>CM052659.1:924776-942372 GCA_028533165.1 Leontopithecus rosalia
GAGAGGCAGGTTGGGGGGGAGAGGCTGGGCCTGGGGGAGAGGCAGATTTCAGGGGTGAGAGACAGGTGGGGGGTGAGAAGCAGGTGGGGTGTGAGAGGCAGGTTGGGCAGGGAGAGGCTGGCCCTGAGGGAGAGGCAGGTTTTGGGGGTGAGAGGCAGGCCCAGGGGAGAGGCAGGCCCTGGATGAGAGGGAGGTCCCGGGACTGAGGATGTGTGCAGGGAGAGAGCCCTGTGGTCCCAGGGAGCAGGGGCTCTGTAGGTAAAGAGTGCACCTCCTTTTGCGGTCCCAGGCAGAGGGGAGGGAAGGTGCCCGCTTCGAAGCTGTGCTCTCCGTTTAGGGAAGAGGCTTCACCACTCCCTCTGCCTTCTGTGTTGCTCAAATTTTACCATAAGCCAGTGTCACTTTTACAACCTGTTACTTTTTTTCTTTTCATTTAAAAAATAAAAGGTGTTGGCGGGGCGTGGTGGGTCACACCTGTAATTCCAGCACTTTGGGAGGCCAAGGCGGGTAGGTCATGAGGTCAGAAGTTCAAGACCTGGCCAAGATGGCAAAACCCATCTCTACTAAAAATACAAAAATTAGCCGGGTGGTGGCGGGCACCTGTAGTCCCAGCTGCTCAGGAGGCTGAGGCAGAGAATCGCTTGAGGCGGAGGTTGCAGTGAACTGAGATCGCTCCATTGCTCTCCAGCCTGGGCGACAGAGTGAGACTTCAGCTCAAAAAGCAAAACAGGTGTTGATAATTATGGAAGCACATGAGGACTTCATGGAAAATTTGAGAGCTACAGAAACTGCCAAGAGATGGAAAAGCCTGGCCTTTAGCCACCCGAAGGCCCTTCTCGGAGCTGCCCCGCCCATTCCAAGGGTCACCTGCACACCCCACCCGCCCCGGAGGCCCCAGCCAGCGTCCTTGGGAGCTGCCAGGACTGTGCCTTCTCTGTGTCCTGGGCTCAGTTGGAGGTGGGGACAGGACTGTGACTCTGCCCCTCCCCTGGGGTCCTCGGAGGCTGCCTGGCCCCAGCACTCTTGAGGGGGGTTTCCCCAGTCACTCACTCATTCCCTGGAGGGGCCTAGCCCTCGGCGGGGATACGGAAGGGAGTGGCCGGCAGATTCCAGAGCACACACCCTGTGTCTGTGGCCGGGTGTCACAGTGACACCACTGCCAGTTGGCGAGCCTATCCGTGCCTCAGGAAGCGCCCTCTGCCTTTGGGGGGGTGGTCTCAGGGGTGCAGGCTAGGGGCAGAGGACCTGGGAACTCCCCACTGATCTGCCCATTTGCCCAGAGGCGGGTCCCAGGGACTGGCGGACCAGGCCTTCCTTTTGCAGATCTCATGAGTGGAGGGGAGGCCAGAGCCGGTCCTGGGGGAGGCTTTTGGGACTTTTCGGGCAGCCCCTTTGCCTGAAGCCCAGGGCTGGAGCCTTTAGGGACCTGCATCTGCCCCCACCCCCCTTCACTGGGCTTAGGGCTGAACAAAGTCCAACACTGAGGAGGACCGTCCACCGAGGCCGCCGTCTCCCTCCCAACCCCATGGAGAATACAGCCCCGCCCCCCATCTTCCCTCACTGGGTCTGGGGCTCTGGCCACGACCCTGGGGCTGGCTTCTGGGGTCTCCCCTGCCTGGCAGCAGGGATCTCCTGGGGAGGCCAGTGCTGAGGGCCTGTCCCAGGAGGGGTGTCTCTGGTTAGAAAGGGTCCTCTGGGGGCGTTGGGTGGGGCAGGCCCAAGGATAGGTGTCCCATGGCAGGGAAGGACACAACTGAGGGTCAGTCCTGCCTGCTGTGGGCAGTGGCATCAAGGACCGGGCCTTGCTGCCTCCTCGGATCAGAACACCAGCCAGGAAGTCCTGTGGGCGCCAGTGACTTCTTCCAAGCACGGCCCCACCGGGGCGAAACCCTGCTCTTCCCTGCCCATCAGGAAGCGCCCAGGCCACGTTGGCAGGCTGGACTCTGGACAAAGCCACAGCTCTGGACATGGGGCCTGGAGTGGGGGTAGATGGGCCGACAGGTGCCTGGCTCCCGGGCTGCTGCAGGTGCAGATTCCGGCTCATTGCTGCCCTGCCAGGCCGCTCCGTCACCTCTACTCTCTGCCCCCTTCATGTCCAGCTGATGGGCATGGGGCTACGTGCCCGTGCTAGGGATACAGAAGGGGTTGTCCCACGGAGATGGGGGAGAGGAGTAGATTGCTGAAATGTGTATCAGGTATGCTAGGGACTCCAAGAAGTTTGGGTGTCAGTCCAGCAGATCTCTGCAGGCAGGTGCTCCTGGGAGAGGAGTGGCTGAGCAAAGGCCTGGAGGCTGGGGCAGCAGGGAGACCAGGAGGCCAGGACAGAGGAGCAGGCTTTCCCTCCAGGAGTGATGGGAATGACCCAGAAAGATGGAGTGGGTGCCACCAAGGTGGGGAAGAGGTTAGCTGAGAGGCTGGTTAGGAGGACGCCTGGGCCAGTGAGCCTTGGTCAGGAGCTCAGCAAGGCCATGTGAGCTGGGGATGTGAAGTGGTCCAAAGGTTGAGGCCAGGGCTCCACACTTTTAAAAGCTGCAGACTAGGATGGGGAGGGATGAGAGATTTGGGGAGCTGGAACCGGGGGTGGGGGATGTGTGAGCCTTTTCAGTAGGGGTCTGATAAGAAAATGTAATCCCAGCACTTTGGGAGGCCGAGGAGGGTGAATTACCTGAGGTCAGGAGTTGGAGAGCAGCCTGCCCAACATGGTGAAACCCCATCTCTACTAAAAATACAAAAATCAGTTGGGCGTGGTGGCGGGCACCTATAATCTCAGCTACTCAGGAGGCTGAGGCAGGAGAATGGCCTGAACCCCATAGCAGAGGTTGCAGTGAGCTGAGATTGCGCCATTGCACTCCAGCCTGGGCGACAAGAGTGAAACTCTGTCTCAAAAAAAAAAAAGGAAGAAAGAAAGAAAAAAGGAAAACGTCTGAGAAACGACCCCTGTATTTAAAACGTGGGAGTGGCAGGAGAGGTAACCAGGGAGGGGCCGGCTTGGCAGGAGCTTTGCTGAAGAGGAGCAGAGATGGATCGGTGGGCGGAGCGAGGGGGCAAAAGGTGTTTAAGAAGGAAGGACAGCTTCTTCAGAGAGGGCGGACGTGGGTTCTGTACCCACAGGTCTCCCCAGGGCCTGGCATCAAGGTGGCGCTTTAGGATGAAAGCAGTGGCTGTGCCTGGGTGAGGGGCGTGAGGGCGTGGCCTGAGCTGTGTCTGGGGAGGGGCGTGGTCTGAGCTGTGTCGGGGGAGGGGAGTGGGGGCGTGGCCTGAACTGTGGATGAGGGGCGTGAGGGCGTGGTCTGAGCTGTGTCCGGGAGAGGGGAGTGAGGGCGTGGCCTGAACTGTGGATCAGGGGCGTGAGGGCGTGGCCTAAGCTGTGTCCGGGGGAGGGGCGTGAGGGCGTGGCCTGAACTGTGGATGAGGGGCGTGAGGGCGTGGCCTGAGCTGTGCCTGGGTGAGGGCGTGGTCTGAGCTGTGTCCGGGGGAGGGGAGTGGGGGCGTGGCCTGAACTGTGGATCAGGGGCGTGAGGGCGTGGCCTGAGCTGCGCCTGGGTAAGGGGCGTGAGGGCGTGGCCTGAGTTGTGCCTGGGGGAGGGGCGTGAGGGCGTGGCCTGAGCTGTGTCTGGACGACGGGCGTGTCCACCTGGTGCTTGGGTGAGGTCCTGCAGGCAGCAGATCTAGGTCAGTGGATGGAGCCAGGACGGGATGGGCTGATCAGGGAAAACTCGACCACGTTTCAGGGGAGGAGCCCAGGAGGCAAGGAGCTGAGCGGCGGTGGAGGGGCCTGGGGGCGACTGCCCGGATCAAGGCCCCCTAGTAAGGCCCGAGAGGCTGTGGCTTTAGAAATGAAGTTCCTGGCGACTCGGGCCAATGCCGTGTCCTCGACCTGGGAAGAGGAGCGAGCGGGAGGACTCGCGAGTGTGGACGGCCCCTCCCTCCAGGGGACCTTGGATTCGCCGGGGTCGGAGCGGGACTGGGGCCCCGAGAACCCGAGTCCGAAGCTTCCCGGGCGTGGCCTTGGCCGGGTTGTCCGCCCCTCGCAGCTTCAGTACCGCCCGTGTGAGATGTCGGGGACCCCTGGACGGCCGGGCCCTCAGGCTGGCAGCGCGGGCCGCAGGAGTTTCGATTCGGAGGGTCTGGGCGGGACCGAGAACTGGCGTTTCCAGCGAGGTTCCAGGGACGCCACAGCCGGGCGCGCTTCGCCGAGGGTCCCGCGCCGAGAGCGCCGCTCCGTCCCCCAGGCCGGGGCCCCGCGGGTTGCCGGGCAGAGCCGGGCCGCGCGCGGTCCCATTGGCGCAGGTGCGCGCGCCCCGCCCGACAGGTAGCCGCCCGCGCCTCGCCATTGGGCCGCGGCCGCGGTCCCCCGAGGATTGGCCCAGGTGGCGGCCCCGCCTTGCCCTCATTGGCCGCAGGTGTCACCGCCCGCCCCGGGACCGCCCGCCCTGTGGATTGGCCGCCGGCTCCACGTCGGTCCGCCATGTTCGGACACCGCCCCCGCCCTCGCCGGACGGTCCGGCCCCGCGCGCCCCCTCCCGCCCCGCGCGCCCCGCTCCTTCCGCGCGCGTCCCACCCGCCCTGCGCGCAACCCAAGCCCCGCGCGCCGCCGGAGTTCCGCGTGGTTGGCCCGCCCGGCGCCGTCGGTCCCCCTGCGCGCTGCCTTCCGCGTTCCGCCGCGGCCCCTCCGAGCGCCCCCGCCCCGCCGCCCGGGCCCCGCGCCATGGCCCGAGCTCCCGGGGCGCCGCGCTGACGGCGGCCGGCGGAGCGCGCCATGCCCAGCAGGACCGGCCCCAAGATGGACGGGAGCAGCGGCCGCGTCCGCCTCAAGGCGCACTACGGAGGGTGAGGCGGGAGCAGCGGCGGGAGGTGCGGGGACTGCGCCGTCGGGGCTCCTGCGCGGAGGGAGGGGAAGGCGGGAGGCGGCGGCGAGGTCGCGGCGGGCCCGGGGCTGTCTCGGGAGGTCCCGCCCCCGCCCCCTGAGCGTCACTCGCGGGCAGCGCGGGGCCCCTTCCCGGAGCGGGTTCCCGGCTCGCGCCCGCGCGGCGCGCTCCTCCCCGTCTCCGTCGGGGCCGTTTCGCCGGAAAGTTGGGCGGTGGCGTTCAGGCCAGAAACCTGTGGGAACGAAACGTTTCCATCAAGCTGTGGAAACTCCTGGCGGGTTCCTTAAAATGGGCGTTTTCTCCGCTTTCTCCCGTTCCCGGCCGTGGGTCTCGCCCGAGGCGGAGTCTGAGGCCCCTGGGCGCGGGCGCGGCGGCTCCAGCACAGCCCCCGGCAGGGCTCGGGGGTCGGGCGGGGACCGGAGCGTTTGGGGGCTATGGCCTGGCCGAGCTGTCCCCGGGGCCGCTGCCTGGCGGTGGGGCTGGGCGGGGTCGGAACCGGGGCTCTCTGGGCCGCGCTGCGGGGGCGGAGGGGTCGCCCCGGGTGGCCGGGCTCAGGCTCCGCGGAGGGGCCGATGCCCACGAAGTGCGGGCGGTGGGGAAGGCGGGACCCGCCAGCGTTCCTCCTCCGGCGCGCGCTCTCCAGGAGCCCCGAACTCGGACCTCGGCTCCCGCGGGGTGGCCGCTGCTGCTTGTGGGGGAGGGGAGCGGAGTGCGGGCTTCGGGTTTCTGGTGTCACCGGGGGGTCCTGGGGATCCCGAAGGCCTTCTCCAGCCCGGCGAGCACTCAGCTCCCGCGGTGGCGGCCTGACCCCCAGCGGCAGGGACCGGCGGTGGGGGGAGGGGAAAGACAGGTGACACCTTTCCCGGGCCACGCCCACCCGGGACTGTGCCCGGGAGGTCTCTGTGCCGCCCCGTGAATCTGAGGTCTTCAGCTCCTTGCGAATCTTGCCTTGAGGTCAGGCCTCGGGGGCTGCATGGCCCCTGATTTGTTGAGGCGGCTGAGCTGTCTCTTCTTTGGGAAGGTTGGGGCCTCTGCAGCGCCCCCCTGGCAAGCACTGGAACCCTCGGGGTGCAGTGAGGGTGAGTTTGGCGCCGGAGCTGGAAGAAAGGGATTTGTGGGGGACGGACCCCGAGGGTCCCACGGCAGCCGTGTGTTCTGGCCTGGAGGTCAGCAGGTTAAAGGTGTCATCGTTGAGGTCCTGGCTGTCGGATTTGTCCAGGGACCTGGGCTTCTGTCTCCTTCCCAGCCTGGAGCCACCGCACTGGGCCGCAGGGGATGGTGCGGGGTTCAGGGGCGTTGGGAGAGGGAGGTCCACACCCGCAGGGCTGCAGGGGCCTGGACCCTTCTGTATTGCGGGGCTGGATTCCCAGGACCAAGGCTCCGGGCAGTGCCCCCAGAGTTCTGGGCTGGCCCGTCCTCCCTCTCGCCTGCTTCGGTCCTGAGAGCACTTTGGTGTAGCGCGTGTAATTCCACCCGGTGACTCTGGTTTCCCTGGCTGGAAAGACCGAGCTCCCACCTCTTCCTCTTCCCTCCCTTCCCGGGCTGTCTCCCCTCTCTCCCCACCCTCTCCTCTTCCTTCCTCTTTCCCTGTTGTTTTCCCTGCTCTTCCCCCTCTCTCTCCCTTCCCTGCTGCACCCCTTCCTTCACCTTCCTCCTTTCAGCCCCTCCCCCGCTCCCAGGGTGCTTCTCCCCTCTGGCTCTCCATCCTCTTACCGTGCCCACTCCCATCTCCCCTCCCACATTCTCCTCGTTTCTGCTGAGAGTGTGAAGTGCCCTGATCCTCATGCCCTCTGGGCACCTAGTGCCTCCCAGGGGACTGGCTGTGGGGTGGGAGACCAGGCCTTAGGGCAGTGACGCAGTTCCAGAAAGCATCTGCCAGGATCAGCACTGGGTTATGGAAAGCCGTAGAAACTCTGTCCCTGGGGTGAGACGCTGCTGTCCTTGACACGTGGAAGAGTAGTCTCTAGAAAAAGCGGGAGCTCTTCAGTCACCCCCATGGGATATGGTCACCCCATCATCTTTGCCCATCCTCGCAGGGCCCTCTGGGTGCGCTTGAGATCCAATCCTCACCACTACCACCCTGCCCCCTATGGCGGTTACTCAAGGGCCTGAGGGGTCCCCAGGCACCTGTGTTTTCAGGGAGTCTCAGGTGACCTGGGACAGGCTCCCAGACCGAGTCTCAGGTGCCCGCCCTATTAGGGTGATAAACACTGCTGCTGGCTCTTTCCTCTTCAACTCAGACTTTTTTTTTTTGAGAGGGAGTCTCACTCTGTTGCCCAGGCTGGAGTGCAGTGGTATGGTCTTGGCTCACCGAAACCTCCACCTCCCGGGTTCAAGCGATTCTCCTGCCTCAGCCTCCAGAGTAGCTGGGATTACGGGCATCCGCCATCATGTCCAGCTAATTTTTTGTATTTTTAGTAGAGACAGGGTTTCACCATGTTGGCCAGGATGATCTCGAATTCCTGACCTTGCGATCTGCTGGCCTCAGCCTCCCCAAGTGCTGGGATTACAGGTGTGAGCCACTGCACCTGGCCCAGCTCTGCCTTTTACCAAAACTTTTGTGTTCAGGGAGCTTCTGTGTGTAAAGCCCAGGGCTTGGTGCTGGGGCCAGGGTGGGGGAGTTCAGGGCCTGGTGCTGGGGCCAGGGTGGGGTTGTTGAGAGCCTGGTGCTGGGGCCCACAGAGGCACAGGAGTCTTATCCCTGGCAGTCCAGCTGGGTGCTGGGTCCTCGATGCCCCTGCCAAGGGGCACAGAGCAGCTGCTTGATTCAGGATTGGGATGGGGTTGGAGGTGGTGGCCGGACACTTCCCCAGGTGGCCTGGGGTTTTACTGGGGCTGCCTACCTGGCCTCCAGATTGGCAGGAAACGGTGTCTTCAACCTGGGGGCAAGACTGTAGGGGGAGGGGCATGGGGCAGGAAGAGGTCAAAGGTGAAGGGCTAGCCCACTCCCCCTCTGGAGTTTCTGGTGGCTGGACTGGTGGACACCGGGTCAGGCAGAAAGCATCAACGCCAGCTTGGGGCAACCCCAGGGTGACAGGTGTGTGATCCCCATTCCTCACTTTTCTGATCTGCTGTTGTGCCAAGGGAGGTGGTGAAGACGGAGCCAGGTTGGTCCCTATTGGGGGCAGGGGCTGGGAAGGGGTGGGTAGCTGGGGCGTCCTCCCCCAGCCCCAGGTGGCCCAGGGTGACTGTGAGGCCTGTGGGCCAGAGGCCTGGGCTGCTGTCCTGGCTGTGGATGGATCCTGTGTTCTGTTTGCACTGGAGCTCTTGTCTGGGACGAGAACTTCGTTTCTGGAAACTTGTCTGGTGAATTCAGATAACCCTGATGGGGAGCCAAGCGTCCGCGGAGAGCAGAGCCTGTCTCTCTGTCATCTGGGGTGTCTCAGCCCTCCAGGCTTCTTGTTAGAAGTCCCGAGCTCTTGCCCCATGCTCCTGTGGGTGTCAGAAAGTTGTAGATTACCCTGCAAATTCAGTGTGTTCCGCGAGGGTGTGATTCCTGCTCAGAGGTTCAGGAAACACCAGCAGGGCCCACGGTGGGCTCTTCCCTCCACAAGGGGGGTGCTCCATGCAGGGGGCGATGGGGGGACCTTGGTCCCTCAGCAGGGAAGGCCAGTCCTCGAGGGCGCCTGGGAGTCCCTGAGCTTCTCCAGCCCCTGAGGGTCAGGTCCTGTCTCTGGCTGAATAAAAGATAAAAGACAGTGACACACTGGGACTCGGTTTTCAAAAGGCAGTGTGCCTGGGTTTCTGTGATAGCTGCATGAGGGACTCAGTCCCCTGCCAGGGTCTAAAGAGGGGCCTTTGACTATAATCCCTGGTCAAGTCACGCTTGAAGGTCTGGCTTCCACTCCTGGCACCATTGGGGTCTGGGGGGAGGTCTGACTGGGTTCCTTGACCTTCACGAAGCTGGCGGGCCTGAAGTGACCCGGCTGTGCCCACCCCTAGGGTCACCCACATTTGGGTGAACTTGAACGGGTGCCCGAGCAGGTGCGGTTGCCCATCTTCCCACAAGAGGGTGCTTTCTCTTCTGACGTTTTTGGCCAGATTCTTTCTGGCTTCTCTGTGCGAGGGAGCTCTTGGTGGTAGTTTGTTAATGGTTCTCTTGTGTGTGTGTGGGCGGGTGGGGCTGTCATATTGTCTTTGGGGAAAGTTTCATTGATCTAATCAATGATTTGGTTAATCGGTAATCGTTATTCAGTTGATTCCAGTATGCCCCCCGTAACAGGCGCCCATGTCGCCCCTGCCCCAGGGACATCTTCATCACCAGCGTGGACGCCGCCACCACCTTCGAGGAGCTCTGTGAGGAAGTGAGAGACATGTGCCGCCTGCACCAGGAGCACCCACTCACCCTCAAGTGGGTGGACAGCGAAGGTAGCCCTTGTCCCGCGTCGGTCCGCGTCCTCAGCCTCAGGCCCTTCGCCGGGAGCCTCTGTGTGCAGAGTCTGCTCAGCCTCTTCTGTGGGGAGACTTAAAACCCTGGAATTAAGCTTGTTGAAGCCCAAGTTTCCCCAGCGGGGATGGTGGGAAAGAGGGTGGCCGAAAATGCTTGGAGCAGACCTGTGCCCAGATGCCCCTCGGAAGGGCTGTGGTTGTGGTCACCAGGAGGGGACTGCAGGGGGTCTCCCTGGCCCACCCTGGGCGGTGCCTCACGCCCTCCTCCGACCGCCCTTCTCACGTCCTGGGCTTTTCCATAGGTGCCTCTATTCTTCCCCCTAACGTATTCTACCACACACAGGCTTTTCATTTTCTGGGGACCAAGGGCAGGGTACGTGCAGCCAGGGCCTGCAGGCTCCACCTCCTCTCTCTTAGTCAGACACACATCCTAAGAAGCGAGGGGATTGGGAGACGTCCAGAGAGACCCCTTTCTCCAGGGACCGGCAGGCAGCCGTTGGCCGAGGATACGGCCATGCAGGCGGAGCCTGATGGCGCTCCTGTTAGGTGGGGTGCAGCCCTGCAGGGGGTGGGTTCTGTACCCCGCCGTGTCCCTGTCCAGCCGTAGAGGGCGGGGAGCTTTCCCTCTGCCCAGGAGAATGTCCTCAGATCTGCTCACTGCTGAGCCCTCCAGGCAGCACCCAGAGCTGTGGGTGGACCGCCTTCCCTTCCCGGGTGTAGACTCTGACACGGCATGGGGTCTGGGTGACTCCGAGTGTGGACGGCCATCCTTGGATCTCCCGAATGCCAGGAGGTGGCCGGTCTGAGCAGTGAAACTTTGCCCCCAGACTCTTGTCCAGTGTGCTCAGGGGGCCTGTCACGGCCCCCTTTGCCTCGGGCCTTCAGTGACCTCAGCACCGTCTCCTGCCCTGCCCAGGTGACCCTTGCACGGTGTCCTCCCAGATGGAGCTAGAGGAGGCTTTCCGCTTGGCCCGACAGCACAGGGACGAAGGCCTCATCATCCACGGTCAGTGGCGGGGTCTGTGGTGGGCGGCTCTGGGGGGCTGTTCCTGGCTGTGGGTGTCTGCCAGACCCCCTGGGGGGTTGGAAGCTGTATAGGATCATGGTTTAAATCCCATGGCGCCAGAGGCTTTAGGGACATCTGATGTAATGGAGTTTTTTTGCTCTTTGACATTTTATGAGCCCAAATGAAAACTGCTCTTGGGAACAGCCCATAAGCCGCTCAGAGGCTGCAGTGGCCTGCGTGGGGCCTGCAGATGGTGGGGACGGCCCCACCAGCCACCTCGCCTGGGCCTGGCTGCAGGCTCACAGCTGTCCTCAGCTTTAAGTTCGAAGCCCCATGATGAGCTGCTGCATGGGAGATGATGGGACTTGTCATTTCCACTGCCTTTGGGGGCACTTTAGCTGCTCCCAGTCCTGCCGGGGGTCTGTGGGGCGTCTGTGGGGCCTGCTAGTGAGGTTCCAGCAGCTGTGGCCAGCCAGCCACATCTCCGTCCACTTCTGGCTGGCCACTGACCACTGAGCTCAAGATGAGACGAGAGCTGGGGCCGCCCGCAGTTCCTACAGGTCCATCATTCTCCTGGACACCAGGCTACTTGATTACAATGCTTAATCTTTGTAGCCCTTTACATCCATGTGGCTTTAGATTTAAAGCTTAGTCCGAGCGCAGTGCCTCATGCCTGTAATCCCAATACTTTGGAAGGCCGAGGTTGGGGAAATAGCTTCAGCCTAGGAGTTCGAGACCAACCTGGGCAACCAATGAGACCCCGTCTCTCCAGAATTTTTGTTCTGGTTTGGTTTTTCTGAGTCTCTGTCCCCCAGGCTGGAGTGCAGTGGCGCGATCTCTGCGCACTGCAACCTTCGGCTCCTGGTACAAGCGATTCTCCTGCCTCAGTCTCCCAAGTAGTTGGGAGTAGAGGTGCGTGCCGCCATGCCCGGCGAATTTTTGTCTTTTTAGTAGAGACAGGGTTTCGTCACGCTGGCCAGGTGGTGGTGAACCCCTGGCCTCAAGGCATCCTTTCATCTGGGCCTCCCAAAGTGCTGGGATTACAGGTGTGAGCCACCACGCCCGGCCAAGTTTTAATGCTTCCTTAGCATCTATGTTAATGATTTACCGTGGAAGTCCAGGATGTATGTTAAAATCATTTTGAATTCAGTCTTGAATATAAGGAAATGGAGTCCAGTGTGCTTTTAAACGTCAGCTTTGAAAGTAATTGCAGTTATTCCGCATTTTTATAGCATTTAAGAACACGAATCTCTAGCTTCCTCTGGCAGCTTTACTGTCCAGATCCCTCTGATCGCCTTTTACCCTCCATTTTTCCGTGGGTTTTAAAGTCCTACATAATGGAGCCAGGCCTGCATGGACACACTGGGTTTCACGTCCCCCAGGAGCGGGCTCTTGGCGATGCCACAGGGGTCTCATGTGAAGTCGCAGGCTCAGTGCTCAGCCTGACTGGGGCGGGACTTCCTTGGGACTGTGCTGAATGGTGGCTGCGGGGCGCTGACACTCTGTCTCTTCCTCTCTCGTCAGTGTTCCCGAGCACCCCCGAGCAGCCAGGCATGCCGTGTCCGGGAGAAGACAGTGAGTACCGGGATTGCCTGTGCCAGTCTTCTGCCAAGGAGGTGGCAGTGGTGCTATCTTCGGAGGTTCGCCCTTGTGGGGTGTTGAGGCGTGAGCAGCCGTGGTGACTGCGGGTGGGGTTTTCCCTGCTGCCCGTGCGTGTTCTGGCTGACGGCACCGCGTGACGGGGGACTTGCTTGGCTAGTTGGTGGTGTGAGAAGTCCAGGGTGCCCCGCTGTTTCCCCAGGAGGGAGAGGCCAGGTGGGAGGCTGGACACTGCTCCCATGTGGCTGCCTCAGCTCATGACCACCCCGGGCCAGCTGACCGGCCCTCCTGGCCCTGCTGGCCCCTGAGCTGGGGCGCAGTCTCCTTTCGTTCTACGCTGGCTCCATTGGGAGGAGAGGAAGGAGAGTGAGTCCCGGGGGCTGTGGCTTCAGAGGCAACTTCCTGCCACATCCCGGAGACCGCTGGGCCCTGAGCAGGTGGCCACACTGCCCTCGGGCCATGCATCCCATGGCTGTGTTTGATGCGTTCCCCCTTGCCCTCTGGACCCTGCGCTGCCTCCAGCATCTGTGCCACGCCTTGTTCGTTGTGTGGGCAGGAGCTCCTGGACTGAGGCTGCTGCAGGGCACGTGGCTCAGTGTCCTTTGGGCAGGGTGTCCCCAGCCCCTGCTGCCAGGGCACACTCCGGGCTGGCCTCAGGCTGGATGCTGGGTGTCTGCAGTGCTGTGATGGACGGGAACCGGGGGTGGGAGCAGATTCAGGCCTAGAGGGCGAGTGGGTAGTCAGGGTGAGAGTCTCGGCTTCCAGCGAGAAGTTGGGGCTGAACAGAGCTTTGGCAGCGCTTAGCCTGAAGAGGCCCCAGGGGCCACAGGATTTCCACCATCTCCCTGGGGACAAGGTGGCGTTGCTTCCTGGTTCAAGGTCCTCAGTGAACGGGGGTCTCTGAACTGTTGCCGGCAAGGCCAAGGAGACATCCAGAGGTGGCCTTGGCAGGAGTGGAGTGTGTGGTCCAAGGGCTGGACCTGCCTAGGGCCAGGCAGGGAAGAGTGGTGTGGCCGTGGCAGGTTGACAAGTGGGATGGATTTGGGAGCGTGGGGTGCATGTGAGGAGGCGGGGGCGATGCTAGTTCCTTTGTTTAGCCCTGGTTGTGTCTCTTGGAGACGGGTACTGCCTGGGCTGGAGAGACAGGGACCCCATGTGTCCCAGTGGGAGGCAGGTGGACAGGAGATGATGCCTGAGAGGTCCATGGCATGGGGTGGGAGCGGCCGGGCGAGGGTGCAGGTTGGAATTCGGGGGCCCTGTTGAGAAGGTGGTGGAGGAATGGGGAGTCCCGGGGTAAGGGCGTCCTGGGTCCTGAGAGTGCTAGACGGAGGCCACATAGGGGGAGGTCCAGGAGCGGGGTGCTCGGCCCACGTGTCGTTTTGCTTCAGGTGGGACTGGGGCCAGCTGTGAGCTGCAGGGGCCCTGCAGGGGTGGGTCAGGGACAATTTCTGAGGTGGGGCTGTTCAGAGGGTGCCTGGAGGAGCTGAGGGTGGGGCTGGGTGGGAGCAGACCCTGCAACATGAAAACCGACGTGCATGAGCCCCTGACCCTGGGAGGGGATGGTTTGGAGGCAGGTGGTCAGGCGTGGGGCTTCAGGGCCCTGCTCAACTCCACAGCTGCCCCAGTCACTCACACAGCTGCCCCAGTCACCCCACGGCTGCCCCGATCACCTCCACAGCTGCCTCAGTCGCCCCACAGCTGCCTCAGTCACCCCACGGCTGCCCCGATCACCTCCACAGCTGCCCCGGTCACCCCCACAGCTGCCCCGGTCACCTCCACAGCTGTCCTAGTGATGACCTTTCCCGGGACCCTCCCTCTGGGCGCCCATGCCCCACGGACCCTGGAGCACGAACTCTGGGAGGACACGGGTCACCATAATCATCCGTGCATTTTTACAGATAGAGAAACTCGTAAACAAGACAGGCACTCCTCGTGGGTGAGACGATGGTTGGGCCTCACGCTGCTCTCCATAGGAGGGGACCCGCGGGCTGTGTTTGCCACCTGGATGACTTTTTGAATTAGTGACAGGACTGTGCTCATCTGTCCCAGTCCCACCTGTGCCGAGACTGCGCACACCCAAGGGTTTCCCCGTGTGGCCAGTGTAACCCAGGAACGGGGAAGCCCGGCGTAGTCCTGCGATGCATTTACCTCTCGTCTCAGCCCTGCGGGGGTCTGAGGTCTGCTCTTTCTGTCTACAACCTCAGTGGCCTGTCTCTGCCCACGTGGGCGACCTGCCAGCCTCGTGTAGGGAAGGGAGGCCCGCATTGGCCCGGCCCTGCATTGGCAGAATGGGACATTGGGGTCGCAGGATGCCCAGGGACCTGGGGCTCTGTAGGGGGGTGTGTCGTGGGGGTGGCATCTGAGTCGCTGTGGGGAATTCGGAGAATGTGGCCAAGCCCTGAGGAAGGACCTCCTGGGACGCGTGAGTAGGTCCTTGAGATGTTGACCAGGGGTGGCTCTACGGCTTTGGGGGCCACTCAGCCTGGCTGGGGACATTCCACTGTCGAGGAGGTCAGAGGTGGGTGCTGGGGGTGGGGATCCCTGTCCTGTCCCATGTGCTGATGTCCACCTGGATGTGGCGTGGGCTTCATGGCACTGGTGTCAGGAGCGTGTGTGTTCTCATACCGCCCACACGGCGTCCTGGGCCACCAGGGCTCGGGGCTGGTGCTCTCCCTAACATCCTCTGCTTTTACGCTGACTTCGGCGCTTACCTCAGACAGGACACGCTTCTCCAGTCACCAGTGGCCGCTGCCCCAGTCTTTGTGGTTTTAACACCTGTGGGGTGATCACAGGTTTTCTTTTTTTTTTTTTTTGAGACGGAGTTTTGCTCTTGTTACCCAGGCTGGAGTGCAATGGCGCCATCTCGGCTCACCGCAACCTCCGCCTCCTGGGTTCAGGCAATTCTCCCGCCTCAGCCTCCCGAGTAGCTGGGATTACAGGCACGCGCCACCACGCCCAGCTAATTTTTTGTATTTTTAGTAGAGAGGGGGTTTCACCATGTTGACCAGGATGGTCTCGATCTCTTGACCTCGTGATCCACCCGCCTCGGCCTCCCAAAGTGCTGGGATTATAGGCGTGAGCCACCGTAGCTGGCCTCACAGGTGTTTTTGACCTCGGGCAGCACCGCCCAGGGTCAGTGAGAAGGGTCAGACTGCGAGGTGTGGATGGTGGACGCCAAGGGCAGGCCTGCAGCTGTACCATGGGCCCATCCTCACCACCAGCAGAAGACCTTCCGGCACATTCTACATGTGTCTCTATGAATTTAATTGGTTTTATAGATGTTTAAAAAAATTCTAAACCATACTTAAAACCACCACCTTCCTCTGTATAGTTCCAAACCCAAAATATATTCAGAAAGGAAACCCCGCGCCCGTCAGCGGCCACCTCTCCAGCCCCGGCCCCTGGCCGTCTCCACTTGGCCTCTGTCTCTGCAGGCCTGCGGATTCTGGACATTTGGTGTCAGTGAAATCCCACATGTTCTTTTCTCCTCCCATCTATGCCGGGGCCTTCTTAGCGCCGCAGGTCTCTCTCTTCTGGTAAAATGTACATAACATCTGTTTTTGTCATCTAAACTTTTTTTTGGGAGGGGGGACGGTGTCTTGCTCTGTTGCCCAGGCTGGAGTTCAGTGGCTTGATCTTGGGTCTCATTCTGCTGCCCAAGCTGGAGTGCAGTGGTGTGATCACGGCTCCTGTAGCTCTGCCTCCTGGGCTCAAGCAATTCTGTCTCGGCCTCCCAAGTAGCTGGGACTAAAGGCATGTACCACCATGCCCGGCTAAGTTTTGTATTTTTTGTAGAGACAGGGTTTCATCATGTTGCCCAGGCTGGACTTGAACTCCTGGGCTCAAGCAGTCTACCCACCTGAGTCACCCAAAGTGTTGGGATTACAGGCGTGAGCCGCCGTGCCCGGCCAATAACTCTGTTTAAAGAGCCGCCACGCCGTTTCCCACAGCGGTTGCAGTGTCTTCGCTCCCCGCGATAGCGCCCCAGCGAGACCGTCTCCACATCTTCTCCAGCTCTTGTCATTTCTGTTCCTTGACGAGAGCCGCCCTAATGGGCATGGGGTGGCATGTCATTGTGGTTTGGGTCTCATTTCCCTGATGATCAGTGATGCTGAGCATTTTTTCATGTGCCTGTTAGCCATTTCTCTCCTTTTTTTGTTTTGTTTTTTGTTTTTTTTTGAGGCAGAGTCTTGCACTGTCACCCAGGCTGGAGTGCAGTGGTGCGATGTCAGCTCACGGCAACCTCTGCCTCCTGGGTTCATGTGATTCTTCTGCCTCAGCTTCTCCAGTAGCTGGCATTACAGGTGCACACCACTACACCCAGCTAATTTTTTGGTTTTTTTTTTTGAGATGGAGTTTCACTCTTGTTACCCAGGCTGGAGTGCAATGGCGCAGTCTCGGCTCACAGCAACCTCCGCCTCCTGGGTTCAGGCAATTCTGCTGCTTCAGCCTCCTGAGTAGCTGGGATTACAGGCATGCGCCACCATGCCCAGCTAATTTTTGTATTTTTAATAGAGACAGTTTCACTATGTTGGCCAGATTGGTCTCAATCTCCTGACCTTGTAATCTGTCCTCCTCGACCTTCCAGAGTGCTGGGATTAAAGGCATGAGGCACCACACCCAGCTTTTTTTTTTTTTTTTTTTTTGAGATGTGGAATCTCACTCTTATCACCCAGGCTGGAGTGCACTGTCACCCGGGCTGGAGTGCAGTGGCGAGATCTCAGCTCACTGCAACCTCTGCCTCCTGGGTTCAAGTGATTCTCCTGCTTCAGCCTCCCAAGGAGCTGGGATTACAGGTGCCCACAGCACGCCTGGCTATTTTTTATATTTTTAGTAGAGACGGGGTTTCACCATGTTGGCCAAGCTGGTCTCAAACTTCTGACCTCAAGTGATCCACCCGCCTCGGCCTCCCAAAGTGCTGGGATTATAGGCGTGAGCCACCGCTGAGCCACCGCGGCTGGCTTAGGGCTTTCTTATATATAAGGTCACATCATCTGTGCAAAGAGACAATTTTACATCTTCCTTTCTAATTTGCATGCCTTGTGTTTCTTTCCTAATCGTTCTTGCTAGAATTCCATTATTCTGTTGAATAAGTGGTGTGATCAATCATCTTTACTTTTCTCCTGATACTCAGAGAAAAGCTTTCAGGTTCTCTCTCTCTTTTTTTTTTTTTTTTTTTTTAAATAGAGATGGGATTTCACCATGTTGACCAGGCTGGTCTCGAACTCCTGACCTCCAGTGATCCACATGCCTTGGCCTCCCAAAGTGCTGGGATTACAGGCGTGAGACCCTGCGTCTGGCCAGTCTTTCAGGTTTTTGTCACTGAGTGTGATGTCTGCTGTGGGTGTTTCATACGTGGGTTTTATTATATCGGAATAGTTTCTTTGTATTCCATGTTTGTCAATGTTTTTTTTCATGAAAGGACTTTGAATTTTGTCACATGCTTCTTTTGCATCAGTTGAGATGATCATGTGGTTTTTCCTTCATTTTGTTAATGTGCTATATTGTTTTAACTCTCACACATTGAACCATCCTTGCATCCCATGAATAAGTCCTGGTCGCTCATGGTGTGTAATTTTCTCGATATGCTGCTGAATTCATTTTACTAGTGTTTTGTTGAGGATTTTTACGTTTGTGTTCATAAGAGACAATTACATCTGTGGTCATAGGAATAATCACATCCGCGTTCATAGGAATAATTACCCCCGCGTTCATAAGGAATAATCACCCCCGC
>CM052659.1:942872-980723 GCA_028533165.1 Leontopithecus rosalia
TCTCAGCTCACGGCATCCTCCACTTCCTGGGTTCAAGTGATTCTCCTGCCTCATACTCCTGAGTAGCTGGCATTACAGGCACACGCCATCACTCCTGGCTCATTTTTTGTACTTTGAGTAGAGACGGGGTTTCACCGTGTTGGACAGGCTGGTCTCGAACTCCTGACTTAGGTGATCCGCATGCCTCGGCCTCCCAAAGTGTGGGGATTACAGGCATCGGCCGCCGCCCGGCCCTGCTCTCATCTTTATTATTCCTTCTGCCAGCTTTTGTTCTTTGTCTAGTTCCTTAAAGGGTAAAATTCAGTTGTTAATTTGAGCTCATTCTTGTTTTTTATTTTAAATATTTATCACTATAGCCAGGTGCTGTGGCTTACACCTGTAATCTCAGTGCTTTGGGAGGGTGAAGCCGGAGGATCACTTGAGGCCTGGGGCCACATGGCAAAACTGTGTTTCACACACACACAAAGTTCATCATGGCCAAACGCGGTGGCTCACGCCTGTAATCCCAGCACTTTGAGGGGACCAAGGCAGGTGGATCGCAAGGTCAGGAGTTCGAGACCAGCCTGCCCAACATGGAGAAACCCCGTGTCTACTAAAAATACAAAAATTAGCTGTGCGTGCTGGCTAATCTCAGGTACTCAGGAGGCTGAAGCAGGAGAATCGTTTGAACCTGGGAGGTGGAGGTTGCAGTGAGCTGAGATTGCACCACTGCACTCCAGTGTGGGTGACAGAGTGAGACTGTCTCAAAAAAAAAGTTTACGGCTATAAATTTTCTGCTTAGTGCTACTTTCTCTGTGCATCCCTTAAATTTCAGTATGTCGTGTCTCTGTTTTCATTCATCTGAGCATTTTCTGGTTTTCTTTGTGATTTTGTCTTCTGTCCGTCAGTTGAGTGTGCAGTGTTATTTCCTTATGTTTGTGAAGTTTTGTTGTCTGTTACTGATTTCTTCCTCTTCTTTTCTTTTCTTTTTTGAGACGGAGTTTTGCTCTTGTTGCTCAGGCTGGAGTGCAGTCGGCTCACTGCAACCTCTGCCTCTCGGGCTCAAGTGACTCTCCTGCCTCAGCCTTCTGAGTAGCTGGGATTACAGGCATGTACCACCAGCCTTGGCTAATTTTGTATTTTTAGTAGAGACAGGGGTTTTCTCCATGTTGCCCAGGCTGGTCTTGGACTCCTGACCTCAGGTGATCCGCCTGCCTCAGCCTCCCAAAGTGCTGGGATTATAGGTGTGAGCCACCGCGCCCGGCCAAGTCCTCTGTTTCTTTATGTGTTTTCTCCCTAGTTGCTTTTTCATTCCTTTTTATGTCTGGATGTTTCTCTGTGATGCGATTCACCCCATCTGTCTGTCCATTCCTCTACTGATGGACACTGGTGGGGGCTGGGTGTTCGGGGCTCAACGTGTGATGAGATCAGGCATGCCTGGTGGTTTGTGAGAGGTGAGGGCTGGTCACACCCTGGTCAAGTGGGGATCCCCAGTGTGTGTCTGTGACAGCCTTGGTGGTGTTGAGGCAGAGGAATCAGGCGGTGGAGCCGGGGTCAGGCGGGAGCTGGGATCTGGTGATGGAGATGGAGTAGGTGTTGGAGCCGGAGTAGGTGTCAGAGCCGGGGTCGTGCAGTGGAGCCGGGGTCGGGTGATAGAGCCAGGGTAGGTGGTGGAGCTGGGATCTGGTGATGGACCCAGGGGTCAGGTGATGGAGCCATGGTAGGTGATAGAGCCGGGGTAGGTGATGGAGCTGGGGTTGGGTGGTAGAGCCGGGATCTAGTGATGGAGCTGGAGTAGGTGGTGGAGCCGGGGTCAGGTGATGGAGCCGGATCTGACGGTGGAGCCGGGGTAGGTGATGGAGCTGGATCTGACGGTGGAGCCGGGGTAGGTGATGGAGCTGGGGTCGGGCAGTGGAGCCAGGGTCGAGCAATGGAGCTGGGTTTGGGTGATGGAGCCTGGGTAGGTGGTGGAGCTGGAGTCGGGTGGTGGAGCTGGAGTCTGTGGGCTCTGCCTGCTGCCCTGTGCGCCTGGCTGCCCACGGCCCAGGAGGGTGGTGGCACAGGGCGCGGAGGGAGCGTGAGGGGTCGCAGGCTGCTGTTTTGTCCTCTTCACCATCTGCTCACTGCAGTGCTGGCCGGGTGACGCCCGTTCATGGCCAGTAGATTCCCCAGGTCCCTCCTCTTTGTCCCCCCTTGCTGTGTCTGCTCACACAGAAATGGTGTGTATAGTTTTTGTTGCAATACTCAAATCTATTCATATTTTCCCTTCTGGCTTCTCTAGTGATACAAATGTATTTTCTTGCATTTGGTCTTTGAGCTGATTTGCATAAGCGTCTGTGTCTGGGCGGCATCGTCCGGCTCCTGGGCCGACCTGGGACACGGCTTTCCTCACGGACTTGAGCAGATGAGACTCACAGCCCAAAATGCAGCCAGCGCAGACCTCTCAGGCCGTGGGACTCTGGATGCATGGAAGTACCGTCGGCCTGAGCCACGTCTGCCACGAGAGGCAGCAGTGCATTCCTGGGGGCAGCGCCAAGAAAGGCTGGACTGAAGGTCTCCAAGCAGCTCCTCTGGGGTGGATCCCGCCGTAGCCACGGCCAGCTGGCCCTGGTGACAGGAGGGCTTTGCCAGGGAGTGGTGCAGTGGCCCAGCGTCCATGCAGCCATGCGGGAGGGCCACTCTCAGAAACCCCCTCCTTGACCCCCACCCCAGAGGGGAAGCTGTGGAACCTGGAGGCCGCGGACCCAGGACCCAAGTATGGGGGCCTGGCTCAGAGCTGGGGCTAAGCTGTGGCTGGGGCTGGCTCTCTTGGGAGGCTGTGAGGAGCCTGCCTCCTGGCCACCCTGCTCTGGGGCTGCGGTCAGCGCTTGGCTTGTAGACGCCACTGCAGCCTCTGTCTGGTTACCCTGAGGCCCCCTGGTGTCTGTGTCTCTTCTAACAGGGATGCCGGGGATTGGCTTTGGGGTCCACCTGGGCAGTCCAGGATACACCCCTTGAGGTCTTGACCTAATCACGTGTACAGAAGCCTTTTCTAAACTAAGGGCACACTCGCAGGTTCTGGGAGGAGGATGTGGACTTGTCTTTTTGGGGGGTGCATCTTGAGCACACTGTGGTGACTACATCAAGGTTCCCTTCTGATCTGGTGGGGTGGGGGTGGCCTGTCCCCACCAGCACTGCGTAGGTGTGCTCTGTCCCCAGGAAACACTCTGCCCAGGCCTTACTCTGTGAGAGGTTTGTGCTGCCAGTGGTGCTGGCCGTTGGGACCACGTGCGGGGCTGGCGCCTGGTAGGACAGACTCTGTCAGGTGGGTGGCTCTTCTGTAGGCTCTTCCAGCTGGGACAGGCCCAGCCAGCGCTCAGCGTAACTGAGACTGAAGCCCTTAAAGACCCCTCTTAGCAGGGAGGCCTGGGTGGGCAGCCTCCCCTCAGATGTGGGGGCACGTGGCCTGGTTCCCACCAGTCCACCACTCTGCCGGCCACCACCAGGACACATGGCTGGTCTCCCGCCAGTCACCACCATGCTGGCCGCCACTGAGATGTGTGGCCCATATCCCACTGGTCACCACCCTGCCGGCCACCACCAGGACACGTGGCCGGGTTCCCTGATCACCACCCCGCCGGCCACCACTGGAACACGTGGCCGGGTTCCCTGATCACCAGGACACATGGCTGGCTTCCCACTGGTCACCACCCCACTGGCCATCTTGAACAGCATCCCTTCTGCAGTTGATTGTCCTTAGTGTTCCAGCAACATTCCAACTGATGTGACCCCCTCAACCTTCGTCAGCCCTGCCTGGGACAGCCCTCTGTGCATCCATGCTGTGCTTGTTGAAATTGAGATCCTCTACCCTTTGGCCTCTCCGGACCCAGCCCCAGCTGTAGGCCCTGGCCGTGGTGGTCCTCTTGGGAGGCGTGGCCCAGGAGGTGACGGGCAGCTGGAGAACCCCTGTGGGTGGAGGCTGCTGCACCCGTCAGGGAGGGTCCTGGGCGAGGGCGCATGGGGTGGAAAGGGGGTGGGTGTCCAGGGAGTTCCTGGGGCTCCACCAACCAGAACGGTGCCATTACCTGGAGCAAATGACTAACTTGTTTAGTGTTGCCTTTTCTTTACCTGTAAAACGGGGTGATTGATTGGAAAGTGCTTAGGCCCAGCCCTCACTTAGAGCGAGTGTTGATACCTGTCTCCAAGGACAGCAGGTGGAAGTGGCAGGGGAGACGTCAAGACGACGGCCAGGGCCCTTTCTGCCACTTCCCCTGGTGGGTAGTGGGTGGCCCCTGAACCCCAACAGTGAGAGAGGCCTCCCGATCCTCTTTGTTGGCCCCAGGAGCTTCCTGGAGGAGGAGGTGCTGTTTACAGATGGCCACGCCCATCATGTGGAGGGAAGGGTGGACATTGCAGGTAGCCGCCCCCAGCCTACCTTTGGGGGAGTCATTTCTGCATCTGCTGCAGTCCAGAGGGTCTGGGGCTCCTCTGTGGGAGACTTGGACCTGGGCAGCGTCCAGGGGACAGGGTGGTTTCCCGATCAGGCCGCGTTGGCCTCCCTGTGCTGTGTGGTGGAGGCTCAAGGTGCCCGCCCCATGGAGGAGGTGCCAGAGGAAGCCTTGGCTCTGTACCAAGACCCTGCTGAGGGCAGCACTTGGGTGGGCGGCTGGACCAGGCCCACAAGGTCCTTAGAGTCCATGGAGAAAACAAAGAATTCACCGGGCCGGGCAGCTGCAGACCCCACTCAGCAGCTGGCAGTGTCCTCAGGGTCCCCAGAGCCAGTGCTGGCTGCCCTGTGCATTTCACGTTACTGGTTCCTGCCTGTCCCTGGCACAGATGGCATCCCCGTGTGATGGGATCCATCTCCAGCCTGCACCGTGGGGAGAGGCGTCCCATGTTCTGCCTGGAGGAGGCAGCCCTACCCCTCTGCAGCCCTTCTTGTCACTTAGAGTGGTCCCGGTAGTGGGTTCTGGAGCCTGTAACATTTGGGTCAGGCCCCAGGCAGCTGGGACCCTCCCGAGCCTCAGCCCTTGGATCTGGCGGGGGCCCTGGGTGTATCCACTGCTCAGCTCCTGAAACCAGCTCCAAGGCCGTTTCTACTTGGCAGGAAAGAGGTTTCCACAGCTGGGATGTTAAAGCAGGTCTCTGGACGCAAGGTGGCAAAGTTGCATTGGCCCCGAGTAGGGGAAGTGGAGGAGGCGGGGCTCTCCTGGCCCATAGTCCTGGGGCAGACAGCAGGGGAAGGGGCTGGAGCCACATGGGTGGAGCCGTGGGAGGGCATGGTAGGGGCTCCTTTCTCTTTCCCCTTCCTGACCCCACAGTGGGGGCTGGCATGGGACAGTCCTCAGCTGCAAGGTCCAGGGTGGGCCAGAAAGAGGAAGGGGCTCTTGGGGCACTGGGGCCTTCTGGCTGCAGCGTCTCACTTGGGGCTGTGGCCGGATCTCCAGGTCCATCTGCCGGCCCGTCTGCCACCCACCCTCACAGCCCTGCAGCCTGGGGCAGGGAGGGGTCCTTCACTGGAGCACTGTCCCCACAGGGAAGCAGAGGGTGCTGGTCCCGGGGTGCTATGGAGTTGCCTGCTGGGAGCAGCCAGTGTACCCCCACGTATGACCTGAACGGTGTGGGCAGCATGCTCAGGTAGCACTGTGCCCGGTTCAAACCCCACCAGCAGGGAGCCCGCTCTGTGGCTTTGGGCAGGGGGTGGGGCTCCCCGTGCCTCAGTTTCCTCCTCTGTAAAACGGTGCTTTGTGAGGCTCAGCAGAGTTGAGGGGGCTCCTGGAGCACAGTAGGTGCTCAGGGAGGCTGCCTTGCCGCCTCTCCCACCCAGGGAGGTTCAAGTGGGAGGGGAGGGGCCCTACCCAGCGTGTGCCGGGCCCGCGGCGCCCGAGAGGAGGCAGCGAAGTCTTGGGGGCTGCGCGGCTGCCTGTGGAGCAGTGGGGACGCTGCTGGTGCCCTCCAGGCCTAGGTGGGCGTGTTACCACGGACGCCTGTGATTCCCTGGTATTTATAGGTATGTCTATTGTTTTATTAAAAAATCCAGTTTCATTCAGCTTTGTCTCAAATTACTGCAGCAAACTGGAAAAGTTAGTTTTCCGCCTAAAATAGCCTTCTAATAAGATTGGCGATCTGCCTGCTGAGCCTGAATTTTCTAGAGTTTTGCAAAGCTGGATATTTTGGGATGGATTACAAGGAGGGTTGGCTGAAGGACAGTGGTCGAGCTTCCAAGCCCGTCGTCGGTGTGAAGTTTACGCTGGACCAGGATAAATGCGTATTTCCTGATGGGGCCCAGCGCGGCTGTGGCGTATGGTGGTCTCACGATGTTATAGGCCTAGCCCGGGGTCTGCGAGCTGCTTCTGTCCAGGGCCAGGTAGTTGAAGCCAGGGTTCTGAGCAGGTGTGAACGGCACCCGAGGAGGTGCGTGGCTGTGCCCCGTGAAATTTTATGCATGCTGAAATCTGAGTTTTATAGATGCTTCCTGTGTTTCAAATTATTATCCTTTCCATTTTATTGAGACAGTTAAAAGCATAGAAACTGATGCTAGCAGGCGGGTTTGGAGCACCGGGCCCCGTAGGATGGGTTGGCTGGGTTGGCCAGCCCGCGTTCTGTAAAGATCTGGGGACTGGAGTGAAACGCTTGTGTGATGTTTATGCGTTTGGTGTTTTATGGAATGACTCATACAGCTGGGCAGCCGCCGGACGAAGGGAGAAGTAGCTGTGCCTCATGGTGAGCTGCTGATGGAGCTGGAGTTTGACCCTGGGCATTGGCCCAGAGTCCACCTTGAGAATGCAGATAAACACAGGTTTATGAGCACAGGTTTATGAGCGTGGTGATTTAAATGGAGGCTTTATTGCCGGTCAAGCAGGTATGGGAGGCCAGGGAATGGGATGATGCCGTAGAGAAGCTCATTTATTACTCAGCTCCCAAGTAGGACCCTTCAGGGATGTGCGTGGGTGGGGCCTTTCTGTGGTCTACATGGGAAAGGTAGGAGGAGCAGGTGTTGGGTCGGCTGGGTGGAGTAACTTCAGCGGGCTCTGGGGTGCAGGGGCTTTCCCTGTGGCCCAGGGCGGCCCTGGGATGATTGGGGGCCTGGGGAGGAGGTGGGCCCAAGTGAGGGCTCTGGGTCGGTGGGTTTGATTTGAAAGGTTCGCTCTGGGACGAGTCCTTTGCTGTCTCTAGGAATCAGTTGGCCCCTCGAGGGCTTCTCCCTTCAGGGTCAGCAGGTCCGCAGGTGCTGGAGTTTCGAGGGCACAGCATGTAAGAATGCAGGAGCGGCCGGGCACAGTGTTCATGCCTGGAATCCCAGCACTTTGGGAGGCTGAGGCGGGTGGATCAGGAGGTCACGAGTTCGAGACCAGCCTAGCCAACACAGTGAAACCCCAACTGTACTGAAAATACAAAAGTTAGCTGGATGTGGTGGCAGGTGCTTGTAATCCCAGCTACTTGGGAGGCTGAGGCAGAAGAATGGCTTGAACTCAGGAGGCAGAGGTTGCAGTGAGCCGAGATCGCACCACTGCACTCCAGCCTGAGTAACAGAGCAAGACTCTGTCTCCAAAAAAAAAATGAAGGCAGGTAGCCTGCTAGTGTGACTGGTCAGAGCCAGAGGGAGGGTCAACACAAGTGCCGAGTGGGTTTGGGGAAGTGGGCAGAATTCCCAGCTGAGCACCCCCTGCCCCCCGTATATCTTATGACTAGAGAAAAAGGCCAGCTCTCATTTGCCAGTGATGACCAGGTCCTTGGGATTGTCAGGGTACCAGGGTGGGGGTTGAAGGGCCAGGCCACCCAGTGGCGGTGGTGGCTCTGGACCCCTTTGGGAGCCCAGGCCTGCCACAGCCAGGCACAGCACAGCATGTGAGGTCCAGCCTCAGGAATAGGGGTGTCCTGCCTTAGGCTGTGGGTGTGTGATTCCAGGCCAGCTGTGACAGTTTTCAGTTTGGGGAAGCTTCTCCATTCCTGTTTCTGCCCCCCAGTGCCCACCGTCCGCCCACACTGGTGGGTTCGAGGGGTGAACACAACCATATCGCAAGGCCACCTGACTCTGGGGCTTGACCCAGCCCTGACGGGGTCCCTGCCTCCTCTTCTCCCCCCATTCCTGTGGCTTGACCCAGCCCTAATGGGGTCCCTGCCTCTTCTCCACCCCCCGTTCCTGGGCTGCAGCATAGTGCTCACGGCCCTTGGGCATTGGTGTCCAGCACATTCACAGTCTTTGGACGCAGGTCAGAGGTCACTCGCCACGGCCACAGCTGCGCCGCCCCCTGCTCCCAGCCTGGCAGGCTGACCTGCGGGACCCTAGGCTCACTGGGCTCTGCTCCGTTGTTGCATTTTCAAGGTCCGCTGAGTCCGAGCCCTGCCCGGGTCTGGCTGCCGGCCGCCCGCCCTGGGCCGTGCTGATGCAGAGATGCTTGTTTTCCTGTGACGTCAGCTCCTCCACATCCATGCCGTGTTTTAGTTTGTGCCTCAGCTGCTGGCTCCAGCTTCCCGGGGGAGCCGGGTACCACCCGGGCCTGGAGACATGAGGAGGCAGGGATGTGAGGGGCGGGGGACAGGACGGCCGGCCTTGCGTTAAACATCTGCTCCTCGAGCTCCAGCCTCCCTGCCTATTGTGGGGCCGGAGGCGAGCCGCCGCAGCATCAGCTTGTCCTCGGGAAGGAAGATGCCTCCCTGCACGCCCGCCTCGCCCAGAGCATAAAGAGCCTGCAACGAGGAGCCAGGACAGGAAAGGCGGTGAGTCGGGGCACCTCCTCCGTGGATTCTCCGTAGCCCCCCCGCCGGGCTGGGCCCACCGTGCTGCAGGCCCATGCCTATGGAGGATGGTGCCCCAGTCAGCATTTCGGGTCTGAGTCCCAGTGTCGCGGCCGCCTGTGCGCTGCACAGATGCTCCGGGCAGCAACACGGCGGGTGCCACGGCCCCGGGAAGGCGCGCGCCTGCAGCAGCCCCCGGCGGTGTCGGGGGAAACGCAGTGAGAGGCTGTTGTTTTGTGGGTGACAGATTTTTAGAAAAATAAGGCTGTGGAGGACCTTGCGAGTGAAGCGGGGGCTGCCGGGGGGAGATGCACGCCCCACGGACGGATGGTGTGTGGTCCAGGCCTGGCGGATGCGTGGCGGTAGCCACGGAGGGCTGGGGGCCGCGGAGGGCGGGGGGCTGGGGGCTGAGGGAAGGCATCCTGGGCTCGTCGTCCTGCCTGGCCCTGGGGAGTCGCTGGCTGGTGTGAGTTTGGCTGTGGCTGATGCTTCTGGGCTGTGGATCTGTGAGTCTGTGTTGGGGCCAGCACGGATGGCATGTCTGCTGCCTTACCTCCATTCTGCATTGCTGCAGGTGGGCAGATCAGTGAGACCACAGGGCTGAAGTCTGGGGACCCCAGGGGCCAGGGCTGGCGGTGTTAACAGCCAGCACCTGTTCGGGCTTGCGATCTTCCCCTCGTGAGCCTGCCTTCCCTCCTGCTGAGCCCCCGTTTTGCATGGACAGCATCGGGTTGGAATCTGTGTGACACGGCAGGGTTAATGTGCACGGCTCACTCCGTCGGGGTCCTCGGATGGTGGCGAGGAGCGGGGCTGCAGCGTCCTGTTTTCTATTCTGAAATGGTTGGAGGTAGACTTGGGTCTGGGGGCTGCACGGTCTTTGGCAGGAATGTGGGAATGTGGGTGCTTTTCTGACGACCATTTTGCAAGGTGTTTTTGTTTTTAAAAAAAAAAAAAAAACAAAACGAAAAAACCAGCCCCCCCAGTCAGGCTTGTGGGGAGCCGTGGGCCTGGGTGGATTGGGCTGGTGGGGGAGGCAGCTTGCCCCCTCGGGGGTGCTGGGTGCTGGGGAGGCTGGCAGCGTGCCCCTTCCCAGGCGCGGAGGGACCTCAGCAGACGTGGGGCTGCTGTGCTCGGCCAGCTTGGGCTGCAGGGGTCCTTGAATGATGGAGATTCTGTGTTGATGGGTGAGTGGGAGAGAGACGGAGCAGGGGTGGTTTTCACACGTGCGCCTGCCCGCGAGGAGAAACGTGCTGTGTCATAGTTTCCTCGGTGCCTGGGACGGCTTGGCCTCTGCTTTCATATGAGCCCACGCTGGCCATGCGTGACTGGCACGGTCCCTTGCAGCGTGAAGGCGCTGCTGGGGTGGGGGTGCTGTGGCCAAGAGCAGGATTTGAGGGGTTATTGGCATTTGGTCTGATGGCCCTCGCTGGGTGAGTCAGAGCTTGGATGGGGGCAGGTTGGAGGGGCCGAGGGCTGTCCCCCAAAGCCGTTTCGTGCCGCCGGGGCCAGCTGTGGCTGCGTTGCACCAGTGTCTGTGTCTTGGCCAGACTGGCACACGTCTTCCACGCTCCTGTGTCAGCCGTCAGCGGGCCCCTTCTCCTGCCATCTTCCTAGACTTCGGAGCCACTGGTGGTTATGTAAGGAGTTGTGTGTTCCTCTGCCCAGCTCCAAGCTGTGTCCCACCTCCCAGACTCACCTCCAGGGCCCCGGGCTCCGCTGCAATGTTTCCCAGCCTCCCTGTTAATGAGATCCCTCAGCCCAGGGTGTCCACAGAGTGCCCGAGAGCCCGGCCCATCCAGACTGGGTGCCGCAGACCTTCCACAAGGTCTGCTGAGGACCTGCCAGGGCTGTCGGTGGCCCCGATGGGGACGCCCACTGAGGGTCCTCAGAAGTTCCCATGCTTGTGGCCTGTTCTCCCATGTGTCACGGTTGGGGCTGCATCTCATCTGCGGGACATTGATCACTGAGGACTCAGCTGGGTGCGTGTGGTTGAACCGTCGGGGCAGGGGGCTGTCCATGGGGTCAGGCACCAATCTCTGCTGAGGATCCCAAAGTGTGGGGTAGCCGTCCTCCCATGCTGGCACAGAGCTTTTCCCAGGAGCCGAGCAGGGAGCTGTCACAGGGCCAGGCCGTGAATGGGCTGCTTGAGACCAGGGCTGAGGGGGTGCCCGATGCCGTCGAGGGCAAGCCTGTGGGAAAACGTGATGACGCCCGGAAAGCCAGTTCATGCCTTGCTGTGCTGCTCATGGTGCTCACATGTGGGGTCGGCAGCTCTGGTCTCCCGGCACCCACTCACTCCCTGGCGATCTCCCTGCCACTCTCACATGGCAGGGGGAGTGGACCATGCGGCCGCCACTCCCACCAATTTTCATGCCACCGGCTGGGCATCCTCATCCCGCAGCCCTGGGGTCTGCACGAAGCAGGACCTCCAGAGACGTTTGTCCTTCTATTGCAAAGGCTAGAGAAAGCTTTGTTCAGACCAGGCACAGTAACTCACGCCTCCCAGCACTTTGGAGGCCAAGGTGGAGAATCCCCTGAGGTCAGGAGTTCGAAACCAGCTTGGCAAACATGGTGAGACCCCCGTCTCTACTAAAAATGGAAAAATTAGCCAGGCATCGTGGCGGTGTGTGCCTGTAATACCAGCCATTTGGGAGGCTGAGGCAGGAGAATCGCTTGAACCCAGGTGGTGGAGGTTGCAGTGAGTCAAGATGGCTCCGCTACACTCCAGCTCGGGTGACAGAGTGAGACTCCATCTCAAAAAAGAAAAAACACTTTATTCCAAAGAAGCCACCGTTGGTCGTCCAGTGTTCCACTTGCTTTTGGTCACAAAGTGGCGGCAGTGGCTCATACAGGAGTTGCTGTGGCAGAGACCCCTCCGCGCGTCGGGGCTGGCGGCTCATTTCTAGAATGATCCTGAACAGGTGAAGGAGGGTACCCCCTGCTCAGGGCTGGCTGCTTCTCCCTGGTGTCTCTGAGGCCTCCAGGAGAATCAGCGAGTCCGCCATCACCGGGCAGCCTTGGTGGGCTGGCAGGTCTGCCGTTGCCCCCAAGAGAGGCTCAGAGTCGGGAGAGGGGAGACCCCGAGTTGATGCCACCGTGGTTCCCGTGGTGCCGTGCGCACCTCTGACCTGGGGTGGGGCCGCTCGGGCTGTTTCCTCCATGCTCACGTACTGGGCGCACGGGAGCATCTGCACGCGCTCTGGCGGGCAGGAGGGGCCCTGGCCTGATGTTTTCTTTGAATGGGGGGTTTGAGTGTGTCTCCTCTGGAGTTGTCTCCTTTTGTGTCTCTTCTGTGAGAAGTTTGAAAATATTCCACTGACTGCAAGACGGAGCCGCCCTGTGCCCGGAGGGGCTGTGGGGCCCCAGGGTGGACTGGCCAGTGGCTTCCTCTGCTCCTTAGTGAACCTCGGCTATTGGAAGAATCCCATGAAGTCACGTCACGTGTAGACAGGCCGGGCCTGGCATCTCGTGCGGGTCAGGAAGTCGCATTGTTACCCTTGGTAAATTGCTTGTGTGTAAAGTTTGTGTTGTACATTATTTTTATATGTAAAATCTTATTTTGAGTTCTAGATCTTTTCTGTTTGAAGGTATTGATGGTCCTGTGGGCCTTACAGAAAGAGAACAGGTGTCCCTGGTGCCCCTGGTGCCCCAGCTCCCACTCCCTGGAGGGAATCACTTAGCAGCTTCTTCTTGACATTTATGTCCACATTTCTAAATAACACATTTTTGCTGCTATTTCTAGACTTTTCCATGTAGGATGTTACTTCCCCACTTTCTGTGGGACACATCAGCTCATCTCCTTCCTTCTTCCCTCCTCTCAACGGAGTTATGTCACAATTTATCGTTTTTAATCATTGAGTGTTTACCTAATTGTGGGTGGTGTGAATACCCATGAGCCACTGGGAATGCATTTCCTTGTTTGCAAAACTTTTGGTTTTCCTTTGAGTTAATACATTGTGATTGTTTAAATCAATTTTCTGGAAGTCCTGTCTCTAATTTAGTCCAATTTCCTCTTCCCAGCAGAGAGGCAGCTCCCCGTGATGCCTGCGTCACCTCCTTCCTGGTGCACCTGCGCCCCCACTCCACATGCTGTGAGGCTTCCCTGTGCCCGAGCTGGGAGCAGCCCCCTCCTTTGTCCTCTGCCTACAGTCTTGATCTCTGGCTTTCTGTATTCCTCTTTCTTGGCTTAATCTCTGGTTAAGACTCCTCTGGCGGCTTTCTGAGAAAGAGAGTATGGGAGGCCAGTTTGGGGGATCTAGCTGGAAAATGCTTTTCTGCTGGCCGCACACTTAAGGATAGTTTAGCTAGGTATGAAATTCCGTATTGGAAAGAATTTTCCCTTTGCATTTTGAAGGGATTGCGCCACTGTCTTCTGGCTTCTTGTGTGACCAAGAAGTCAGGTGCCATTTCGATTTTTTTTTTTTCTCCTGAAAGTCTTTTATAATCTTTTGTCTTTAGGGTTCCCAAGTTTCACGATAATGTTCCTTTTTGTGGACCTTGTTTGTCTCTTGTGCTGGGAACTTGTGACATTTGGATGTGGGGAACTTTATACCCAGGTATGTATGTCACGTGGCTGAGTCCCCTTCTCTGACTATGTTTTAGAGCTAACACTGATTATTTGTTGATCCTCCCAGGCTGGTCCTTTAATTTTCTTCTCTATTTTCCATTTCTTATGTTCTAGGAGATATCTTCAGGCTTTCCTGTCCCCACCATCTGTTAAGTTTGTTGCCTTGTTTCCCTTCTTATCTTTTAATTTCCAGGAGCTCTTTTTCATTCTTTGAAGGTGCTTTTTTAAGGCGGAGTGTCCTGCCGTTGTGTATTAAAGGCACTTCGCACTTTTCCTCTGGGCTTATTCATCCCAGCCAAGAGGCACCGTGGTATCACGTGATATCACATGTGGCCACTCAACAGTGGCCGGCACATCTGTGGCTGCCAGGCTTCCAGTGTGTGAATCCGTGTCATCTTCTCAGTTCCCTGTGGGGTAAGCACCATAGTTTTCTTCATGCTGGGAAAAAACCAGCACCTGAAGCACAGAGAGGTCAAGAAATTTCCCAAAATCACACAGTTTCGGTAGAGACTCAAACCCCAAGGGCCAGGCCTGAGCCCATGCTATTTGCCACATGCCCCAGGGCCTGAAGCCGTGTGGTCAGGACCCAGCTCTGCCACTCACCTGCTGTGTGACCTTGGCCACCACACTGTCCACCCTGTCCCAGAACCCCCTTGTAAGTGAGCGTGATGGTAAAAGGCTTGGCTCCCGAGGCTGTCACAGGATGAGTCAGTAATTAAGCCACAGCACTGGCACCATGGCTGCTGCTGATCGTGGCACACAGTGGGAGGGTGTGAGCTGGCAGCGGCCGGTGATCACGGCTCCTTTCGGTGTTACCTCTGGCCTTGTACTCAGCTGTTCCCACTGAGGGTCCTTTTTTCTGTTTGTCTCGGCCTTTGTGGCCTCCTTGGCCCCTGGCAACCCTTGTTTGTCTGCCCACGTTGACTCGTGGGGCACCACAGAGCTGGTGGTGGCGGAAGTCCCCGGGGAGTGTCGTGCCTGGGTGGGACAGGCGTCTTGTGCCTGGGTAAGGAGACTGCCACCCCTGGAAGCCCTCTTGTTCCCGGACTGTCTTGGGTGAGGAATGGCATCTGGGGATCGACTCCTGAGTGACTGGGACCCTGCATGATGGGCCCCCCACCTTTCTCGCTACCTGGAGCTTTTGACTCAGAGCCCTTCTTTGGGGTTTGGCCCAGTGCAGTCTTCTGGTGGCCACAGGGCCCTCTGCCTTCTAGGTCCCCGGGTGTTGCTGCCCAGCCCCTCCTCCTCTGCTGTTTTGGGTTTGTTGGAGCTTTTCTTTGGTCTTGGGAGGGAGGGTCGGTCATTGACATGTTGATGCTGCTGTGTCTACCTGGAAACCGTCACTATGACACCTTCCAAAAGGTAAAGTATGTGGGAAACCGGAGTTGGAGGAAGTTTTAGGTAGGACAGCGTGCGTGGCCGTGGCAGTGGATGTGGTGGTGTGTGCATGTGGCAGTGCACATGGACGTGGCAGGTGTGAACTAGCACGTCCCATCCCTCTGCATCCTCAGGGGCCGGAGGGTTCAGGGCAGAGTTTTAAGGAGGGCAAAGGTTTTTCCTTGATGTTGCCCCCGCCATGTGGTCTGGGGGTGATTTTCAAATGCTTGGCCCTGGTATAGTTCGGTAGTCACCCCCTCGTTCAGTAAAGTGTTGGGAAGACCAGTTTTTGGAACAGTTTCGGATTTGTAGAAAAATCAAGACAGGAGTAGCACACGGGCATTTCCCATTCCCTCCTGGTCAGCACGACAGGTGAGTTACTCAGCCCATCTGGGTGCCTCTCCAGCTAAGGCTTCATTCCACTCGCCGCAGTCTCCCCTCCTGCCGCATCTGTCCCGGGATCCCGTCCAGGGCCCCACGTGGCACTTACGCATCACATCTCCTGAGGCGCCTGTCACTGTGACAGTGTGTCTGTCAGACTTGCCTTGTTTTCGATGACCTTAGGAGTTTTAAGGAGGGCTGGTCTGGTGCTTTGTAGGATGTCCCTTCACTGGGGTTTGCCTCATGTTTTTTTCGAAAGGACTGGGGCTCTGGGCTTTGGGAGGAAGGGCACAGAAGTGAAGCCTCCTTGTCTCACTGTGGGTTCAGGTCCACACTCTGCACACGTGCGTGCATGTTGGCTTTGCCCGTCACCTGCCACCGTGAGTTTGCCGGTCTGTGTTGGCCCCCGTCACCTGCCGCCGTGAGTTTGCCGGTCCATGTTGGTCCCGTCACCTGCCGCCGTGAGTTTGCCGGTCCATGTTGGTCCCGTCACCTGCTGCCGTGAGTTTGCCGGTCCGTGTTGGCCCCGTCACCTGCCGCTGTGAGTTTGCCGGTCCATGTTGGTCCCGTCACCTGCCGCCGTGAGTTTGCCGGTCCGTGTTGGCCCCCATCACCTGCCGCCGTGAGTTTGCTGGTCCGTGTTGGCCCCCATCACCTGCTGCCGTGAGTTTGCCGGTCCGTGTTGGCCCCCGTCACCTGCCACCGTGAGTTTGCCGGTCCGTGTTGGCCTCCGTCACCTGCCGCCATGTGTTCGCCGGTGCACGCTGGCCCGTGCCTCTTCCCCGTGCTATCCTGTCTGCTGAGGGAGTTGTGTGCAGCCCGCACCTTGGGTGGGAGCTGTGTATGTTGTGTCGAGTTTTGTGCCGGATTTGTCCGTATGTTCTCCGTTGATTACTGAATATTTCTGTCCATGTGGACTCAGGTGTCAGTTTTGCACTTTGGGTTAGAACCCGACACTGTCGCTTACTTCACTGCTCAGATTCTTCCAGCTCTGGGCACTGGGGCTCTTGCAGGACGGCTGTTGGGGCAGCGATGAGGCCAGACACCGGGCAGGTTGGGGGGTGGGTACTGGTGCTGAGGGGTCTCTGGCAGGAGGCGGGAGCAGGTCCCAGGTCCTAAGGTGGGTCTCAGGGAGTCTGGGCTGCGAGCAAGGACCCCCAGAAGGGGCCTGTATGGCCAGGATGTCCAGGACTGCAGATCCTGGTGTGGGGTTTGGCCCCGGAACATGATTGGTGCCACAGCTAGAGCTCCAGGGTTACACCCGGGTGGTGCTGGGTCGAGGTGGGGAGGGGAGAAGGGACTTCACTGTGCCTGGACTGGGCTGCGTGGTGACGTGGGGGCTGCAGGGGGGCTGTACCCCCTTGTACTCTTCTCCCAGCTGAGTCAGCAGTGCTGTGGGGTCAGCAGCCCTGGCTCTGCATGGGGCTCATGTGGGACTCAGCAGGTCACAGTCGTGACAAGAAGGCGCCTAAGTGTCTTTTCACGTGGCCGTCTGAGGGCGGACATGGTCAGAGGTGCCAGACGTGCCAGACGTGTTCTTGGCAGCGTCGCCCGCTCTGTCCCCCCGTCGTGTGCACCCTTTCCCTGCTCCAGGGTTGTGTGTCTGGCGAGAGGGATGGGCAGGCCCCAGCGGGACCCGGGCAGCGCTCCGTGGGCGTGATCACACGTGCAGAAGCTCGTGGCTGCTGGATGTAAATCACCTCTTTCAAGCTGCCGGCTGCCCGTCTGCCGTAGAGAAGAGGTGAAGTCCGCTGGTTTTTATGTATTTGTTATCCTGGGCGACAGAGAGAATCGGTTTTGCGTAAAGACTGAAATTTCATTCGTGAACGTGAGATCATGCACCTGTTCTTAGCGACTTGTTTTGTGGCGTGGGTGGTGCTGTGCTGGCACCTGCTCCGTGAGGAACAAGCGACACTGGGATTTGTCGTTCCATCCATTTCCCTGGTGTAAATGCTCCCGCCACGGCCGATTTTAGGCCACCAAAGGGGAGGAGGCCACTGAAGGTGGAGCTGGGCAAGGGTGCACATGGCCTGCTTCCGAGAGTCGGTCCCGCCCGGCCTTCCCCTGGAGGTGGAGGATGTCGGGGGACCTGGTTCCATTAGCTTCCTTGCCTGAGCATCCGGGGGCAGCTCCGAGGGCGCCTGTCCTCCTTCACATGGCACTCCGGATCCGGTAGCAGCGAGAAGGTGGAGGAGTGAGCCACCTGGGGCAGCAGGTGTCCACACCTCCAGTGCCCCCATCCCCCTCTCCTCATGTCCTAATAGGTCTGAACAGGAAGTTACATTTAGGGTGGCCGTGCAGTTGAGATCAGTTTTAAAAACCTTGCTCCAAATTTTCAAACATGTATCTTTAGCGTTTCCCATGTGGCTGGCCCCAGAGCGTTTGGTTCACTGGTTGGAGCATGCTCAGGGCTCTTGGGGGTGCAGGGATGTTGTGGGAGGAGGTTTGGTTCAAGGGGAGGCAGCTGCCTCTGTGTCTGTGTCTGGATGGAGCTACTCCCTGCCTCTCCCTCCCTGCAGCCTCTCCCCCACTTACCAGTCTCTGATTCCAGCTCCGAGCTCAGCCAGTGGTCTCAGGACCCGCCTCCCAGGTTCACAAAAATTACTGAGGTCCTCAAAGAGCTTTTGGGCACATGGGCTGTAGCCGCCAGTGTCAACTGTACTGAAAATTTAGAACCAGGAATATTTCTTTTTCATTAACTCTAATTAATTTACGATTGATTAGATTCATTCTAAAATAAACCCATTGTCTGTCAACACTAATCATACCACTTTAATGAAAAATGACTCTTTTTCCAAACAAAAAAAATCAGCAGGAGGGTGGCAACATTTTTGCATCTGGCGGGGCAGAAGACAGCCGGGGCCTGACACCTGCCTCTTCATTCAGGCTGCGGTGTTGGGTTGAAGATATGAGAAAAATCCAGTGTGTGAGGAGGCTTGGGTGTTTTCACAGCTTTCTCTGGTAAACGTGGGCATTCTTCTTTGATATTTCTCTAAAACTCAACACATGGTCGTTTCCTAAATGTCAGTTGAAATGTGGAATCTGAAACTGTATTGGTGCCATTTTCCTGCAGTTCATTAAAAATCTCCTGGCCTCTCTGCACTGAAGTAGGTTTATTACCATGTGTGTGTTTTAAAAAAATCACATGTGGGCCAGGTGCGGTGGCTCACACCTGTAATCCCAGCACTTTGGGAGGCCAAGGTGGGTGGATCACCTGAGGTCAGGAGTTCGAGACCAGCCTGGGCAACATAGTAAAACCTGTCACTACTAAAAATACAAAAATTAGTTGGGTGTGGTGGTGGGCGCCTGTAATCCCAGCCACTCAGGGGTCTGAGGCACAAGCATCGCCTTGCATCTGGGGTTTAGAGATTGTAGTGAGCCCAGATTGCACGTTGCACTCCAGCCTGGGCAACAGAGCAAAACTTCATCTTAAAAAACAAGAAAAAACAAAAAAAATAACAAAAAAAAATGCATGTTAGCTGTTGGAAATGTTGCTTCACTGGGTTGTGGAGGTCTTCAAAGTGCCGTGGGAAATTCCGTCTGCGCGCGTGCAAGAGCAAGTGTGGAGAAGGCAGGTGTGGCCCCTCAGGATTATGCATAGCTGACATCATGGCTCCCCTGCGGGGTCTTTGGGACCCCCAGGCATCCCTGGGCTTCACTGGCCTCAGCTGGTTCCCACCGCTTCACCATATGGCATAACACATGCCCTGCCGGCCGACTCACAGATGGGCATCCCTCTGCCTGCCCCCCACCCCCACCTGCAGCCCCGTGCGCTCACCCTTCCCTGGTCTCCTCTGGACTATGGATGGAGTGAGCGGGACACGGAGGCATTCCGAGCCCATGCGCTCTCAGCACCAGCCCCCCAGGGATGCCAAGCTTGTCAGCAAGTGGGGGCCAGCTCTGGGGTCGGCTGGGTGTGGTGGCTCACGCCTGTCATCCCAGCCCTTCAGGAGGCCGAGGTGGGTAGATCACCTGAGCTCAGGAGTTCGAGACCAGCCTGGGCAACGTGGCAGAACCCGTCTCTACAAAAACTATAAAAATTAGCTGGGTGTGGTGGCTCACACCTGCAGTTCCAGCTCCTCAAGGGGGGCTGAGGTGGGAGGATTGCCTGAGCTCAGGAGTTCAGGGCTGCAGTAAGCTGAGATTATACTACTTCACTCCAGCCTGGGTGGCAGAGTGGGACAGGATGTGAGTTGGGCACAGAAGGCAGGTGGGCCATGCCCACCCCAACATGGCCGACGAGGTGCCCTGTCCCTGCCGTTCTGCGGCTCTGCAGGTAGGGGGCCAGGCCTCTGCCAGCTGGGTGAGGAACTGGAGAGGCAGTTGGGTGGGTATTTACTTAAAGGGAAGACAAGGAGTGCACAGCTCTCCAACTTCAGCCACTTTTCCAGGACACCTTATGCCATCAGACCTACCTGGTGTGGGCGTGAAGCTGGCAGCACACAGAAGGTCCTAGAGCAGGAGCTGGCCCCGAGCCAGCAGCTTTGTGCCCTGTGCTACCAGACCTTCAGAATGCTCCTCCAACCGGTTGGCCGTCTTCCTCCTCACCTGGGTCCTCGGCCTGCCAGCCACGGGGCTTGACTTTCCCTCCCAACGGGGCTGGGGCCAAAGCGCAGACTGGTGGCTGCACGTGGGGCCTCTTGCCAAGCGGGTGTTTGCTGATTGTGTTTTTTACCACCCCTGTCCTCCGAAGGTGCCGGCTCAGAGCCCGTGCTGCCCGTGCTGGAGGCGCCGAGGACCTGGGGGCCCTGGCCCAGCGCTGTGCTCACAGGCAGGGCTGCCCTCACAGTGGGTGTGGCCAGGCCCCGGCCTTCCTGTGCCAGTACAGAGTGGCGCTTTTCTCTCTCATTCCCTTCTCCATCGTCCTACAAGAAAGAGCTGTCTCTTCTCCCCTCCCTGTTGAAAGGAATCTTGATCCCAATGCGAACTCAAGGATTTTCTAAAAACTGAGTTTGTCATCCACTCTTTAAAAACTGAGACGGAGTCTCGCTCTGTCACCAGGCTGGAGTGCAGTGGTGCAATCTCTGCTCACTGCGACCTCCACCTCCCTGGTTCAAGCAATTCTCCCATCTCAGCCTCCCAAGTAGCTGGGACCACAGGCGCACAGCACCGCACCTGGCTAATTTTTGTATTTTACTAGAAACGGGGTTTCTCCATTTTGCCCAGGCTGATCTTGAACTCCTGGCCCCAAGGGACCCTCCTGCCTTAGCCTCCCAAAGTGCTGGAATTGCAGATGTGAGCCTGCACGCCTGACCTGTAATCATCCATTTCTGTCGTTATTCATCATGGGGCCCTGGTCCTCCCAGGTCTGGCCAGCGGGGCCTCGGTGAGCGGCCCCCGCGACGCCCCGTCTTCCATCAGATTTTGTGTGTTGCTTGCTTCCCGACCGCAGGCTCTGCGTCCCCTTGGCCCTTTCCACTCTAGCTTGGACCTGGCCGTTTCTCCACGGAGCTGGGCTTCCTTTGGAGGAGGGTAGGCTGTAGAAACCACCTGCCTGCTGCTCCCAGATGCCGGGGCGGGGGGGTGGGTTGCTGTGCTCAGTGGGTGATGGGCTGGGACCGTGTGGGGATTCGATCTGGAGTTCTGGCCGAGGCTCCCAGAGCCGAAGGCTCCTTCTCTCCTTCTGAATGGGGTCTCCATCCACACAGCGTGGGTCTATTCACTCGTGTGCTCTGGCTTCAAATGCGGATGAGACGGTGTCAGAGCTTCGGCCTCCGTCACCAGAGCAGCAGACCCAGCTGGGTCAGGGCTTCTCAGCGTCCTTTTGTCCCCAGAATACCGCCCGCCACGCCCGAGCCCTCGGAGAGCAGCTTCTAGAAGTTAACTTGGTTCCTTTGTTGGTTATGCTGTCCCGTGATAGTTGAGTTTATTTCTGTTTGCATTTGATTTTAGTGTATTTTCTCATTCTTTTTTTTTTTTTTTTTTTGAGATGGAGTCTTGCTCTGTCACCCAGGCTGGAATGTGGTGGTGTGACCGGCTCACTGCAGCTGCCGCCTCCTGGGTTCAAGTGATTCTCCCACCTAAGCCTCCTGAGTAGCTGGGATTACAGGCATGCACCACCACACCCGGCTAATTTTTGTATTTTTAGTAGAAGTGGGGTTTCACCATGTTGGTCAGGCTGGTCCCAAACTCCTGACTTAAGTGATCTGCCCTCCTCGGCCTCCCAAAGTGCTGGGATTACAGGCGTGAGCTGCCGCACCCGGCCCCCATTCTTCTTTGTTTTACTTACCTTTGGGTTGTGAGGCGTCATGGCTCACCGTGGAGTGCAGCCCCACCACGCGGAGCGCTGTGCCAGCATCTGTGGATGGTGTCCGGAGCTGCCTGGCGGAGTCTCATGTGAAAGCGTTGCTCTGAAGGGTTTTTCGTACCGCCTGTATTTTTGCGTTAACTCATTCATATCCCATCACCTGGAACATTTTGGTGGTGTGTTGCTGAGTGGTATGTGGCAGGATCCTTGAGTGGTATGTGTAGATGCCACCGGGAAGACCTGGCGAGAGGGAATGAAGAGCAGGTGGTTTTGCTCTGAAATCGCCTTTGGTGGGGGTGGTGGTTTAAAACCCTCCTGCTCCCCTAACCAGATGCCCGATAAGAAAAAGTGCCAAACCCTGGAAAGGAGTCCCCGGAGGCCACTGAGGAGGTCCAGCGTCCAGGCCCTCGGGAGCCAGTCAGGTCACTGCCCGCACCCGGGGTGGCGTGGCCTCAAGGCTGGGGACATCAGGATGGACGTGAAGGACAGGCTGCTGGTGCCTGGCACGTGCAGGCCGCTGGACACTCGGTGAAGGGGGCCTTTGTTCTGATGGCGCAGAGCCCGTCCTGAATGGTGGCTTTCTCTCTCTGCCGTGTGGGGCGGGGGCCTCGGGGCTGGATGCTGCCGGAGTTGGGGTTTTGGTTTCACAGTTTCCGGCTCATGTAACTTTAGGGAGGTCACTCGGCAGTGTCCTCACCCACCTGGCCCAGGCTCCGCCTCCCTCACCTGGATGATGCCGCCTGGCTCACCTGAGAGGAGGCACAGCTCTGCCCCGCCCTCCTCACCCCTCCCTCCCCCCACACCTGGCTGGCGTGCCCCATGGGGTCTGCACGCCTCTCCCTCCTCCTCCGCGTTCCTCCCCTGCAGTCTCAGTTCAGAGCTGCCCCGTTCCGTCGGCTTACCGGGACCCCAGTTGTATCCTTAGGCCTGAAAACGGTGCCTGGGATCCAGCAGGGCTCCGTGAACATTTGCTGAGTGTCCTCAAGTCCTGGAGTGAAGACGGCCGTGGCAAGTGGCTGCCATGTGACTTGGCCTCGTCTTCCCACACCCAGAGTGGCTTCTGGAGGTCCCAGAGCCCGGGCTCCAGGGTGAGACAGAGTCTTCCCTCGGACACCATCGCCCTGTGTGGAATGTCACCTCTCCTTTCCACGTCAGGCTGTGGGAGCCTCGGAGCCCAACCAAGCCCAGATCACGTGTGCACAGCTCGTCTGCGGAGGCCCCTCCCAGGCTCCAGTTGGGGCTCAGCACATCTTGGGACATGGCGGAAGCACCTGGAAGTAGGGGTGGGGGCACTCAGGGGCCTCACCTGTCATCCCCTCGAGCTTCAGGAGGCCGAGGTGGGAGGGTTGCTTGAACCAGGAGTTTGAGACCACCCTGGGCAACATAGAAAGATCCCCAGCTCTTAAAAAAACACGAATCAGTGTTTCTGGTGTAAAAGCAGCACATGTGGACTACAGAGCATTGAAACATACAGCAGAAAGTTGGAAAAGCTGAAATCGCTCGCAGTTGTACTTACTGGAGAGCATGTCACTTTTGTTGTGTTTTATTGTTTTAGATTTCATTCTGGTCTTAAATGTGTATTGGTTTTTGTAGAAAATACTGATGACACAAGGTTAGAATTCCTCCCTGTCATCAGCAAATAACAACAGTAACAATGGTGTCAGTTCAGTTCTAGACTTACTGTTTCTTTTTAAAACGGCAGAGCTTACGAAGTTTTCTCCTTAGCCAGGGTCAGTCCTGGTTTTAGAACTCATTGCCCTCTTCCCGAGGCCCCTGGGCAAAGTTCCACCCAGCGATGGCAGAAGCCGACGAGAAAGGACCCGGAGGTCTCTGCTTCTGGGGGCTGTGCTGGCAGAAACGTGGAGATGGAGGTGTGGGCATGAGGGTGCTCAGAGCTGGGAGGGCTTGAGGGTGGGAGTCGGGGCGCGTCTGCTCCTTGGGGCTGCGTGCATTTGCCTTGGCCTCTGTGGGGAGGCCTCACGAGGGGTGGCACATAAACGAGGACCTCGATCGCTGGCAGTGCTGGAGGCGGGACGCCAAGCAGGGTGCCAGCAGGTTTGGCACCTGATGAGGACGGGTTCAGAGACGAGCCTGCTCAGAGTCTTCACGTGGGGACGAGCAAACCCTCCGGGGTCCCTTTGAAAAGGGACTGATCATCCCATTCCTGAAGGACCTCTCACCACCTCAGCCCTCCCCAAGGTCTCACCTCCTGATACCTTCGCGGTGGGTGAGGGTTTCATTGTGTGAATTCGGCGGGCTGTGAACATTCAGGTCACAGTTTAGGGACTGCTGTGGCAACGAGCCACAGATGGCGGCTCACACAGTGAAAACCGGTTCTTTTGGCCTGCGCGGCGGCCCCGGCTTCTCGGGAGGCTGTGGTGGGAAGACCGCTTGAGTCCAGGAGTTTGAGTGTAGCCTGGGCAATAAAGCGAGATCCCATTAAGAACAAAATCCAAACCGAAAGCTTCATTCTCTCTCTGGAGACTGGAGTCCGAGAGCCTGGTTTCCGTGGGGTGGTTCCCGGAGGCCGTGAGGAGCCGGGCCAGGCTCCTGGGCTGGCGGAGCCGTCACTGCCTCCACGAGGAAGGCCTCCTCATGCGGCCATGTCCGCCTTTCCCTCTGTTATGGGGACAGCAGTTGTTTGGATGGAGCCTGCTGTAGTGACCTCACTCACTTAACTCGTTACATCTGCAGTACCCCATATGTAAATAAGGGCACGTTCTGAGCTCCCGGGACAGGGCGGCAGCCTGGATTCTGGGCAGGTTCAATTGCGCTCATGGTGCGCCCCTGAGGGCTGGACCTTGGCAAGGGCTTCCCATGGCCCCACAGTCCCCAGTCCTTAAGGCTAGCTGCACCCAGTCCCCCTCTAGAAGGGGCCTGTGGCCCCCTCTGCACCCACAGTTTTGTAGCAGCGGGGAGCACCTGTTCGAGGGCCCTGCTGACCGAGGGGCATGGTCTCAGCCTTGCCAGGGCCCGTGCACTGTGTTCCTGCAGGACGCTGCTGGCCGTCTTACCACCGAGGGGACGCCACCCGGCCCAGACATCCCTCACCTCAGCTCCTCCTTCTAGGAGCTTAAGGCCACTAATGTCTGCCCCTGGGCCCCTGGGGTCAGAGCCCACCCTGAGATGGTTTTAAAGAAACACGGTGCTTCTCCAGGGAGGCCCCGTGAATGCATTGGAATGAAGCCCGGTGTCCTCCCGTGGCCACTTGTGTGGTTTTGCTCACGGCACCTGGCGTGGGCGCCCTGGGAACAGCGGCCGTGGTGTCTGGGAGAAAAGCAGCTCCGGGGTGGGGGACCCCCGATCTGGGCGGCTGTGGATCCTGGGTGCCGGTTTTTGGCTTTAACACTTGCTTTACTTATTTTCAGACTTTTTCCCACGTGGATTATCTGACCACCCGATTCAGCTCTCTCTGTGGAACTTGTGGAACCTCCGTTTTCTTGACGTTACGATCTAAGCAGATTATTGAACACAGGTTTAAATACCGTGCTTTAAAACTGCCATACGTGCCTTCGTGTAGACGTGCTTCCCTAACCCGGTCAGAGAACTGGGGCCACTGCGGTTTTCTTCTCCGTTTGTTTTAAGATGGACTCTCGCTCTGTTGCCCAGGCTGGAGTGCAGTGGCGCAGTCTCGGTTCACTGCAACCTCCGCCTCCCAGTTTTAAGCTATTCTCACTGGGCTTCCAGAGCAGCTGGGATCACAGGCGCCCACCACCATGTCTGGCTAATTTGTGTATTTTTAGTAGAGACAGGTTTCACCGTGTTGGCCTGGCTGGTCTTGAACTCCGGACCTCAGGTGAAGCCTCCCGAAGTGGTGGGACCACAGGCGTGAGCCACCGTGCCCACCGTCTGTTTTCAAATTGCGGTAAAATACCCGTAACATAAAATTCACCATTGTAACCATAGCAAAGTGTGTAGTTGAGTAAAGTACATTCCCGCGTGCGCCCCGGTCGCCAGTCTTTTCACGCCTTGCAGTGGAACCTCTGCGCTCCCACTGAAGCACACGGGGCTGCGACGTCTCTGCGTCTCGCCGACCCTCCTCACTTGCTGTTCCCGGCCGTCCTCCTGGGGCGAGGGGGTGCCCAGTGTGGGTCTAGTTTGCCTCTCCCCGAGGTTGGTGATGTTGAGCCAGGAGTGTCTGTGGCCACTCCCGCGTTCGCTTTGAAGAAACGTCTGCTCCGGTCCTTTGCCCGTTTTGTAATTGAGTTCCTTGTTTCTATGGCTGCACTGTCCTGGGGGGTGGTTGACAGGTGCACACCATGTGAATTGATCCCACCTCTTCCGTGCGGACCCACTGATAACCAGGTGGGAGGAGCAGGGGGCAGCAGGAGGACAGACGCGCATCCCACGACCCCATGTGGCGCTGGCCACAGAGTTGTGGGCAGTTGTTTCTTTTACTTTCTTTGATATCATCCAAATCTTCATAAATCTTTATAAAACTTCATTAAGGAGAAGACTTGTGTCGAGCAGAAGGCATCATAACAGACGGTGAATGGCTGTGTCCCCAGAAGCCGGTGGACGAATCTGTCCTTGCGGAAACCTGTGGGGCCGCAGCGTGAGATAGGAGGGACCGGCAGGTGTTGAGTTCCTCCCCTAGATACTCCAGCCGTGGCAGCCACCCCCTTGGCCCTGGCCCTTCCCAGGGCTTCATCCTCTCCCCTGCCCCCTACCTCCGCCTGCCTTCCTACATGAGGCGAATCCTTGATGAGAGGAGGAGGCTGGGGACTCTGCGGGCTCCGTGTGAACCTCAGGGCAGCCCCTGCCGCTTTGTAGAGAAACATTGCCCAAGAGAAGCCCATGGCAGGATGGAGCCCACTGGTCCTGCCTCAGGGTGTCCTGGTGCCCAGGGAGGGTGGGGACACCCCCGCCAGGAGCAAAGCGTGCAGCTCAGCAGGAGCTCTGTTGGAAACGGCCGGGGCTCAGCAGCGCCCTCCCCCTTATTCACAGCTGCCGCTGGGCCCCGGATAGACCGCAGGCAAAGGGAAACCACCCTCGCTTTCTTAGCTTTTAGATTTTAGAAGGAGCAGTGGGGCCAGGTGGACTTGACACTTTGTGGGTTTAAGACATAAATTCGTTGCTCTTGAAGACGTTGTTCTTGGAAGTGAACAATACACACAATGTATTCATGGATTGTAGCTGGTCTGTTTTTGTATAATGGGAGCTTTTAAATTTAATTATTTTTAAGCATTAGAGGATGATGTATCCGAGGCAGCTGGAGGCCCTGGTCTTCAGGGTGAGCAGGGAGGGCTCTGGGCACAGGGCTCGGGAAGAGGGGTGGGGGGTCCCCTGTGGGCTGGAGGACACTGAGGGTCTCAGATCACCCACGGCATAGTGGGCCCAGCTAGCGGCTGACTCTGAATTCCAGTCCCAGCGGAGACATCTCCCTGTCTTTGGCATCAGGGCCCAGACCTCAAGTGCCTCCACAGTGTCAGCTTCCAGGCCTGGGACCGCCCACCTCCCCCCACTATACACTCACAAGGCCGTGGTGCCCAGCGGCGCAGAGATGCCACATGATGGGTGATTTTCAATAGGACGTCAAGAGGAAAGTTGGTGCCTGTGAGGGCAGGGCTGCAGCTTTAGCTCCGAGAGCCCTGGGGGAGGGGGCAGGTGGCGAGATCACCGTCAGCTGCACCACTGCTCTGAAAAGCGCCTCCTCCTGGTGGATGCCAGGTGCTTGGTGAGGTCCGGCGTGGAGCGTGGGCCCGCTGGCCTCGCTGCTTGCTGGTCTTCCTGCGTCCCATTTGCCACCCCTCATCGCCTGGCCCCAGCCTTGCTCTTGGGGGGAGGCCGGTGTCCTCTGACCGCCCTGGGGCAGGTCACATGACCTGGGTGTGGGGTGAAGTGTGTGCCTTTTTCTGCCCGACCCTGCTTTCCCTGGGGACTCTGGGATGCTGTGACTTCACTGTGGCTCATCTGGCCTTGCCACTGGGCCTGGCCCAGTGTCCACTTCTCTGGAAGGCAAAAGGCAGGGACGGGTCTCTTTGACTGGGGCTCGGGGCTGCTCAGCCAGTCTCCCTGGAAATGGCCGTGGTGACAGTCACCGCTCACTGCTGTGGCCGGTGCCCTCCTCAAAGGTCAAGGTGTCTGGGTGGCCGTTGGTGCAGGGCCCCTGGGACCTGTACACGCTGAGCTGGGACTTCAGCCCCATCTCTGCCCCCAACCATGGAGGGCTGAGAAGAGGGAGGCCCGTGGAAGAACCCTGAGGAACCCCAGTGCCTCGCAGAGGACCTCCGGCATCAGTGCCTCCTCCCTGCGGCCTGACCCCACCTGTGTTTGGAGCTGCGTCAGGCACAGCCTGCCTTGGCGGGCAGGGGACGGGATGCGTCCAGAGAATCCCGGCATCGACGTGGACATCTGCGGCCATCAGCAGCACTGGGCCCGGGGCGGAGGCAGTGCCACCTGACACATGTCTGCTCCCATGGCTCGGCCACGGTACCTGCCACCCCTCTTTGGGTGACCCTGCTGTTTGTCCTGTCCTAGCACAGCCATGTCCCTTGGGAACCTGCTTGTCTCTGGAACATTCTATCTGATGCACAACCTTGGAGCCCTCTCTTGCCCAGAAACGCCCCCCACCACCTGTCTCGGACTAGAGCTGGAAGGCATGAGGTTCCAGTCCTGCTGCGCCAAGCCCAGTGACCAGGGGTACCCTCGGCCTCCCGGCCTCAGCTCGTCCCCCTCCCCCATGAAGGTGCGTGGGGAGCCATGCGGTGCTTGCCGGCAGTGGGGAGGCAGCAGTCCCTGCTCCGTGAGCCTTGGGCGCCGGCTGTTCTGAGGTGTCTGCTGTGGCCCTTGCCATCCAGCTTCTCTCCCGGCTTTCTTGGCCTTGGATTCGTTTCTGGAGCTGCAGCGTCACTTTTCTTAGGGCCTGGTTACGCCTCTCTCTCTCCTGCCTATAAAAAGCCCTGCCCTGGATTCCCTGCTCCGTACTAGTTTGCCTCCTGACCCCGCTGGCATGACACAGACGCTGGCGCCAGAGTGACGCCCAAGCCACGCCCGAGCGTGACGCAGACACCGGCAGTCACTCCCGCCCCCCACCGTGTGCTGCTGCGTCACACCCCAGGCCCTGCGGTGCGTGGGCAGCCAGGTGTGCTGGTCCCTGAGAGTCTAAGCACATCACCACCGTGTCCCAGGTCACCTCCACCTGACTGTGGCCACACCTTCTCCCTGGGGCACCTGTGCTCCTGGAACCCAGGGTCAAGTCCACTTCTCTACTTTCTAGACCCTTCTGGGTCTGCGGTGGCCTGCTGGATTCCTTGAGGTTCCCTCTGTAGTGGAAGGGTCTGCCCTCCTGGCAGGGCCCTGGTGTACGTCCTGAGCTCACTGTGGTTTTGGAGGTGGTGGGCAGAGCCCCGTGCTCTCCTCTGGGGCGGCACGGCATGCGTGAGACTGAGCACTGGTGGAGGAGGCATGACTGGTGCCCAGTGGTTGAGTTGCTGGTGCCCACCGTGGGCCTGGGGAATGAGGGACCCCCCTGAAGAGGTAGATGGGGGCCAGACACTCCTCCCATGGATGCCTTTTCAAGTTTCTGTCAGTTCAGAGAAGACCATCGAAGAAGAGGATTCACAATTTTGAGTCAGACGCGTGTGTCCTGCGTGGGTGGTGCCGGCTGGCTGTGCCCAAAGCCGTGCCCGTCCCTGTCTCTGCAGCCTGGCGTGGGCTCACGTCCGTGTGCTTGTCCACCCTCCCATCCCCTCCCTGAGGGGTGGGCTCTTGACCGTTGTCTCTGCTCTGCCCTGGGGCCAGGGCAGAGCCCGGCCCTCACCCTGCTGAGTCAGTGGGTGTCGGGTCGAATCTGTCTGGGGCCAGGGTGGCCAGGCGGGGGCTCCTGTGGGAGCAGCATGGTGTCAGGGACAGGCAGCTGACTCTGAAGGCAGTCAAGCAGATGGGGACCCCGCTGGCCCTGAGACTGGTACGGGCTGGGCCTCTCTGTGGCTGACCTCCTGGGTGGGTGGCAGTGGCTTCCCTGTGACCTCATCCCTCTGACCAGGCAGGTGGTTTTGTGCAGTGTGTGTGCCTGAGAGGCGTGCGGCAGTGTGATAGGTCCCCGAGTGTCACGGTGGCACAGAGGCTGGATCGGCGTCTGGAGTAGCTGCCACGAGGGGCCCAGCCGCCAGGCAGCTGGGAGCATGGGTGAGGTGCCTCCCTTTTCTGGGCCAGAGTTTCCCCTGATGGCAGCGTGGATGCCAGGAGCACGATTGTACAGACATCCTGAGGATCTAGCGCAGCAGTGTGTAAAGACTCGGCGCCAGGCGTGTCCTGGTGGACGCTCAGAGGCGGTTGTGAGTGGCACACGTGCCGTTGACCTAGTCCTGAGAGGTGGCCCAGGGGTCTCCTGGGGAGGTCATCAGTGCCGTGGTTAGGCCTGGGCCGTGCAGCGAGGAGGTGACTGTGGAGCTGAGCAGCTCTGAGTCTGGGTCTGGGTTGCTCATTCAGCTCATGAACTTCGCCAGATTCCCCAGTTTTCCTCTAGCGGTGCCCAGGGGCAGCCGAGGGAAGGGTCAGCCAGGTCATCCAGACCTCGCCCAGCACTGAATCTCCAGCCTGGGTTACCGTGAGGCACCCTGGGGCGGGCTCAGGTCAAGGACCCGTGAGGCTGAACCTGGGATCTAGGAAGCTCAGGGTGGGTCCCAGCAGGCCTTGGCATTGCACGTGTGCCTGGACACTGTCCCTCGGTGTCTCGCCGACCAGCGCCAATCCCTGTTAAGCAAGGTCCATGGAGCTCTTCACTCTGGGCAGTGCTGGTGCTCAGGCCACACGCTCCGCATCCACGCTTCAGAAGCTTCATTGCCGCTACAGGAAGAGGCCTGGAGGGATCAGCTGGTCTTGGGCCACAGCCGTCCTTGACATGGCTTGGGAGCAGCAGAGCAGTTCGTTAGGACCAGGACTGGCCACGGCAGTGTCCACGCTCCATGGTTCTGGGTTCTGCCCTCTTGCTGTATCCGGTGCATGGCATGTGGCCACCCAGGAAGGCCTGTGCCGGCGTCATATTCTGAGCGTGACCAAGGGTTCAGGGACCACAGTACCTGGGCCCCTCTCAGGGTCTTTGGAAAAGCCCAGAACAAACTGGGCTGATGTTGAATTCAGGAGCTGTGGCCAGTCCCCCTCTGCTCTCAGAAGCGGGGGTCACTGGCCAGAGCCGAGGGTCTGGGCGAGCAGCCTGAAGGCATTCCTTCCCTGCCCTGCGCACCCGGCGAGCCGGTGACTGGCGTGGGCTTTCAAACCACTTCTCCAAACGTAGGAGATGCTTCGCTTAAAGACATACTTTTTAACTTAAAAAATCTGGGAAAATATGATCAGAGGTGAGCCTTGGGCACTAGACTGCGTGGAGTCCAGCATCTGTGGGGCCCGTGCACCCTGGAAGGCATGTCTCGCACCCTGCTCCCGGCGGGGCTCCAGGGGACAGTGGCCCAGGGCTGAGGAGAGCTGCTGTGGTCTGGCCTTCTGCGGGAACAGGGAGCGGCTGTGGTTGGGAGGTGTTGGGCGGCTGTGCCTCAGGCCAGCCCCACTCCAGCTCTTCCAGTTGCTGGCTTCTGTGAGGCGTGTCCTGAAGGGGCCTGGAGACTGTAGAGCTGCGTCTGGAATCTGCACCATGACAGTGAAACCTGGCCCAGCCTGTGAGGCTGGTGAGGGGGTGCCCAGTCGTCACTGCCGGCCTCGTAGAAAACTCATTCAGCCTCCCCTGCTTCTCACTCAGGTCCCAGAGAGTGATGATTTTACTGCTCTGGACCTGATCACATGCATGCATGCACAGTCTGTGCTGTGCCTGCGGTGTTATGTCACGGTTCTGTTGCAGAAGGAGCCACACAGCTGGGCAGGACCCGATGCTCCTTCATCTCCATCATCCAGGGTAGGGACACCCCCTCTCACAAGCCGCCGGGATATGAAATTAGGCAGTAAATGGGAATTTTCAGTTCGATGCAGCTGGTGCTAAGATCATCCTCCCTGTGACGTCTGAGACCTTTTCCCATCTGGAGCCCTGTCCATTCATTCGTTCATTCATTCATTCATTCCTCCCTTGCCAGGCTGGGTGGCTGCTAGAGACACAATCCGGAACCGCCCCTTGCTATTGGGTGGGCAGGTGAAAGCGAAGTGGGCTCGCTGTGTGGATCGGTGATTGACAGTTCCAGGGTGTGATTGACACAAGCGGCTGCCAGGAAGGAGCCCCTTGGAAGGAAGCAGTGGGTGGGGCGGGGCAGGCGTGGGGAGGAGTGACTGTGAGATGAGGCTCACAGGACTGTGCCCGGAAGGAGGGGAGCAAGGACCCTGTGGGCAGCGGGGGCACAGCACAGACGTGGCTGTTGGCGGGGGTGGAGCCGGGCACTGGCCGAGGGGAGCTCTCTGGGCAGGGCAGCGTGGGGCGAGGGCCGGTGAGGGCCCCTGGGGAGGCTCTGGGACTTAACTCGGTGAAGCCTGGGTGTGACCTGTTTTGTTAGTCATGTGGTGCTGAACCAGATCACTGGCAAGGAATGGAAAAATCTTGAAATACGCTTTTAAATTAGTGAAAGTGAGATACTGTGCCTCTGTGGGAAAAGACGGGACTCCGGAGTTTGCATCCTCGCAGCAGTGAGTGCGTCTCGGGGGGTGACCTGAGGTCCCTGCTTTGAACCAGTTTGTTGAAACCAGAGGTCATTTCTCATCTTCTGAAAGAGCCGGCGGCCTTTGTCACATGCCAGTCACTTCCCATGCCGTGCTGACACCGCTGTTAGGATTCCTGTGGGGGCCAGCGGGGAGGCAGCTTAGTCTCGGCCCCGCTTCTGACCCCCCGCCCCCAAATGCACGCTGCTGGCCTTTCCTGCGTTTAATTTTATTTTGCAGCGGTAGAGGTGGTTTTGCTAAAATTATTTCCAAATCTGCCACGTGGAAAAACACCCACGCCAGGCTGAGCATCTGCAGCAACCGAGAATTCCATGGAGGCAGTGGCTTCGCCGACCGGCTCTGCAGACAGCAGGAGCTGCCAGCCAGACCTCTGTCTGCCCTGCCCTGAGGCCCCAGTTGCCCCTTCCTCCCGGCACCTCCTGATCTCCAGGGTCCAGGTTTTGTTCCCAGGGCTCTGCCTTTGGACCTCTAGCTTTGCGTCCTTTCCCTGGATGGTCTCTTCCAGACACGGGATCGGGCCAGCCCCGCATGGACAGTGATGTCTCTGATACAGGAACTCGGGTGTTGGGCAAGTTTGCACAGGAAGAGGAGATCGTATACTGCCCTGGAGTGTGTGAGCGGGGCCTCGGGGAGCAGGCGTGGGACAGGACACAGGAGGAAGGGACACGGCCTGTGGTGTGCACTGAACAGCAGTGGCCACAGCAGGTCAGGGGGGCCCAGCCCTGGGCAGGTGGGGTCTGCAGAGGCCTTGTGGGTGGGAGGAGACTTTCCAGAGGGAGTTTTGGTCTTGCTAGAAATTCCGGGAGATGGAAGATGACATTTTCGTTCTCTGCTGCATAATCTTTTCAGCACACCCCTGGAGGTGTGAGGGAGGCTGTCCTTGCCTGATGCGGTCCTGCCCCTTCAGAGTGGGGCTCCCAGCCCATTCCACCTTTCGTGCTGTGTCTGACTTTCTCTATTGTTTCTGAAAGGACTTAAGACAATTTATTTTGTAAAAAGAAGGCATTAGGTGATTCTCCTTTGTAGAGGGATCCCGAGGAGGCGTCTCCTCTGGGAGTGGCCCTGTCCCCTGTCTCGTTTCCCTCTAAGCCACATGTAAGTTCCCGAATCTGATTTTAGTTATGACAGCTGGAGACTTTACCACCATACCTTCTTAAAACCTTTTAAACGGCTTAATTTCAGGGAGACACACTTCCTTTTGTGTGTTTACTTACTAAAGCGGTCTTGCATCTCAAATGTGGTTTAAGGCTAACAAAATTCGGCCGGGTGTGGTGGCTCATGCCTGTAATCCCAGCACTTTGGGAGGCCAAGGCGGACGGAGTACAAGATTGAGATCGAGGCCATCCTGGCCAACATAGTGAAGCCCCGTCTCTAATTAAAAAAAAAAATACAAAAATTAGCTGGATGTGGTGGCTCGCACCTGTAGTCCCAGCTACTCGGGAGGCTGAGGCAGGAGAATTGCTTAAACCTGGGAGGTGGAGATTGTAGTGAGCCGGGATCGCCCCACTGCACTCCAACCTGGCGACAGAGCAAGACTCTGTCTCAAAAAAAAAAAAAAAAAAAAAGTCTTAACAATGCACCGGCCACGTTTTCTAAGTAGGGGGAGGGCAGTGGGCACCTCCCCTCCTTGCCCTTTCCCTGGTGGTGTCTGACTGATGTCCCCCCACCCCCAGCCCTCTCCCATTTCTTTACCTCAACTTTGTCATCAGACTCCAGGGACAACCCCTGGTACGAGGCGTCCTCTTGCTGATTTACTTGTTCCCTCATTTGTTTCCGTGTTTATTTCATTCATTCGTTCATTCATTCAAGCTCAGCCGTGGAGATCATCAGCCAGCCCAAGTTTGGCCTGTGTCTGCCACTGGCTGCAGGGCCCAGGACAAAGGTCTTCTAAGTGCCCTGGGCTTCAGTTCCCCTAGAGCCAAGGTGGTGGGTGGACCTCCCTTGGGGGGCTTGTGAGGATGAACTGAGCCAGTGCATCCTGGGTCTGGACCGCAGCTGATACTTAGCAGGTACTGAGTAGACACGGCAAAGGTGCGTGGTAAGGTGTGACAGACATATAAGGATACACGGGAGAGATACGTTATGGGTATGTGGTAGATACAAGGGATGTCATAGGTTTATAACAGATACAAATAGATATGTTATAGGTACCACGCATGCTGGTAAGAAGTCAGGAGTGTCCCCCAGAGGACTGCGTCTTCTGGGGGTCCTGGGGCCCTTTATGCAAAGAATTGCAGATGGAGCTTTGGAAACATTGTCCAATTTTCATATCCTGTCTCCTGCCCCTGGTCCCCACTCCCACCCAGCGGCAGGTGGAGAAGGTGACTTCCATCCTGGGGGCCAGGATCGGGAGCAGCCACATGCCAGGGTGGATGGGCAGCCCCCGGCACCTGCCTCCACACCAGTTCTCCTCGCCCCGACCTGCACAGCAGTTCAGCCCCGTGTCCTGCCCAGGGTGGACGGGTGGGTAATTTCGTTCATTTCCAGGGTCTTGCGTGGGCTTTGTGAGGCCTGGTGCACATTTTTAATGTGTTTCTGTTTGTTTTACTTCGTTATGGGTAATGATAGAGTTCTAGAAAGTTTCTGTATTTTTTTTTTCCACTTTGTGGAAACAGTCTAAAAATGCAGGACCCCTCCCCACTCTCCTGTGTCTCGGTTTGGTTCAAAACCAGGAGACCCGGGGCCCAGAAACCGTGGGGCTGGCGGGGCCTCACCCTTCTGACTCTTACAGTTTTTAGAATTTGCCCCCACCCTGGGAAGGGCCATGCCTCTCTCCCCCTCTGTCTTTCTCAAGAAACAGGGTCTTTTTTTTTTTTGAGATGGAGTTTCGCTCTTGTTACCCAGGCTGGAGTGCAGTGGCGCGATCTCGGCTCACCACAACCTCCGCCTCCTGGGTTCAGGCAATTCTCCTGCCTCAGCCTCCCGAGTAGCTGGGATTACAGGCACGCGCCACCATGCCCAGCTAATTTTTTGTTTCTTTAGTAGAGACGGGGTTTCACCATTTCGACCAGGATGGTCTCGATCTCTTGACCTCATGATCCACCCGCCTCGGCCTCCCAAAGTGCTGGGATTACAGGCGTGAGCCACCGCGCCCGGCCAAGAAACAGGGTCTTGCTGTGTCTCCCAGGCTGGAGAACCCGGCTCACTGCGGCCAGGTTCAAGCGAGCCTCCCACCACAGCCTCCCAACCAGCCGGGACTTCAGGTGTGCCCCGCCATGCTTGGCTGCTTGTTTACTTTTAATAGATGCAGTGGGCTGGCCTGTGGGGCCCTCAGATGGGGGTCTGGCTTCGTTACCCAGGCTGGGCTCGAATGCCCCGAGTGATTCTCCTACCTCGGCCTCCTAAAGTGCCGGGGTTACAAGTGTGAGCCAGCACGCCTGGCTAGCCTGTGGGTTTTGAGGGCAGGAATTGTACCATCCCTCTGCTTTCACAGTGGGTCTTGCTGATGGGTAGTGGACAGACAGCCGCTGATGGTTCATCCAGCCTTGTTCTAAGCAGGACTCCAGAAAGCAAGCTGTGGCCCCATGACTGGGGAAGGCTTCCTGGGGAGAGCGGCCGACGCAGCTGCCGCAGTAGTGAGGGTTTATTTGTCATGACTGACACACTGATGAGTTCAGGACGGTTACACAGTGCGGGCTGTGGTGGTTGACGCTCGGCAGCCAGCGCGTCCAGTGGTGTGTGTGTGCCTTGGGAAGGCCTGGGAGGGGACCTGGGGCCTCCGCAGGGAGAGCTGCCCCCACCCCAGCCCGAAGAAGCCCCGCAAGCTCCATCAGTCCACACGGTCATGCACTTTTTCTCCTTAGCACAAACCCCTTTCCTTGAAGAGAGGCATGTCTTCGGGCCCAGCTCCGAGGGAGGATCGCTTGAGTCAGGAGGGTCTGTAGCTGCGCAGTCCCAGCTACAGAGCTGTGATTGCACCACTGCACCCCAGCCTGGGCAGCAGAGAGAGACAGAGAGAGAACTGCAAAGCAGGTGATGGAAGGAAGGCCTCTGGGTGGGGCGGGCAGGGCCGCCCCCTCTCCACATGTTTCTGTGGTCTCTGGGGGCAGCAGTCGGAGGAGGGGTGAAGGGCAATGCACCCCCATTTAAATACCCCTGGCTGGGACACCAGCTATTCACTTGTAATTACAGGCTACCCCAAAGAGATGGGATGGACCCTGCCCAAAATTTGGCACCAGTGTCCACACGATGGCAGCCGCACACAGAGAGGAGAGGCTTCTTGCCCGAACGGCGAGGCTTTCTGGGGAGAGCAGGGGGCATGGGGGCTTCCAGGCTGGTCCAGAGAGGTCTTAAGTGCGCTGGAAAGGCAACTTCCTCGGTTTCCATAGTGGTTCGGGGGTGAGGTGGGTGAGCAGGGGCTGGGGCTGGCAGGGTTTGAACTTACCCCAGGGCCAAGGGAGAGAGCACCAGGCCCCATCAGCACACTGGGATGCGGGCAGGAGGGGAGCGGGTCGCCTCAAACGCCGGCAGCAGTCAGACGTCAAAAATCAGGTCCGACTCTTGCTTGCGATTTCTTCGGCGGAAGCCCGGACGCCCAGCACCATGGGTTGAGGGGAGGCCACAGTTGGTGGTTTGGTGGCCGCCAGGGCTCGACCCAGAGCTGCAGGGCAAGGAGGCGGCCTGAATCTCAGGGCCTCTGTGTCCAGCTCAGGGGCCAGGACAACACCATCGGTCTGCGAGGGGCGTGTTCTAGCAGAGAGAGGGGACAGACAGATGAGCCCTGGAGGCTGGCGGTGTGAGTGGTGGGCAGGGCCATAAGAGGGGAGGCTGGGAGGGGACCATCGCAGGTGGCAAGTTGGCAAGGGATGGCTGTAATGGGGCCCTGGGGTGGAGCCCAGGCAGGGAGCATCCAGGGGAAAGTGGTGTGGCTGGGGACTGGGAGGCCAGGCGGCTGGGCCTGCCCTGGCAAGGGGTGGTCAGGACATCACTCGGTGCTGAGCGGGCAGGATGCAGTGGGCTGGCCCGTGGGGCCCTCAGCCGTCCCCTGGGCCAAACACGAAAGGGAGAGCTGGAGGGTGGTGCCTCGTGGGGTGTTGGGGGCTGAGCATGGGCTAGTGAGTGTGCACTGTCTTCAGAGAGACAAGAGCAGCTTTCAGGGTGAAGAGCGTTCATTCTTCACACCTCATTACACAGCACCCAGGCCTTCATTATTCAGGAGGGCGTGGCCGGCCTCGCCCCCAGCAGCAACCCTGGCCCCTTGACCTTGATCCGTGACAGGTCCCCTGTGAGTTCAGGCTTCTGGACGTCACATACCCAGCGTTGCTGAGAAGAGTGATCCTTATCACGGTACACGTCCCCCATGGCTTTAAAGCCATCGACAGCACTTGCTGTCCTGTGCCGGCACTGCAGGCCAGCAGGCCTAGCCTCTGGTTTGCCCCTGGCTGGGGGCGAGGGGCCTACTGGACGTTTGCAGATGCAACTCTTAAAAGACCCCGAGGCTGCATTCCGGCCTGTGACAGAGCGAGACTCCGGCCCAGAAAACAAGTAAGTGCAGCAGGCATTTGGTCAAAAGGGTCGCAGATCGTGTTAGGCCTGCTTGCCCTGCCCTGCCCTGCCCTGCCCTGTCCTCCTGTCTCTCTCTTCCCAATCCTTTCTCCCTCTCCCCGCACTTTCCTTCCTTCCTTTCTTCCTTCTTTCCCCTTCCCTCCCCTCCCCTCCCTGTCCACCTTCCTCCCTTTCCCTCTTCCTTCCTCCCCCCTTCCTCCTCTCCCCTCCCCTCCTTCTTCCTCCCCCCCTTCCTCCCCTCCCCTCCTCCTTCCTTCCCTCCCCTCCCTCTTCCTTCTCTCCCCTCCCCCTTCCCTCCTCCTTCCTCCCCTCCCCTCCCCCTTCCTTCCCTCTCCTTCCCTTCCCTCCCCTCCCTCTTCCTTCCCTCTCCTCCCCCTTCCTTCCCTCCCCTCCCCTTCCTTCCCTTCCCTCCCCTTTTCTCCCCTTCTTTCCCACCCCTCCCTTTCTTTCCTTTCTTTTCTTTTCTTTCCTTTTTCTCTTT
>CM052659.1:980823-992395 GCA_028533165.1 Leontopithecus rosalia
GGTTCAAGTAATTCTCCTACCTCTGCCTCTTGAGTAGCAGGGATTACAGGTGCCTGCCAACATACTGAGCTAATTTTTATATTTTTTTAGTAGAAACAGGATTTCACCATGTCGGCCAGGCTGGTCTCGAACTCCTGACCTCAGGTGATCCACCCACCTCGGCCTCCCAAAGTGCTGGGATTACAGGCATGAGCCACCATGCCTGGCCAGGTCTTTTTTAAAATAAATGTCCAAGCAAATGAATTTGGGGTAAAGTAGTCACATGGCCAAGAGCTGCCAGGAGGAGCAGGGTGGCTGAGGTCCACTGGGAACCGCTGTGGGCGATGACCAGGTGATGCTGGGAAGGTCACTTGAGACAGGTCATTGTCATCGTCGGATGAGAATTCTCAGGTCTCGGGTGGGAGGGACTGCCCACCAGGACTGGATGGGGCTCCCCCCCAGTGACACACACATGCTGGGACCACAAGAGGCACCCCCTGAGGATAAGGGGGCTCCTGTGTCGTGCTGTGCCTGGTAGGTGCCACCTCATTTGCATGTGCCCCTCCCGCTCTTCCAGGCCATGCCGGACTGGGCCTCAGGACTGTGGGGAGATAAGGGCCTTGCCCAGGACCTCGATGGGGTATCCCCCCAACCCCCGTGGCTGACGGAGTGGCCTCACATCTCGTGGACACAGAAACCCCTTAGAGCCAGGGAAAGAAAAGGCCAGACCCAGAGCCCGGGAAGGGAGGCGCAGCTCCAGCCCAGGTGTCCAGACATCAAGGGGCAGAGCTCATCTGCTTGGTATTTAAAGTTTTTATTACGGAAAACATCAGACTGACAGAAGTGGAGAATTACGTAGCAAAGCCTCGTGCACACCCTGCCTGGCTCCTGGCAGCCTGGACCCCAGCCAGTACCTGTGACTCCTCAGCAAGCCCCTTGGTGGAGGGGGCGAGAGGTCCTCCACGCGAATCACCCACCAGACTGAAGAAAACGTCAGCGCAGGAGTCACTTCTTGATTTTGCCAAATGCAGACAGGATTGCGTTTTTCTGGCCATCTCAATTTTTTAAGAGCGTTTGTGCTTCTGAGATCAACGTTAGAAGAAGCCCACACCTCCCAGGCCTTGCTCTGCCTCGGCGTGTTTCCTCGGGGCTCTGTGTCAGAGTGGGGTGCAGGGCTCTGTCTCCCAGGCCTGCTCTGCCTCGGCGTGTTTCCTCGGGGCTCCGTGTCAGAGTGGGGTGCAGCGTTCTCTGTCTCCCAGGCCTCGTCCTGCCTCGGTGTGTTTCCTCGGGGCTCCGTGTCGGAGTGGGGTGCAGGGCTCTGCCTCCCAGGCCTTGCTCTGCCTCGGTGTGTTTCCTCGGGGCTCCGTGTCAGAGTGGGGTGCAGGGCTCTGTCTCCCAGGCCTTGCTCTGCCTCGGCGTGTTTCCTCGGGGCTCTGTGTCTGAGTGGGGTGCAGGGCTCTCTGTCTTGTGTGTAGTTTGTGTGACGGTGGGCGCTGCCTGCACCGACTCCTGGCTGCCTTTCGTGGCCCTGTGGGGTGCCGTGTGGAGTTTACCCTCTCCCTGGCCCAGCAGCTCTGGGACCTGGATCGCGTCCTCCTGCCCCTGAGCCAGAGCCTGTTCCAGACCTGCTTTTTCCCGCACGTCGCGTGTCCTGAGACCCTCCATGGATGCCTCCTCGCTGCTCCCACGGACACACACACTCCCGTGTCGGGGTGGGCCAGGCTGTCTGATACGTGGAGGGGCCTCTGTCCCATCTGTTTCAGCTGCAGATGGAGCTGTGGCGGGAAGCCGTGTGCAGACGCCTCCTGCTTTACTTTTGTGCTGGGGCTTTTTTGGGATCGATTCCTAGAAGTAGGGGACTGATTGAAGGGTGTCAAGGGAGCGCCCCCCGGGTAGTGTCAAGGGAGCCTGCCACAGTGGGGTGCTGCCAGCCTTAGGCCTGGGCCAGTCGGGGTGGTTGGGCGCCTGTTCTGGGTGTGGAGAAGTCAGGTAGCCCAGGCCATACCCTTAATAGAGCTTCAGAGAAAAGGCATCACAGTAGATACTGCACTGGAGTCCCCCTGTGATCCTGGGGCGGTAGCCCCACCCTCTTCGCCCCCCCCGCCCCCTCACCTGTTCTCTCCTCCTCACCTCCTCCAGGAAGCCTGCCTGGCCCCCTCCGGCCTGCCAGGCATGCCCCCTTGTCCCTGTGGCCATGCATTGACCTCCGTGGCTCCTGGAGGTTAAACTGCGTACTCATCCCCTGTGGGTGAGAGGCACAGCCTGGGTACCTGAACCATGGTGGCTTGGAGGTGCCACCGCTGTGGCCTCTCAAGAGTGGGTGCTGTCCAGGTCTGCCCTGGCCTGCCTGTAAAGAGGAGGGGTTGGCCTGCCTGGAGCGGCCGTGTGTGGGACAGCGGAGACCTCTCCGGTCTCCTGTCTGCACAGCCGCCGGCAGCCCCCGTGTCGAGCCATGTTCTCGGGACTCTCGCACAGTTGGCTTGTTGGCCATGGGAGAAACAGGCCCCAAGTCTCCATGGCTGGGAATAAGGCCCCTGACGCCCCGCCCTCCTGCGGCCACCACTGGGCGGCTTAAAGCAGCACACCGTTGTCAGCGCAGAGGTCTGGAGGGTGCAGGTCCAGGCGGGTTTCACTGGGCTAAAGTCAAGGCGCCATCGGGGCAGATATTTCCTGCCTTCTCTAGTGTCTGAGGCCTTGGGCCCCTTGGTGCAGCCCTGAGTCACCCCAGCCTCTGACTCAGCTGCCCCCCATCCCTCTTATGAGGACCCTGTGATGACAAGGGCCCACCCAGATCATCCGGAAGCGTCTCCCCCTTCCCCACTTCCTTAACTTCATCGTCTGCGAAGTCCCCCATACCATGGAAGGTGGGACAGTCTTGGGGCCTGGGGCTTGGACATGGGACTCTCTGGGCTTTTGCGCAGCTGACCCTGGGTGCTTCCAGACACCTGGTGTTGGAAGTTTCTGTCTCCCACCGGAGGGATTCCTGGAGTGAGGGCACCCCGGTGGAGGCACTGCTGGATGCAGGGGGGGGCAATAGGGGGCCTGGGAGCCACCTTCGACTCTCCCTCTGGGGTGACCCTTGACCTTGGTGACCTCAGTTTTTTCATCTGTGAAGTGGTACGCACCATACGTACCCCATCCTCCTGGATGGACTGTCCTGAGAGCAGGTGTGGTCACAAATATTAAACATGCAGGAAACATGCAACCCTGGATGGGGCTTCTTTGGAAGGTTGAGCAGACACAGCCAGGTATGGGTCTGGCTGTGGGCAGGGGGTCACACGGGGCCAAGTGGCTCTATTGAGAGTCCCTGGGACGTAGCGAGTCCTGGCCGTGGCGAGGACACAGGGTTGCGGCAGCTCATGCCACTGCAACGTCCGGAAGGCGGTGCCGGGCCCACGCCATTTACAGGTACAGCTCTCATTCTCCCCATTTTACAGCCCAGCCTGCGGAGGCAGGGGAGGTCCGGGCCGGGGGCCTCTGGGCCGGGCCACATCACTCAGATTTTGTGGTGTCGGTGGTGGGTGCTGCTGGGGAGAGCCGTCATCCCAGGGCTGGGTGGGAGAGGGCCAGGGCAGTGGGGTGGACCCCAGAAATGTCCAGTGGCAGAATTGCCAGACTTGGCCATTAGCTGCGGCGTTGAAGAAGCCGGCTCCAGAGACGTCCAGTGTCTTCCAGGCTGGACGAGAGGAAGAGCTGGCCGGCCCGGGGCATTTCCTCGGGGCCCTCCCTGGGGGCAGCCAAGGACCTAAAACCAATGGGATCCTCCCAACAAAGAGGATCCCAGAGGTGAGAAACCGAATGGCCAGGGCTGATCTTGGCTCCAGCGGTGGCCCCAGGGGTGAGCCTCCTCTGCTCAGACTTCGTCCCCGCTCAGGGGGTTCTGGTTCCGTGGCAGCCCCATGGCTCCTGGGTCACACCTTCAGGGAGGAAACAGAGACTCTTCTGGTACCAAGGTCCCCCGAGTCCACTGGGCCCTCGACACCCTTGGGTCACGCGTCTGCCCTCACACCATCCCTGGCCCAGGGAAAGAGGGGTTTGGATCGGCCTCGGCAGCCGTGAGCCTCTGCCTGAAACCATGTATGAGTATGAGTGGGGTGGGCTGGTCCTCAGGGAGCTAAGGAGCAACGGAGAGAACGGTGCTGGCAGGGGGGAGGTTGGTGACAGTGGAGTCCCTGCGGGGGATGGGGTTGGTGACAGTGGAGTCTCTGCGGGGGATGGGGTTAGTGACAACAGAGTGGGGGGGATTGGTGACAGTGAGTCCCAGTAGGGAGCAAGTTGGTGACTGTGGAGTGGGGGGGGTTGTTGACAGTGGAATGGGGGGCGGGGCTAGTGATAGTAGAGTCCCTGGGAGGGGCAGGGCTAGTGACAGTGAAGTCCCTGGGAGGGGTGGGACTGTTGACAGTAAGTCTCTGAGGGATCAGGGTGGGGCTGGTGGCAGTGGAGTCCCTAAGCGGGTAGTGGAGGGGTGGGGCTGGTGACAGTTGACTCCCTGCAGGGCCAGGGTGAGGGTGGTGGAGGCTGAAGTCCCCAAGGGACTGGGCCATCAGGTGAGGCACTGGAAACTTGGTACTCAGCCCCCCCAACTGGGGCCTTCCCCTTGGGGTGCCAGGCCTGCGATCCTGAGCTCCCTCCCCCCACCGCGTGCCCTCCCTGAGGGCAGGACCCAGACCAGTTCACACAGTGTGGCAGGTGAGGGCTCAGAGTGCAACGTGGGAGGAGAGTCGGAGGCCTGCTGCGCTCATGGGTGTTGAGGCAGTGGGGGAGGTGAGGAGGAGCCGAGGTGGGTGCCGGGAGGTATGGGGCCAGCTCTGTGTGTCGGGCTGATGGGCTTAGCTGAGGGTACTGAGCCCTCAGGAGGGTGCTGTGGGAAAAGAAGAGGCAGAGGAGGTGTCTCTGGACCACTTGGGGCACTGGGAGAGAATCCCACACCAACCGGGAACATCTGGGCAGAGCCGGGGTTGGTCCCAGGTTGGCAGAGACAGGTGGGGTTCCAACATGGAGGCTGGGGCCCGAACCTCCCAGAAATGACGGGCAGGACGAGGGGGGCGACGGGCCACAGGGGATCACAGAACGAGGGGTGCACCTCGGTGGTTTGGGTGTCGCTGGTGAAGCTGGTTCCCAGGACTCAGAGGCGGACAAGGAGGGGCTGGGGTTAGGGAGGCGTGTGTGGCGGAGGGGAGGAGGGGAGCCTAGGCCTCTTTCCTGATGGGGACATTAGTCACCCGGTCCCCTGGCATTGGGAACTGTCCCCTGTCTGCTGTGCCACACCCACCGTTGTCAGGGTTCTCAGGTCTGGGCAAGGAAGCGGTGGGGCTGCTGCCGGCCTGGACTCAGGACCCTCAGCCTCCAGCCAGACCCTCTGTCCAGTGCGGGCAGGACCCACATCCTGGTTCCACCCTTGTCTCCTGCCCTTTGGCCCACAGCCTCAGGACGTGCAGGAGGGATGCAGGCACTTGTGGGTCCAGCCTCCTGACCGACTGTCCATCTTCTGGGTGTTCACCCACATGGAAGAGATGGTGTTGGGGAAGGGACCACAGCTGCCTCTCAGGAGACCCAGGGAGGGCAGTGCCATGTGCCAGCCTAGCAGCCCGACCCTTTTTCACTTTAGTCGTCCTTGAGCGATGTTTCCTCGGCACAGTTACTTCCGTGATTCCCGAAGTCCAAGTGCTTTCCAAACTGAGTTCAGATCCTTGCGGAGTGTGGTTTTCATCAAATCTTCCCTTTTCCTCCCTTTGCTGTCGCCTGCCTTACGGGGTATGGGTTCCAGGACTCCACCTAGAAGGCCAAACACAGGCTTTGCTTCAGTCTCCTATGGGGTTTGGGGTTTGTGTGTAGACGTGATCCTTACGTAAGGTTAATAAAAGAAGTTTTGTTTGAAATAATTGACAAAAATAATCAAACAGCAGGTTAACATTTGAGTTCAGCTTGCGAAAGTTAAGCTTACAGAGCAAATAAATAAAATAAGCCAAAGAGAAAGGTAAGATGGCGGCGCCTGCAGCCCCCACCCTGGACTCGCTCCAGCCCCCACCCCGGACCTGTGACCCCAGTACCCTGGGGACTCAGGCAGGCAGATCACCAGGCCAGGAGTTCGAGACCAGCCTGGCCAACGTGGTGAAACCCATCTCTATTAAAAAGACAAAAATTAGCCGGGCATGGTGGCGCAAGCCTGTAATTCCAGCTACTCGGGAGGCTGAGGCAGGAGAACGGCTTGAACCCAGGAGGTGGAAGTTGCAGTGAGCCGAGATTGCACCACTGCACTCCAGGCTGAGAGGCAGAGCAAGACTCCATCTCAAAAAAAAAAAGGGAAAAAAAGATAAGATGCAGCAGGTGTCGTGGGGTCTCAGCCTTTCTTATGGAAAGAATCTTATGGTCTGGGAACCTCCATTCTCTGACTTCTTTTTCTCTCTTGACTTTCTGAAACAAGACTCCAGAAAACGTGAAATCTGGAGTGTTCAACTCCGTGAGTTTTCACAAAGCAAACTGCGCCATGTCACACAGCTGATCGTGCGTAGCACATCCCCTGGACACGGGGCCGTCTCCACACCCCGAGATGACCCCAGGCGTGGCCTGCCCTTCCCTGGTCTCTGTGCCTGCAGAGTTTGCTTGTTTTGAGCTTTTGTCTTGGGATCCTGTGCCGTCCACCCCGAGTGTGGCCACCCAGTCCGGCCAGGTGTGGGGCTTTCCCGTGGTGTGGGGTATGGTTCTGCAGTGTCCGTCCCTGCCTCGGGGCTGCTCTGCCAGCTGAATTCCCCACGTCTTATGTATCCACCTTCATCTTGGGGGCACTGGGGTGTAGGACGGTGAAGGCCCCACAGGGTCGTGGGGTGTCCCTTATGCTGTGCTGAGGTGCAGGATCTGAGAGGTAGAGACAGGACACTGAAGAACTGGTGAAGTGCATCTGGACTCGGGGGGCCATGCCACCTGTGAGGAGAGATCAGTGAGAGCCCCAAATGCCCAGAAGCATCTGTATTTTCTGTATTTATTAAGTACAAGCAGGGAGCAGGGTCATGAGTGAGGTCGTCCTCTACAGGCTTAGTAATAGGACATACATAATCACATGAGTCACAAGCGAGGGGGGCCCCCCATTATGTCACCTGGGCAGAGAGGTGGGCTGTGCGCGGTACGGGGTTGTGCCGTGTGCAGTAGTAGAGGGTCATGTACAGAAAAGGGGTCCACCCTCATTAGGTCACCGAGGCAAGGAGGTGGGCTGTGTGCAGCAGGTGTCATGCGCAACACTTCTTACCTGGGGGCTGGAGACTTCAAAGGGTTTCTAAAAGAAGGACACTGTAAGCCAGTGCAGTGGGAGCTGACGGACTTGTGCTCTCTCTTAAGATATTTATGGGAGGATGATTTGAGCTACCACAGAAGTGAGAAAAGACTGACAGGGTGGACAGCTGCCGTGGCTGGTCACACCAGAGGGTTCTTCTCCCTCGGTTACTTCCAGGATCTCAGGCCTGAGGCCGACTTTCCACAGGAACTGGATGCAGGTACCACAGCTCCTTTATCAGGAGGGGAGGCTCCTGCTCCAAGCCTGCCATACAGCATTTGCCCTTTCAGGCGGGGACGCCACCGCCTGGGTCTTTGGTTCTCGTCCTGGTCTGGCTGTTTTCCCATGTGCTACTTCTGTTCTGTGACTGCTCCAGGCATTCCTCCTACTACAGACTATATATGGTTATATAGAAGGATTGTACAAATCAGCACTAAATGTGTCGGTACAGCTCCGACTACGATACCTGTATGATTATAGAGAAAGATTATATACAGAACTAGGTAAGCTAGAGATAAGTGTTAAGTATGGTTGTATAAGCTAGATATACGTAAGCAGTAAGTTACACTTCAGGCAATAATTCTATAAATGAATATATGATTATAGATGAAGGATTATATAAAGGAAACAGCTGAGCAGTAACACCGTAAACTAAGATATTCTTCAGGCACTGGTTGTGCCTGGGGTGTGGACGCTTCTCCTTCCTCGGTGCCCATGGGGGGTGTCACCCACACTAGGGTCCTGGCTTTTGCTGCCACAGACATCCGAGCACTTTCTGTTGCCCATGGCAGGCCTTCATTTTTGTACACCCAGGAGTGCAGTTTGCAGGAAACACGTTTCTCTCAAGCAGCCGTGGTGCACACTCTGCACTGTTTCTCTGGCCCAGTCGTGTGGGTTTTTCTGCACCCGCGGTCAGTCTGACGCTGCTGGGTGTCCGGTGTCTCCATTCAGCTCTGACATGAATGGCCTGACGTTAGTGCAGACTCCGCAGAGGAAGGGCTCGCTCCCACCACACCGCCCCACTCGGGAGCCAGCCGCAAGTACCAGGTGGCATCCTGGATTCTGACCAACCTGCTGTGAATCGGGGTGTCCACGACCCCTTCCTTAGGCTCAGGGGTTGGCCAGAATCACTCATGGAACTCAGGTACACCTTGCTTAGTGTACCCGTTTATTAGCGAGGAGCCGCCAGGCAGGGGGCTGCCTGGGCTAAGGTCTGGGGGGTTCGGAGCATCCGGGCCTCTCCGGGCACGCCACCCTTCAGCGCCGCGCTGTATTCAGCCACGCAGTCACTCTGCAAACCAGATCATGTCAGGGTTTTGTGGAAGCCCCATGCCACAGGCACAATTGAGTAAACAACCTGCCCGTGGTGACTGACTCGCCCTCTCCCGTCTCCTCTGTGGACCCTGGGCTGTGGGACAGAACGTTCCGACCTGCTAGGCATTCTGCGTCTTGCTAAAGACCTTGCTTCCTGGAGCTGTCTGGGGGCTCCCAGCACCCCGTCATCTCATTAGCATGCAAAAAGACGCTCTCACCACGACAGGATTCCTAGGGTCAGGGGGGCTGTGCGCTGGGAAACAGACAAAGACTGGATCTGTGTTGATGGCACAGGCCGGCATGTGGGAATTCCGGACCCACCCCTTCCAGCACAGGGACCAGGCTTGAAAGGCTCCCGGCTGTGGCCTCCTTACAGCTGAGGTGAGCTGCTTCTCCAGGGTTCCTGGGGAATGGAGGACGCTGCTTCACAAAGCTGCTTGTTCCCGTCTTCTGCCTGTTTCGCAATTTGGGTGTTGAAAGATGTCACTCGTCTTTGTTCGTGGGGGTGTGTTTTAGGGACAAATGCTTTGATTACTTGTGAGGCAAACACCTTTCATCCCTCCACAGCTCGCCCTCCTCTCCTTGGGTGGTGTCTTCTGACGCACAGAAAGTGAAAGCTGACTTTACAGTTGGGGCTTGTGGGGCCGCTTTCTGGACTCCGCTTTCTGGACTCGTGTGTCCCCTTCCTGTTTCGCCGAGTGGTGCTGTTCTGACTTCTGCTTTCATCGGCGTTTGTGACTTGGGTTGTGAGCCTTCGGTTTGCAGTTTTTCTTTCTCAAGACCGTATTGACTGTCCTTGGCTTTTTACATTTCCATGCAAACGGTCTTGTTGATTAATAAGCCATTTACAGTGGGCTTCTTTATTTTCAAAAGCCCCGTAAGACACCTGGATTGCACTCGGCAACCTGGGAAATTGGCATCTTTACAGTACTGAGGTTTCCGATCTATAAACATGTCTTTAGGCCTTTGTTTGACCTTTTTTTTAGGGGGGGGCGGTGACAGGATCTCTTGTCCCGGCTGGAGCGCAGTGGTGCGATCATGGTTTGCTGCTGCCTTGACCTCCTGGGCTCAAGCAATCCTCCCACCTCAGCCTCCCAAGTAGCTGGGACTACAGGTGTGCACCACCATGCCCAGCTATTTTTGTAATTTTTGTAGAGACAGGGTCTCCCTATGTTGCCCAGGCTGGTCTTGAACTCCTGGGCTCAAGTGATCCTCCTGCCTCAGCCTCCCAAAGTGCTGGGATTACAGGTGTGAGCCACCGCGCCTGGCCTTAAATTCTTTTGGTAATATTTTTGTTCAGATGATTCCCTGGTGTTTCAGTGTTTACGCTATTTCAAGCAGTATTGCTTTCACAGTTCGGTTTTCAGTCTTTTCGCGGATAGCGGTGTGTAGAGAATGTGATTAGCTGGTGGGTCTTGGCCTGCGCTGGGCCTCGTGGCTTCCCCGTGGTTGCTCCGGAACCCTCTGTGTGCTGCCATCTGGCCGGCGACCGGCTCTTTGTTTCCACCTTTCCTTCAGCTGCTGCCTTGTTGCCCTGGCGCTGTCGATCCTTCCAAAACAGTGTGGGACAGAAGTGGTGACAGCCGCATCCTCTTGGGCCTGGTCTCAGGGAAGAGCTTTGAGAATTCCACCATTAAGGGTGCTGTTTGCGGAAATGCTTTTTTTCCTTTGTGACGCCCCACCAGCAAATGAAAGAGGTTCTGTTTTATTCCTAGTTGAAAGTTGCTGTCATGAACGGTGTTGAATTTTTTCAGATGCTTGTTTTCCTTCATCTGTTGATGCGACATAACTTTTCTCCTTTATTCTGTTAATACGGCGAATTCTGTGGATTCGCTTTTCACGGTAGACCAATGACATTCCTTTAGCACCTTGTTTGCCCTTTTTAGATTTTGCTTGATTCCATTTGCTATTATTTTGTTTGTTGTTTTTGCAGCTGTATTTATGAGAGAGATTGGCCTATTATTTCCTTTTTTTTTTTTTGATTGAGTCTCACTCTGTCACCCAGGCTGGAGTGCAGTGGCGTGATCTTTGCTCACTGCAATGTCTGCCTTCCCGGTTCCAGTGATTCTCCTGCCTCAGCCTCCCAAGTAGCTGGGACTACAGGCACCCACCACCACACCGACGAATTTTTGTGTTTTTAGTAGAGACGGGGTTTCACCCTGTTGGCCAGGCTGGGCTGGAACTCCTGACCTTAGGTGATCCGCCTGCCTCAGCCTCCCAAAGTGCTGGGATTACAGGTGGGAGTCACGGTGCCCAGCGATATTTTCCTTTTGGTTGATGCTTTTATCATCATGAAATGCTCTTTAAGGTGAGAAGTGTTATTGTCATTAACATCTGATCTGTCTGACCTTAGCGTGGCCGCAGCAGCTGTGGGGCGGTTGAGAGCGGGGAGGAAGGAGACTTAGTGTTTATATGCTGTTTTTTCATCCTTTTACTTTCTTTTCTCTGTATTTTAGAAACAGCTCTCATAAGCAGAAGTTAGTTATTTTTAATCTAGTCTGAAAACGGCTGTGTTTTAGATGATGTAGTCCGTTTGCATTGGCTGTCAGGCTGATGTGTTACGTTGTCCTGTTGTCTCACTGTTGGTCTTATGTGTGTTACATTGTAGTCCTGTCATCTCGCTGTTGGCCTTATATGTGTTACGTTGTAGCCTTTGTTGGCCTTATATGTGTTATGTTGTAGCCCTGTCGTCTCGCTGTTGGCCTTATATTTGTTACGTTGTAGCCCTGTCATCTCACTGTTGGTCTTATATGTGTTACGTTGTAGCCCTTGTTGGTCTTATATGTGTTACGTTGTAGCCCTGTCGTCTCGCTGTTGGCCTTATATGTGTTATGTTGTAGCCCTGTCTCACTGTTGGTCTTATATGTGTTACATTGTAGCCCTTGTTGGTCTTATATATGTTACATTGTAGCCCTGTTGTCTCGCTGTTGGTCTTACATGTGTTACGTTGTAGCCCTGTCTTGCTGTTGGTCTTATATGTGTTATGTTGTAGCCCTGTCATCTCGCTGTTGG
>CM052659.1:992895-1018231 GCA_028533165.1 Leontopithecus rosalia
TTGTAGCCCTTGTTGGTCTTATATGTGTTATGTTGTAGCCCTGTCGTCTTGCTGTTGGCCTTATATGTGTTACGTTGTAGCCCTGTCGTCTCACTGTTGGCCTTATTTGTCCCCTCTGTTCTTTCTTTTGTTCCTATCTCTCGCCTTCTTTTGGTTTAATCAAGTGTTTTTTTTCCACTTTCTTCCCTTTTATTATTGTGGCTTTGTTAAGTCCTACTTCTCTTCATGTTATTTTAATGGCTACCTTAGAAGTTATGAGTCTCATCCTTGGGATGCAGCTTAAATCAATACTTTTACCATTTCCTTCAAAACCTTACAATGGCTTAATTTTTTAATTTTATTTTTTTTGAGTTGGAGTTTTGCTCTTGTTGCCCAGGCTGGAGTGCAATGGCACTATCGTGGCTCACTGCAACCTCCACCTCTCGTATTCAGCGGATTCTGCTACCTTAGCCTCCCAAGTAGTTGGGATTATAGGTGCCCATCACCATGCCCAACTAGTTTTTGTATTTAGAGGCAGGGTTTCACCATATTGGCCAGGTTGGTATCAAACTCCTGGCCTCAAGTGATCTGTCTGCCTTGGCCTCCCAAAGTGCTGGGATTATAGGCATGAACCACCTCGCCTGGCCTAATTCTTCTTTCTGTATTGTTTGTGCTGTTATTTTATCAGTCTTTGTGCTGTTGTTATGACTGTGCCTGTCAATTCTATATGTATTTCAGACCCACAAACCAAGTGTTGTCTGAAACAGCGGTCCTTCAAATTGACCCCCAGCTACCCTTGTGGGCACTCAGTTTTTCTGCAGAACAGAGCTTACAGGGAGACTGTCTTCCTCCCACCTGGAGTACTCCCTTTAGTATTCCTTTCAGCACAGGCTTGCTGACAGCTATCTATCTGTTTTTTGTCTGTCTGGAAAATGTCTTTGGCCTTCTTTCTGGAGGGTGTTCTCCACATGGGGTAGAGTTCTGGGTAGGCAGGGGGTTCTCCCTGCAGGTTTCGCATTGTCTTGGGGTGTCTGTCAGTCCTTCCAGCCTCACTGCTGCCCTGGAAGGCAGCCTCTGTTTTCTCTGACTCCTGTTAAAAATGTCTTCATCACAACAGCAGCCTTGTGAAGGAGAGAGGAAATTGAGAACTTAATCCTAATTGAGGTTTGCAGAGCTTTTCAAATCAGGGAGATGGTGCCTTTTGTCTCTTTTGGAAAATATCAGCTCTTGACTTTTCTTGTTTTTTGAGACAGAGCTTTGCTCTTGTGGTGCAGGCTGGAGTGCAGTGGCGCAATCTTGGCTCACTGCAACCTCTGCCTCCCGGATTCAGGTGATTCTCCTGCCTCAGCCTCCTGAGTAGCTGAGATTACAGGCGCTTGCCGCCATGAACAGCTAATTTGTTTTATGTTTATAGTAGAGACAGGGTTTCGCCACGTTGGCCAGGCTGGTCTCCTGATGAGGTATCTGCCTGGGCCTCCCAAAGTGCCAGCCCTTGACTTTTCAAATATCATCCCGTTCTGTGTCCCCTCGGACACCCACGCCTCACAGTGTCTTACACACCTGCAAGTCTACTGTGCTCTTTTTTCTAGATTTCTTCTGTCCTGGTTTATCCTGCTGTGTGCTTCAATCTGGATTTTTTTCTACTGACATCTCTTATTTCACCCAATCTACTCTTAAATCTACCCTTTAAATTATTTTCAATCTCTTTGTTTTTTACTTTTAGAATTTCCATTTGATTCCTTTTTTTCTGCCCAAGATGGCTGGAGTGAGGTGGCGCCATCTCGGCTCACTGCAGCCTCCACATTTCAGGTTCAAGCAATATTCCTGCCTCAGTCTCCCAAGTAACTGGGATTACAGGCTCACCGCCATGCCCAGCTAATTTTTATATTCTTGTTAGAGATGGGGGTTTTGCCATGTTGGCCAGGCTGGTTTCGAACTTCTGACGATACACAGGCATGTAATCCCAGCACTTTGGGATTGGGGATTTCTGACCTCGGGTGATCCTGCTTGCCTCAGCCTCCCTAAGTGCTGGCATTACAGGTATGAGCCACTGCACCTGGCATCCTGGTTCTCACTTGTGGGGTTGAGATGTATATCCTGTGTCCTTCTCACGTGTAAAATATGTTCGTTACATCCCAGCAGCCCCAGAAGCCTTAACTGCACCCAGTGTGGCATCGGCAGTCTCATCTGAACCAGGTGTGGGGGTGCCTGGAGGCCCATTCCTCCTGAGGCCAAGTTCCTCCCTGGCTGTGGGCCAGCATAACCGAGCAGGGCATGCACTTCCGGGGTCCCGGGCAGAAGGTTATGGACTGAGTGTCTCCCCAGAATCCATATGTGGAAGCCCTAACCCCCCAGCGTGATGGTGTTTAGAGATGAAGCCTTTGACAGGTAGTTAGGGTCACGGCAGTAGTTAGGGTCACGGTGGTAGTTAAGTTCATGTGCTAGTTAGGGTCACGGCAGTAGTTAGTTAGGGTCACGGCGGTAGTTAAGTTCATGTGCTAGTTAGGGTCACGGTAGTTAGGGTCACGGCAGTAGTTAGGGTCACGGTGGTAGTTAAGTTCATGTGCTAGTTAGGGTCATGGTAGTTAGGGTCACGGCAGTAGTTAGTTAGGGTCACGGCGGTAGTTAAGTTCATGTGCTAGTTAGGGTCATGGTAGTTAGGGTCACGGTGGTAGTTAGTTAGGGTCACGGCGGTAGTTAGGGTCACAGCAGTAGTTAGTTAGGGTCACGGCGGTAGTTAGGGTCCTGGTAGTTAGTGTCACGGCAGTAGTTAGTTAGGGTCACGGCGGTAGTTAGGGTCACGATGGTACTTGGGGTCACGGTGGCAGGTAGGGTCACGGCGGCTGGTAGTCAGGGTCACAGCGGTAGGTAGTTAGTTAGGGTCACGGCGGCAGTTAGGGTCACGGCGGCAGGTAGTCAGGGTCACAGCGGTAGGTAGTTAGTTAGGGTCATGGCGGCAGTTAGGGTCACGGCGGCAGGTAGTCAGGGTCACGGTGGCAGGTAGTTAGGGTCACGGCGGTAGGTAGTTAGGGTCACGGCGGCAGGTAGTTAGGGTCACAGCGGCAGGTAGTTAGGGTCACGGTGGTAGGTAGTCAGGGTCACGGCGGTAGGTAGTCAGGGTCACGGTGGCAGGTAGTTAGGGTCACGGCCACAGGTAGTTAGGATCATGGCGGTAGGTAGGGTCACGGCGGGAGTTAGGGTCACGGGGTAGAGCCCTTGTGGTAGGATAACTCCTACCCTTCTAGGATGAGAGGATGAGACGCAAGAGAGGCTGCGCCTGTGCTCTCCCCACCACATGAGACCATGGTGAGTGTGAGGAGTAACCAGCCCTGCAGGTGCCCTCATCCTGACTCCACCCTCAGAAACGTGAGAAAGTAAATGCTTGTCACTGAAGCCGCCCAGTCTATGGTGGTTTGCATGGCGGCCGAGCCGACTGAGGCAGTCCTGGGTCTTGATTGTCCTGGTGGCCCTGAACCCTGGTTTTGGTTTTTGTCTCCAGTGGGGTGGCCAGCCTGGCTTTCTGTGTGGCCTCTGGAGGGTCAGTAGGCGCCGAGCACACGCAGAGCCCAGTGGTGCATCTCTCTGGCGCTGCCTCCTCTTCAGATGGCTCCAACACAGTTTTGCACATTTTCCGGCTCTTATGGATTGTTCGTGGGAGGAGGGTGGGACTCACACCAGGTGCGTGGCATCCCTGGCCACGTCCTCGGCGTCGCGTCCCCTCGTGGCTCAGTTCCTGGTTCTGAATTATTCTGACTCAGCTGCACGTGTTCGCCGCGGCCTTGCCAGTGTGGCTGTGTGCCGGGCTCTTCGGGTCTGTTTTCAGGTGGGGGACACGGAGCTCAGCAGTGAGGAGCTCGGAGCAGCTTCTTCTTGTTGGTGTTGAAGTGTTTTGTTTGTGTTAGTGAGTCCAGAAAAAAAAGTCTTGCATAGAAAGGGGTGGTGTTTGGTGTGAATTTCTTTGCAGCTGACTGCTGGGAAGTTGGCATTCATCTTTCCACGGAAACCGAAAATACCGGCCAGGCTCTCGGTGATTTCACAAAACCTTGATTTATATTAAACAAATTAGGGTGTTTTCAGCAGAACTGACTGTGAGGCCGAACTGCTGGGATGTCATTCCTTCCGCAAACATCTCTCGGGGCACTTTCCTACACGGCTGCTGACAGCGTGTAGGACACCATGGGGGGGCCCGGCTTCTTGTGAACCGGGTGCTGTGGCCCTTGTCCCAGCCCTGCTCCCCTGAGGAGGGAGACAGGGGGCCCTGGGCTGGCCACAAGATGTGGAGTGACCATGGGTCCCTGTGACCTTTGACACACTCCCAGCGAGCCCAGGAGAACTCGGAGGCCTCTGTGGTGCCTCCCACCTTCCTTGGCAGGTGGGCCCGATTACTCGAAGGAGGCTGGAGCCTGGGCAGAGGGCAGCACCAGGTTTCCCCATCAGATTTGCTCAGGGCCCCTTGGGCAGTCCATGTCCCAGCAGCTGCCCCTTGGGGGCCCACGCGTCTGAGCCAGGAGCTCCTCCCATCCACACGGGGCTTTGCTCCCTGGAAGGAGCCGCTGGCTGCTTCTCACCAACCGGTACCACTTTCTTCTCTTTCCACGGAGCTCAGTTCCTGTCCCAGGTGTCCATGCTGGCCACTGTGGTAGGGCGTCCGGCAGCTGAGTTCCCGCAGATGGGACTGCCGGGGCTGGAGGATGTGGCCCCGTCCTGAAGGCTGCCGCCTGATCACTCTGTCCAAGGCTGCCTAGGGCAGCATCACCTGGGGGTCCTGCGGGGGCCTCTCACACAGCACCCAGCGCTGTCACCTGGTGTGTTTGCGTCGTGGCTCCTGCCCCTGCTGGCAGCACGCACCAGAGACCCGACTGCCAAGACCTGTCTGCTTCCTCCACGGGAAACCTTTCCTCAGTGAACAGGCTCTGTTTTATCGACTTTTAAAATGTCCAGTTCAAAAACCAAAGTCTGCTGGCATTGGTGGCCTCGGTGGGCTGGTCTGCTGGCCTGGGCTGCAGGGGCTGCCTGGCTGGGGTAGTGGCCCAGGCGGGTGTTGCCCACAGGTTGTTTGGCTACAGGTGATGGGCAGCTCATCCGCCATGTGTCCACGTGCTGCTGATGGGTAGCCCAGCTCATTCCCTGGCCCCCTGGTGTGGGGACCCTGCCTGCCCCCCCCCCCGCCCCCTGCCCCATCCAGGCTGATTGTATGTCTCAGTCATCTGGCCGCCCTGGGACCACAATATCACCGGGGAATGCGCTCGTCTGATTGACTTAGACCCTAGACGAGCAAGCCAAGGGCCTTGGGCATCAGAGCCACCTCTGGGGGCAGCTGCACGCTGTGGCCATGGCCTGTGGCTGGGGAATGGCATTGCCCAGCTCCACCACAAGGGGACCTGAGGCTTGGACTGTGAGACTGGCCCAGGCTTGCCGCCTGCCCCTCACCTGGAGTTACCTCCCAGAGGGCCGCCACCATCTGAGGAACCCCCCCTGCTGCTGCATCATCCCAGGGACACGCCCACCCATCCCTCCTGGGCCCCACATCTGCCTGCCGTGATACCCGTTGTGCCACACCACATGGCCCTGGCACCCAGAGGGCCAGGCTCTGCCTGTTCCCAGGGGTCTGGGTGTCCCACGTGCCTGGATGTGAGAGGACAGAAGTCAGCAGAGCTTGGCTCCCCGTTCGCCTGACTCATGCCTCGGCTGTTCCTCTTCTGTCGCCCAAGCTCTTTGCATGTGCTTGCACTTAGTGGCTGCAGGAAGCAGGAAGTGGTCGCCTCTGTGGGGGCCTGGGTGGTGGCTGCCCGTCCCTAAAACAGACCCTGTGCCCCGGGCAGCCTCCAATCCCCACCACAGCAGTGCCCGAAACCTTTTCCACGTCTGCTTCTATGGCTTGTTACTCTTCAGTCCCCATTAAAAGCACAGCATGTTCTCAGTCGCGTTTTCAGCTGGGAAATAGATCCTGGTTAGAAATGGGAAGTTCAAGTTGCAGGCTTGCCATCTGGGTGGGTCCCTCGGAGGGGCTGCACTTCCACTGCCCCGCCCCCACTCTGGGGCCTCCCAGGTCCTTGGGTGCTCCTCCCTGTGTCTCTTCACCGTCTGGTCCTGTCTCCCACCGCCCTCAGCCCCTCTGACAGTGCCTGCCAGTGCAGAAGGAAGGAAGGACTGATGTTCAGGCAGCTCTGCTGGGGGCGCTCGGGCCGGAAAGGCGGCGGGAACCCTGGTGCAGGGGTAGTCAAGGCTCGGGGGCTCTGCATCAGTAAACAGGCAAATGGTGTTTTCCTGCGACTTTTGGTGGCTTTTTAGGACTCCGTGTCTGTGTGCCCTGTTCTGACAGTCCCCTGCCAGGGTGGCCCAGTGCCCACCATAGAGGGTGCAGCTCAGTTTGTGGACTGACGGCCAACCAGGCTGAGCCAGACAAAGTGGGGAATCCCACCCCAAATCCCGAACTCCGGCGTCTGGGCCGTGGGCAGCACTGGGACACTGTAGCTCTGGACGTGCATTTGCAGTCGCTGCTACTCTCATGTCTCAGTTTGCCCAGGACATGCTGGCAGCTGACTGTGCTGCAGAGGCCTGGAGAGGAAGGCAGGTGGCCCCGCGCTCCTGGAGCTCAGAATCCAGTGGAAGTCGCTGCCCAGGCAAGGCGTGGAGTCTGGAGGTGGCAGTGCCTGTTTTACCCACACCCTTGGTGACAGCTGCACCCCGGCTTCTGGGGACCCAGGGTCCCAAGGGCACCTCATTGTCCCGTCTTCCTGCTCACTGACCTGAGCCACCATAAGAGGCACCTGGCTGTCCCTTGGCTGCTGACTTGCCCCTGTCTGGGCACCGCAGGCCTGTCCTGTGGTGTTGCTTTGGGCTGTGCTGGTCACCCCATGTAGCAGGGCCGTGTCCAGGGAACAGGGAGGCCTCAAGTGCCCCCTGACCTGCTGCTGGGGATGCAGCCCCTCCCTCCCTGCCCCCACACCCCACGGCTGTCACTTGCCCCAGCCTGCTGCTCCAAGCTTAGCGTGTTAAAATGTGTTTTCTACGTCTTGTCAGTGCGCAAGGCGCGAGATTGCCATGGAAACTGAGCTCCTCAGAATTCCTGTGGCCGTCCTAATTATAGAATCTCAAAGGAATGCACAGAGCCCCTTGAGATTGTCAGAGTTAAGGCTGAAAGAGGGGTAGCGGCCCTTGTGTTCCCCACAATTTCGTTCCCTGCTTGCCTCAGTGGAGCCTGGCACCCAGGGAGGTGGCAGGATGGGGTCCCCAGTTGGCATGTGACATCAAGCCAGCTCTGACTCTGGAGCCAGATCCCTCCTGCCACAGCCAGCGTTCAGCCTGACCCACACGGCTGTGCCATCCACTGTGTGGGGGGCATTGTGGGAGACCCCAGGCTATGTCCAGACACAGCCCTGGAGGGGCTCCTGCTAACCTGGGCTTGTCTTTGGGACCCTTTTCCACAGAGGTGGCCGGGGGCTGCACAGTGCTGGGCCCACAGCCTCCTCGCAGTGGGACCTGGGGGCCGGGGGCCATTCTCAGAGCGTGCTCCCCGGATGGGCTCCGTGCCCTCGCGCCCTTCTTTTTACAGCGCTGACTGTTGCTTAGGTCAGGAATAGGCCTGTCACTTTCCAGACAGAAACCCACATGCTGAAGATGTGACTGTGACCTTTGAGGGGCAGGGGCTGCCAGGTCCCCCCAGCGTACCCATCAGCAGGCCCAGAAAGGCAGAGTGGCTGTCAGCCAGCGTGTCCAGGCCCCCTGTATTTGGGAAACCTTCTAGTCAGTTTTCTGAAGTTAGAAAGTTGGGGGGGGGGTTGTGGTTGCTTGCTTTGGCAGTTGCAGAATCCTCCAAAAAGGTAGGAATGTGGATTTTTCAAGGAAGGTGCTGCTTTGATTCAGAAGCTAAGGAGGCTATGAGAGCAGTCTCGCCTTGAGACAAACATCAGGCCAGTCCCAACGGAGGCAGACGCCCAGTCTACTCAGAACTGTCACAGCCAGAAAGCAAGGGGAGTCTGAGAAACTCACAGCGCAGCAGGGCCCATGAGCCAGGATGGAGACACCTGGGCCCCCGGACAAGCCGGGACAGAGACACGCGGGCTCCTGGACCAGGAAGGATGGGGACACTTGCGTTCGTCCCGGTGGGGACTGGGGATGCCGGGCTGTGTGCTGTGTACCCTGGGAGCTTTTGTTCACCCTGCTGGGGCTGCCTGATGAGCCTGGTATCTGCTAGGACATCGAGTCTCTTTACTGATTAAACCTGAAAGGTGTCCGGTTGGCACATTTTCGGACTTTCCCAGGTTCATTGGGGGTGGGTCGCACATGTCCCCATCCGGCCTGCTAGGTCCAGAGCTGTGCGTCCGTCCCTCAGCTCCGCCCCTCGGCTATGCCCCCGCCCCTTGGCACCACCCCCAGGCTGTGCGTCCAGCCCTTGGTTCCCTCTCCGGGCTGTGCGTCCCACCCTCGGCTCCACCTCCCCGGCTGTGCATCAGCCCCGGGCTCCACCCCGCGGCCATGTGTTCAGCCCTCGGCTCCGTCCCCGAGCTGTGCGTCCGGCCCTCGGCTCTGTCTGTGTATCCCACCCTCGGCTCTGCCCCAGGCTGCGCGTCCGGCCCTCGACTCCACCTCCCTGGCTGTGCATCCAGCCCTTGGCTCCCACCCCCACCCAACCCGGCCCGGCTGTCTGTCCCACTCTCGGCTCCGCCCCTCGGCTGTGCGTCCAGCCCTCGGCTCCACCTCCCCGACTGTGCATCCAGCCCCGGGCTCCGCCCCCCCGGCTGTGCGTCCCACTCGGCCTCACCCCCCGGCCCCGGCTGTGCGTCCCGCCTTCGGCTCCGCCCCCCGGCTATGTGTCCCTCTCGGCTCCGCCTCCTGGCTGTGTGTTCCGCTTTTGGCTCTGCCCCCTGGTTGTGTGTCCCGCCTTCGGCTCCGCCTCCTGGCTGCATCCCACCTTCGGCTCCGCCCCCTGGCTGTGCGTCCCTCTCTCGGCTCCGCCTCCTGGCTGTGTGTTCCGCCTTTGGCTCCGCCCCCTGGCTGTGCATCCCGCCTTCGGCTCCGCCCCTGGCTGTGCGTCCCTCTCTCGGCTCCGCCTCCTGGCTGTGTGTTCCGCCTTCGGCTCCGCCCTCCGGCTGTGCGTTTCCCCTTCGGCTCTGCCCCCTGGCTGTGCGTCCCGTCTTCGGCTCCGCCCCCGGCTGTGCGTCCCGCCTTCGGCTCCGCCCCCGGCTGTGCGTCCCCCTTTCGGCTCCGCCCCCTGGCTGTGTGTCCCGCCTTCGGCTCCGCCCCCCGGCTGTGCGTCCCCCCTTCGGCTCCGCCCCCCGGCTGTGTGTCCCGCCTTCGGCTCCGCCCCCGGCTGTGTGTCCCGCCTTCGGCTCCGCCCCCTGGCTGTGTGTCCCGCCTTCGGCTCCGCCCCCCGGCTGTGCGCCGTCGCCTCTGTGTCCCACGGCGCCTCCGTCTCCTCCGCTCCACGGGCTTCTCTCCCTTTTCAGAGACGGTTGGTGGGGCACCGGCGCCTCCCGAGGGGACCGTCACACCTGCGGACTCGTGGAGCCGGGGCCTGCAGTGGGCTGGTCAGGGCAAGACTCGGGCCCCGTTTTCGTGGGCAGAGCCACGTGGGGGCTCACCCGACCGCTGAAAGTGGCGGCTCCCGGGGCTGCGCCTCGTGTGGAGCCCAGGCCTGGCGCCCAGGTGGGTGGAGGGCGGAAGGGGCGCAGGCCGCACGGCCCAGCCTGCCTCCGAGTGTCTGCGAGTCGCGTCTGTGTCGCAGGCCTCTGTCAGTCCCGCACTGTGCCCGGGGCCTCGGGACCCCCGCTGCTGCTGCCGCGGAGGGCGCGTGGGCCTGGGTCCCCCGCGCTCCTGAGGACCCCTGACCTCTGGGTTTCGCCCTCAATCTCCCGTTTAGAGGAAGAGGAGCAGGTTTCCCCTCCGTGTGACCCGATTCCAGCGGTTTCCGGCCAGAGCCAGTCATTCGCTTGCTTTAAAAACATTCCGCTACAGTTTACACTTCAGTGTATTCATGGCGCTCTCATTCGGGTCATGAGAGTCGCTTTTATGATGGAATTTTATAAAAGCACAAAGCTTCCCGTTGTATGCTGTGTTTCTGAAGATTCTGCGTACAACACATTCGTTTCAAAGGGTTTCAGAGGCGCGAAGGGAGACCCGGTTAGGAGGGACAAGGCCAGCCTCTGGTTACGATTTGGTGCCAGGTTAGGAGGGACAAGGCCAGCCTCTGGTTACGATTTGGTGCCAGGTTAGGAGGGACAAGGCCAGCCTCTGGTTACGACTTGGTGCCAGCATTTTTTGCAGGCAGCACCGTCCGCACGGGCCGACTGTCAGAGGCAGGTTAGAAAGGTGATGTTTCTGGTAACTCGCGAATGGAAATGAGTGCGCTGTGGGTTCGGCTCTCCCGCCCTGAGATTTATTAGGTTAAAGGAAACTGGACTGGGGAGCCCGGGCCTCGCGCTGCCTGTGTCTGGCCAGTTGCTGAAGTCAGTGGCACTCTGTGTCTTAGGCTGGCTCAGGCCCCAGCGTGCCGTCCACTCGCCTTCCTCTGACAGTCACGTGTAAATATCGAGGCCCATTTGAACTGTCCCTGTGTCAAAAAAAAGGCCTGTTTTTCATGGGGCCGCCTGGGGAGAAGGCGGGTGGAGAGGAAAACAGGCAGAGGGCAGACAGGCCGGCCTGTGCTGGCCTGGGGCAACTTCACGGTTCCACAGTCAGTGAGCCGCCATAAGGATCCCAGCTCCATCCTCGCCTGGGTTGTTGTCTGCAGCCGCTGAGGCCATGACACTGTGAGGATCCTGTGAGGAGAGGCTGAGAGGCGCCTGGAGGCCATCATTCCAGCCCTGCCTTCCCAGCCTGGGAGGACGTTGCAGCCACCACCCCCTGGACAGGGTAGCCTGTCCCAGCTGCACCCTGTGTGGGCTTGTGGCCAACACCTGTTTCTTTATGCCTTTCTCCTGTCCTTTCCAGAATCCATCTACCGCCGGGGAGCCAGAAGATGGAGAAAACTGTACCGTGCCAACGGCCATCTCTTCCAAGCCAAGCGCTTTAACAGGGTGAGTGCCCCTCGGGACTGGTCCCTCAAGGGGCCTTTTGTTACTTTTAAAAGCAGAGGTAGGAGGGGAGACACATCCTGCTGCGCCCAGGCTCGGCTCTTTTCGGTGCCTGAGGGCAGGGTTACAGTTAATGCTTTCTCTGGTGCAGGATGGGGCTTGGCTAGGGCCATCTGAGGCGGGAAGTACCCTCTGGGCCTTCCCCTGCATAGAGGCTGTCCAGTGAATGCCGTCTGTGTCTGCCTGGCTGTGTGACTCTTACCAGGGCTCAGAGCTGGCTTGCTGGCCTGAGGCCCCAGCCTGCCTGCATCCAGAGTAGGGTGGCCACATTCCACATGAAGTGCCAGATACGTGTTCCTGGCTGCACACAGGGTTTCCTGTCGGCGGCAAGAGTCTCTGGGAGCCCCGAAAGCTCCTTTAGCCCCCATCCCTGCTTGGTTCTCTGTCTTTCCACCGGCTGCCCACAGGGGCCCTTTACATAGGACTCTTAGATTACTTCCCTTGTTCCTCATTATGAGGCTTTTCTAGTTCCTAGGAAATGGGTGATTCAGATGCTTCTGTAATTGTTCTATTTCACAGTGGAAGGGGCGGTGTCTGCGGTGCCTTGGCGGCCCTGGAATTTGTCCCACACAGGGATGACTTGGGGCTGCGTGGAAGGGTACAGGGCCTGTCCCCACTGTGGGATTCCACACAGAGCACCCCACAACCCCTCACATGCCACCACCCAGTCAGCCCTGTGCCTCCTGCAGTCTGACCCCATGACAGGTGGCTGCCAGCCCCGCTGTCTCCAGCCCAATGAGACACTGAGGCCACTGCGTGCTGGTTGAGTCCCAGCCCCTCTGCTTCCTCTGTCTCCACCCCACCCTCCCTATGCTCAGTGACAGGAGGGTTCACGGACATGTGTCGTTGCGAGAGAGCATCGTGGAGGCTGTCCAGTTGTCAGGAGTGGTGGCCCTGGGGCTACCTTTGCATTCCACGCTCACCTGCCACGTGGTCTCATGTCAACCTCCGCTGGGCATCTTGCCCCTCCGTCTCCTGGAGTGTCCCCAGGTCACCTGCCCCTCTTTGTACTCCCGTGGTCAGCCCTCTAGACCATCAGGATCAGGCAGTTCTGTGCATGTGAGCCACTCCTCCCCACTGTTTGTGCAGTCCCCATCATGTGGCAAGAATGGGTCTGGACTCCCATCCCTCTTCAGGCTGACTCAGGCAGAGATGCAGGGCAAGCTACTGAGTGACTGAAGAGGGGTGTGGAGGGAACTAGGCTCCAGGAGATGAGCAGGCCAGTGCTGAGAACACCTAGGCATTGCCTGGAGAGCCCAGAGGACTTCCTGGAGGAGGAGGCATCTGATCATACTGCCTGGGAGGTCAGTGCAGAGGAGACGCCAGGAGTACCAAGAATGTGGCAGGCACGGGAGAGTTCAGCCAGTGTCTGGGAGGCCCTGAGGATGAGGTTGGGGACACCAGGATGTGGAGAGCCTAGGTGGTTGGGTGCTTAGGGCAGGTGGGTGTGGGTGAACAGGCAGCCTGGCCCAGGCTGGCACTCAGGAGAGAGTGGCTGGAGGTGGCCACATTGGGGGTGTCTGTGGAGAATGGTACCAGGGATGGTTGCAGCACGGAGATCCTGTCGGCACCCCAGCCCGCCCTGGCCACCTTCTCTAAGGACACACAGTGTGAGCTTTCCAGGGCTGCAGAACAGAGCACCACTAACTGGCAGCTTAAACCACAGAAACTTGCTGTGCCGCAATTGGGGGCTAGAAGTCCGAAGCCAGGGGACCTTTATTAGTCCTGGCTCTCCAGAGGGACAGAAGCGATAGGATGGTGTACAGGAAAGGAGTTTATTAGGGAGAATTGGCCCTCGTGCTCACAAGGTGAAGTCCCATGATAGGCCGTCCGGCAGGCTGGGGAAGAGAGAAGTCAGTGGTGGCTCATGCCAAGTCCAAAAGCCTCAAAAGCAGGGAAGTCAACACTGCAGGCCCCAGAATCCCCCAGCAAACCGCTGGTGTAAGTCCCAGAGTCCAAAGGCCGAAGAGCCTGGAGTCTGATGTCCAAGGGCAGGACGAACGGCAGGGAGCATCCAACACGGGAGAACGATGAAAGCCGAGACCCAGCAAGCCGCTCCTCCCGCCCGCTTCCGCCTGCTCCTACTTCGTCCCGGCCGCACTGTCAGCCAACTGGACGGTGCCCACCCACACTGCGGGTGGGTCTTGCTGTCCCAGTCCACTGACTTAAATGTCAGTCTCCTGGTGGCACCCTCAGACACACCTGGAAGCCATACGTCACCGGTTCTCTAGGTAACAGTACCCATCACAGTGCCACAGCACCGTGCGCTCCTTCCCCCACAACGTCTGGGAGCTGCACAAAGCATTGTTCCCAGGCTCAGAGAGGAACCACTCACCCTCCTTCTGTTGCACGTGGCCTGAGTGAACCCTGCCCACCCAGTGACGGGCCAGGGCTCCAGGCAACGTAGGGTGCTGGCCTTTGACCGAGCAGCCTTTAGGAGAAAAGTCTGTTCAGCTGATGGCTGGTGCAGACCATAAGTGACCCTCCCCACCACCAGGAGCAGAAGCTTTTCTTTTTTCTGGACACTGGAGAAGCGGGTGGCTGGTGGACCCACCGCAGCCCTGCTCTGCTATGGAAGTACAGCCCCCCAGGGCGCATGGACAAGCCAGTTTCACAGACACAGAGGCCGAGGCAAGATGGGGCAAAAGCCTGCAACAGGGAGGGCAGCTGCCCTGTGGTTCACCCCGCCCCATTCCCCCCTACTTGTGCCCGGGCTCTGATCTCCCCTCCTGCCGGTGATGTTCTCTGCCCAGACCTCAGAGCTGCTCCATGTAGCGCTCACTTTGTGTTAATTGCAGGGCCGCTCAGATCACCTCCACTGTCACTTAAAAGGGGCATTTCAGGAGGGAAGCGCTTGATTTTGTGTGAATCAGCAAGACTTAAAGGGGAACAAGCACCCAGGAGGACTTTTCCGTGCTCTTCTGAGGATGAAAGAGTGGGTGTCAGTCACTCGGGACTGGGGCTCCCTGCCTGGGTCTTTGTGTGGACTTGAAATGACTGTCCTCGGACCATGAGAAGACAGCGCTCAGTGGAGGAGCCAGAGAGCCAGCGAGGTTCTGGAGGAGGGGGTGAGGAGGGGCTGCCTCCTCCCCGTGAGGGACAGTGCTGGGGGACAGGGAAGCCCACTCAGTGGGACAGAGCTGCTGGGTCGGAGCTGGCCCTGGGCCCCCGGGGCCGAGCACTTTCTGTAGAGGAGGAGGGAGGGGATCCTTGGTTAATTATTAGCCCCAGAACGGGTGGGGAGGGGGGCGGTGGGCAGAAATCCAGGCTGCTGGCTGCCATCACAGTAGACTGCAGGTGGATTGAGGTTAAAAAAAATTGGGCCCGGCGAGGTGGCTCACGCCTATAATCCCAAAACTTTGGGAGGCCAAGGTGGGTGGATCGCTTAAAGCCAGGAGTTCGAGATCCACCTGGCCAACATGGCGAAACCCCATCTCCACTACAAATACAAAAATTAGCTGGGCATGGTGCTGTGTGCCTGTAATCCCAGCTACTCAGGAGTCTGATGCAGGAGAATCGCTTGAACCCCAGAGGTGAGGGTTACAGTGAGCTGACATTGTGCCACTGGGTGACAGAGTGAGACTGCATCTCAAATAAATAAAAAATAAACCTAGAAGCCGTGCAGATCTCTGGAGCAAAACTTGGCAGTGAGAACCGGACAGTCTTCAGACTCAGCCACACAGACTTCTCAGATTTTTTTATTTTCCAAATTAAATGCAAAAAAAAAAAACCACACAGGAAAAGTGTTTGTAGCACATAAAACCCAGAAGAGATCCAAACAACTCACGCTTTGGATTAAAGAGCTCCTACACGAGGGCTTTTGGTAGATGCTGAGAGCACGGGTGTGAATGACTGATGAAATAAGACTGTAATCGTTTATAGATGAGGACAGCTTGACCACAGGTCATCAAGGAAACACGACGCTTTCTCTGTCAATATCGAAGCTGTTGCAAGTAGTTTAAGCCCAGGGTTGCTGTCATGGGGTCTGCCATCCTGGGATGTGAGGTAGACACGGACCGTACTCTCTGGAAATCACACCAGAAATGTGCAGCCCCGCCATGTGCCCGTCCGGCCTCTCTTCAAAAGAAATCGCCCATCATTCGGAGGTTTGTGTTTGGGGAAGATCAGCTCAGCATTATTTTTACAAGCCAGAGTGGGAATCGTGTCTGGAGTTAGCTGCTCCCTTTGCTGTGAACAACCTACTCCATCACGTGCAGTATAAACCATGGTGGGCCACGTCTCCGAGCTGTGGCTGCTGGAGAGCCCCCTCTGCTGGTGGCACACAGGCCACAAATGCCACAGGGACAGCTGGGTGGGTGGCCCAGGACTTTGGCCTTTATCATGAGTGGACAGAAGAGTGATCACTTGGGTCCCTGGAGAAGAAGAGGCTATAGAGGGTGAGGGTGGGGAAGGGAAATGAGAAGGTGCCACCCAGGAGCAGCAGTGCCCTCAGGTGGCTGGCAGAGGACAACACAGTTCCTCTTCAAACCAGCCTCAAAGAATTCCCGCTGATAAATGAATCAGACATCTGAGCTCGAAGTCGAAAACCACAGAACACAGTGGGAAGCAGGCTATCTTGAGCCCGAGCTGGCAAAAGCCCAGACGGGGACTCCGACCAGCAGAATAGGTAAAGATGTGGTATGTCTAAAACATGGAAATGGGGCACTGAAAATATGAGCAGGGAGGCCGGGTGTGGTGGCTCATGCCTGTAATCCCAGCACTTTGGGAGGTCAGGTCAGGCAGATTATCTGAGGTCAGAAGTTCACGATCAGCCTGGCCAATGTGGTGAAAACTTGTCACCACTAAAAATATAAAAATTAGCTGGGTATGGTGGCGGGTGCCCGTAATCCCAGCTGCTCGGGAGGCTGAGATTGGAGAATGACTTGAACCCGGGAGGCAGAGGTTGCACTGAGCTGAGATCATGCCACTCCACTCCAGCCTGGGCAACAGAGCGAGACCGTCTCAGAAAAAAAAAAAAAAGAAGGAAAATATGAGCAGGGAACAAGTTGGCAGCATGTAAAACAGACTTAAACATTTTTACCGTTAAGCTATGAATTCCTGTAAGTTTCTGAGAATGGAAACTTGGAGTTTAGGTTTTATTTTTTTGTCATGTCTCCTGAAATGTTGCTAATCGAAATGTAGGTTTGAAACAAGAGCCTTTGACAGAGCTTGGGCAGCCTCAGCTACAAAGCACACAAGGTCTCTGGCGGGCACCGGCCCACGACAGACTGACGCTGCCCTCGTCAGCAGTTGTCCTGGCCTGACCCGAGCTAAGGGTGGCTCCCCACAGAAAGGAACCTGGTCAATTTTTTTGTTCATTTGGAGGTTTTTTTGTTTTGTTTTTTGAGGCACAGTCTCACTCTGCCAGGCTGGAGTGCAGTGGTGTGATCTCAGCTCACTGCAACCTCTGCCTCCCAGGTTCAAGCAGTTCTCCTGCCTTGGCCTCCTGAGTAGCTGGGATTACAGGTGCCACCACCACGCCTGGCTAATACTTGTATTTTAGTAGAGAAGGGGTTTCACCATGTTGGCCAGGTTTGCCTTGAACTCCTGACCTCAAGTGATCCACCTGCCTCGGCCTGCCAAAGCATTGGGATTACAGGCATGAGCCACTGCGCCCAATCAACCTTGGTTAATTTGTAAAGACACCTGGTGGCTGCGAATTTGGTCTTAAATAGGACCCTAGCATTGCAGATTCAGAGAGAAAGCCAAACATATTAGGCACGTTATAGCCAAAAAAACTTGATTTTTAAATAATGGCATTTTAAATAACCAGAAATGGAAGCTGGTGTTCTGCGCTGTTGGAAACAGGAGAGTGGAGCAGGTCTGCACAGCCGAAGCGCCTCCTTTCACTCCAGGGTCCCTGCGTTCAGCAGGTGCCGACTGGGGCAAAACTCCTGTTGCCAGCATTAAGCTAGATTGGCCCCGAGTTGGGGGTCTTGGGTGGGATGCCCCTCACCCCTCCCTCCTTCAGATAGAGTGCATGGTCCCGGTCTGGCTCTGCCATGGGTGGGCTGATGGGGGTGGCATGTGCCAAGGATGTGCAGCCAGCTCATTTTCCTGTTACGGAAGTTGAAAGTGATGGTGAGTGTGTGTTTTCTTGCCCGGTGCCCACTGTGTGCTGGGCACCGTCCTAGGTGCTAGTCACACTGGGGAAGAGTCCCCGGGGGCTGGTGTCCTCCCAAGCAGGCTCTTCCTGATAGCAGAAGGGTCCCGTACAGGGCATGGGCCCTGTTTGCTCAGCTGCACCTGACGCCTGCCCGTGCTGAGGTTCCCCGCTTCCTCACATGAACTCAGTGCAGGCTGTTCACAGTTCACTGTGTCCCTGCTTCCTAACTCAAGAGTGAAGTAAGACTGTCTAATTGGAAGGAAATTCGTGAAAAATGGTAAAGTAGGGAAAAGCTATGAAAGGTCTGGAAAAAATCTAAATTGGAGACTCCGGGTAGGCGGTGACAGGGCAGATGTGCCCCTAAACTGCCAGGAACCCTTCGGGCACTTGGGCAAGGCAGCAAACACCCAGGCAGGCCCAACAACATTCATTTTCCTGCCTTTTGTAACGTTTAAACATTCGTGAGAACATCACCAAACAAGCTGATAATTACTGTCATTTTCGAGTTGTTTAGAACCGTGAAGAATAAAGAAGGATCATTTTAAATCTTGAAAAATGCTGAACAGAGAATACTGAGATAATTGCAGGCTGCCCTGTAGCAGTCCAGGACGTTCACGAGTCCGAGTTTGCCTTCTCTGAGGCTCTTGGGAGGAGGTTCTGTCTGAACGAACGCCAAGCAGGGCGCACCCCCCGACGCTGCTCAGCCCTAGACTGGACCCCAGGTCCCTACACAGGACTCCAGACCTCTGTGCACAGAGTGCGGCGGGAGCTGCAGCCCCAGCCTCTGCAAGCCAGGGGGCCTTCCCTGAGGCAGCGCCTGCTCTGTGTGAGGGGACACGGGAGGACTTCTTCCTATGGGACCTCCCCTGTGTCCCCTCACACAGAGCAGGGTTCCAGGCCTCCCCTTGGGGCTGTTGGTTCCCCCAACCTTGGCATGGACCCAAGAGGGGGCTACTGAGCTCTGGCCAGCCTGGCGCCTGGAAGGGACAAGCGAATGGGGCCACCTGTGTCCCGGCTCAGTGTCCTCTTTTGAGAAGGTGCAGGTGTGGAAGGCCCTGCCTGGCCCTCAGCGTGGCCTGGGCCTGACGTTCTGTTCCCGTCTGCAGAGAGCGTACTGCGGCCAGTGCAGGGAGAGGATATGGGGCCTCGCGAAGCAAGGCTACAGGTGCATCAACTGCAAACTGCTGGTCCATAAGCGCTGCCACGGCCTCGTCCCGCTGACCTGCAGGAGGCATATGGTGAGTGGCGGGGCTGGGGAGCCCCTGGGGAGCGCAGGCAGGGCCAGGATATGGCCGCCAGCCCACCGCCCAGGCTGAGCTTGATGACCCTGGGTTCTTCAAGAGGGGCCGTGGCGCTGTCCTGTCTCTGGGCTGCAGCATGAGGCTAGGCAGCAGTCTCGGGTAGGATCCGTCTTCCTGAGCCCCTACGAGCCCCTGGCACCCTCTGCTCAGTGGGGCAGGGGCAGGGTTCATTCATACCCCTGTCCTGCACCAGCTCTTGGGGCTATGGAGATGAGAGCCAGGTCTGACCCAGTAGCACTGGGCACGCCAAGAGGCTGTGAACGTCCGGAGCCCCGCCCTGGCATCCTCCTTAGGAAGCCGTGCCCAGCCTGTGATGAGGTCGGCACCTTCCCTTCCCTGTCCCTGAGTGCTTGGACTTGAAGTGTCTAGGCCTTTTGGGGCCTTGTTAACTTGCCTTACTGAGTCCTCAGGCCGTCTCTGGGATTTCTGTGTGACCCCCTGCATCTCACTGAACCCCGGGCCTTGGCCTGGACTGAGCAGTAACCCACTGGGCCCCGCTGCAGCGTGTGTCCCGGGAGGGTGGCTTGTCTGCAGCATGCTGTGGCATGGGAGGAAAGGTGCTTTTGGGGGTGACGTGCCCTCTCTTCTGTTACGGGACAATGAATCTGGATGGGGTGTCACCCCAGGATCACCAGGTGCAGGGATGGGGGCCACGCATGCATTGGCACAGTCTTTCCAGAGGTCCTTTATTTGCATCTGCCAAAAAGCCTGCCATGCCCTTTGACCCCATAGGTCTGCTTTAGCTTAAGTAAAAATGAGACAGCCCCAGATGTGACCATCTAGAGGTGAAGGGAGGCCAGCGCCTGCCACCCAGCCATAGGGGTGGCTCCATGATGACCCAGCTGCAGGCAGGACCCAGAGCCCCTTAGGTTGGCCCTCGGATGCCTGGTTACGGACAAGATGCGGCATTGGAAGGAGGGGTTACCATGCGTTGTGCAAAATGTCCCATTTATAAAGCACGTGGTGGAAAGGTCATGACCTACAGTACTGAGTGGTCGCCTCTGTCTGTAGAATCATAGGTGACGTTTATGTTCATGTATTCAGTGTGATAGCGTAACAATTATATTCTTTTTTTCCTGTTTTTCTTTTTTTTTTTTTTAAGACGGGGTTTCACCATCTTGGTCAGGCTGGTCTTGAACTCCCGACCTCAGGTGATCTGCTCGCCTTGGCCTCCATAGTGCTTGGTTTACAGGCATGAGCCACCACGCCTGGCCACAATTATATTCTTATACACTGTGTTACAATATACCCATTGTAATCTGTAAATATGTAAATCATAGAAAGTTTTGAAGTGGCCAGGTGTGGTGGCCCAGACCTGTAATCCCAAGTTTGGGGGCCCAGGAATTCAAGACCAGCCTGGGCAATATGGTGAGACCCCATCTCTACAAAAAATACAAAAATTAGTCGGGTGTGGTGGTGCACACCTGTAGTCCCAGCTACTCTGGAAGCTGAGGCGGGAGGATTGCTTGAGCTCAGGAGGTTGAAGCTGCAGTGAGCCAAGATCGTGCCACTGAACTCCAGCCTGGACGATGACAAATTTTTTTAATTACAAAAAGTCACAGTGTTTACAGAAGCTGCATTATTACACCTGCCCCACCGCTCAGTCACGCTGCTATCCCTCCGTCTCTCTGCCAGGATTCTGTCATGCCCATGCCTTCCCAAGAACCTCCAGTAGACGACAAGAACGAGGACACCGACCTTCCTTCCGAGGAGACAGATGGAAGTAGGTGCTCCTCCCTTCTGGCTGGGTGGAGCCTGGGCGTGGCCTCACCCTGCTCACATCTGCCTCTGGCCACGAGTCCTTGCTCTACAAGGGTCATTGTCCGCAAGCCTGGCCACCCTTCCCCGAGGCCGGGGATGAGGCTCTGCAGGGCCTCCTCTCAATCCCCGGCAGGGACGGGCAGGGCAAGCTGGCCCTCCCTGGAGGCTGCTGGGCAGGGATGCCTCCGTGAAGCACTATTGTGGGAGCCTGGGGTGCAGAGCCTCTTCCTGTACACCAGCTCTGGGGGTTCTCAAAGGCACTTAGCACAGCGGCCACCACTGGGCACCTCCACAGTCTGGCTGCTGCACAGAGCTGAGCCCTGTCTGGGGAAAGGCTGACGAGGTGGCTTCTGCACGCACAGTGTGGCGGGGCATGGTCCTTGGAGTTTTGTGAGTTTTTGTCTGGGGGTGGGGCTTCTTTTATGCTGAGAAGCATCCAGAAATCTCAAACACCAATAGGACTCACAGCCCAGCTCTGGGCCTCCAAACCGGCACCACCACACAAGGTGCGAGAGCCTCACTTTCACTTGATGCATGTGAGTTCTGTCCTGTTGGGAGCCTGGAAGGACATGTGAGGCCACAGAACATAAAGCACTTACGTGCGCTCAGTGTCTGACGCAAAAGTTGCCTCAAAAACAACTGCCTGCCCGCCAACCCTCCACCCACCATCCTCTATACATATATACATCCGTACCTCATGCATCCATCCATCCAGCCATCCTCCATCCTCTATCCATCCATCTTCCATCTATCCATCCATCCAGCCATCCTCTATCCATTCATCCTCCATCTATCTTCCATCCATCTATTCTGCATCCATCCGTCCTCAATCCATCTATCCATCATCCATCTATTATCTGTCCTCCATCCATCCATCCATCCTCTATCCATTCTCCATCCATCCATCCTCCATCTATCCATGCATCCTCCATCCATCTTCTATCTATCCATCCATCTTCCATCTATCCATCTATCCATTCTCTATCCATCCTCCATCCATCCATCCTCCATCCATCCATCCTCCATCCATCTTCCATCCATCCATCTTCCATCTATCCATCCATCCATCCATCCATCCTCCTATCCATCCATCCATAATCCATCCTCCATCTATCCATCTTCTATCCATCCATCCATCCTCTATCCATCCATCCATCATCTACATCCATCCATCCTCCATCCATCCATCCTCTATCCATTCATCCTCCATCTATCTTCCATCCATCTATTCTGCATCCATCCATCCTCAATCCATCCATCCATCATCCATCCATCCATTCATCCTCCATCCATCCATCCATCCTCCATCCATGCATCATTTATCCATCATCTATTCATCTATCCATCCATCCTCCATCCATTATCCATCCATCCATCATCTATCCTCCATCCATCCATCCTCCATCCATCTATCCATCCATCCATCATCCATCTATCTGTCTTCCATCCATCCTCCTATCCATCCATCCATCCTCCATCTATCATCCATCCATCCATCCTCCTTCTATCATCCATCCTCTATCCATCCATCTATCATTTTTCCATCCATCCATCATCCATCCTCCATCTATCCATCCATCCTCCATCCATCTATCCTCTATCCATCCATCCATCATCCATCCATCTTCTATCCATTCATCCTCCATCCATCATCCATCTATCTATTCTGCATCCATCTATCCTCAATCCATCCATCCATCCTCCATCCATCCATTCGTCCATCTATCCATCTATCCATTCATCCTCCATCCATCTATCCATCCTCCATCCATCCATCCGTCCATCTATCCTCCATTTATCCATCATCCATCCATCCATCCTCCATCCATCTATCTATTCTGCATCCATCTATCCTCAATCCATCCATTCATCATTCATCCATCCATCCGTCCATCTATCCATCTATCCATTCATCCTCCGTCCATCCATCCATCCTCCATCCATCCATCCGTCCATCTATCCTCCATTTATCCATCATCCATCCATCATCCATCCATCCATCCATCCTCCATCCATCTATCCTCCATCCATCCATCCTCTATCCATTCATCTATCATTTATCCATCCATTCATCTATCCTCCATCCATCCATCCATCCTCCATCTATCCATCTGTCCATCTATCCTCCATTCATCCATCTTCCATCTATCATCCATCCTCTATCCATCCATTTTCCATCCATCAATCCTCCATCCATCTATCCTCCATCCATCTATCCTCTATCCATCTATCATCCATCTATCATTTATCCATCCATTCATCATCCATCCTCCATTTATCCATCCATCCTCCATTCATCTATCCTCTATCCATTCATCCTCCATCCATCCTCCATCTATCCATCCATCCTCCATCTATCCATCCATCCTCCATCCATCCGTCATCCATCAATCCATCTATCCATCTTCCACCCATCCATCCTCCATCTATCCATCCATCCTCCATCCATCTATCATTTATCCATCCATCCATCATCTATCCTCCATCCATCCATCCATCCTCTATCCATCCATCATCCATCTATCCTCTATCCATCCATCCTCTATCCATCCATCCATCCTCCATCCATCCGTCCATCTATCCTCCATTCATCCATCATCCATCCATCATCCATCCATTATCCATCAATCCATCTATCCATCTTCCACCCATCCATCCTCCATCCATCCATCATCTATTCATCCATCCTCCATCCATCCATCCATCCATTCTCCACCCTCCATCCATCCATCCATCCATCCATTCTCCACCCTCCATCCATCCATCATCCATCCATCCATCCATCCATCCTCCACCCACCTATCCTCTAACATATATACATTCGTACCTCATCCATCCACCCACCTAGCCACCCAGCCAGCCATCTTCCACCCACCCACCCACCTATCCATCTGTCATCCATCCATCCATCCATCCTCTGCCCACCCATCCTCCATCTATCCACCCACCCATCCGTCTACCCTCCATCCATCCATCCATCCATCCATCCATCTGTCCAGTCAGCCAGACAGCCATCCTCCAGCCACCTTCCACCCATCCACCTGTTGTCCACTCACCTCTCCATCTTTCCGTCTTCCATCCATGCATCCATTCATCCTCCATCTAGTCATCCTCCATCCATCCACTCCTGCCCCGACCCACCCATTCTCTCAACACCTAAATCTGATGACTAATTATCTGCAGATGCTCCCCTGGGGATGTGCCACAAATGTGCATCCCCAGGTCCCATGGTCAGAGTCAGCAGGTCTGGGTGGGGCCTGGGAAACTGCATTTTCAGAAGCCTCTAAACTAGAATCAGACTCAGCTGCTGTGTAGAGTCACCCTTCACTGCCACCCTGCGGAGGAGCAAGGCCCACGGGGTCGCTGTGTTCCCAGCGTAACGCCCCTTCCTTCCTTCCTCTCTCAACAGTTGCTTACATTTCCTCATCCCGGAAACATGACAGCATTAAAGACGACTCCGAGGTGAGTGCAAAGCAGCTTGCTACCTTGTCTGCGTCCTCCGGAAAGCGTCTCCAGAACAGCCGTGGGAATCTAGGTGTGAAGTAGACTCGGGCTGGGACCCTGCTGATCTTCACAGCGGAAGGGGAGGGGTGTCCAGAAGGAAGTCCTTATTCTTGGGTCTTGCTTCAGGCACATCCTTGATGAATCCCTAGAGGCAGCTGTCCCCGAAGGTGTTCTGGGGACTACACCCTGGGGGGAAGCTTTGCCCCTGCACCCTCTTCACCCAGGTGGTGCGGTGGCCCAGGGGCTGGCTTCTGAGCTGCAATTTTTATCAAATTGTGTCTGCACCACCGCCTTCCCTTCGTAGCCTCATTTGGCCACCCTGCAAACCCTCTGATGCCCATTCATGTCCTTCCCCAACTTGAGCCAACAGGCTCAATTTGAGCCTCATGTCTGGCCATCTCTGTCCCATAAATCCTGAGAAGGGAACAGAAGCTTGCTGCGTTCTCAGCCTCGGCTCATCAAACCAGGAAAGGGCTGCACCGGCAAAGCCCACGCCTCTCCAGAGTCCCAGCACGTCACCCTCACAACTCATGCTCCTGCCTGGCCATCCTCTCTAGAGGGAGGCTGGGGCACTTAGAAAGCAGAATCCAAGGCTGGTCACGGTGGCTCACGCCTCCAATCCCGACATTTTGAGCAGCTGGGCCAGGCAGATCCCTTGAGTCAGGGAGTTCAAGAACAGCCTGGGCAGCATAGCAAAACCCTGTTCCTACAAAAATAAATTAGCTGGGCATGGTGGTGTGGGCCTGTGGTCCCAGCTGCTTCGGAGGTGAGTTGGGAAGACCGCCTGAGCCTGGGAGGCGGAGGCTGCAGTGAGCCGAGATCACACCCCTGCACTCCAGTTTCGGCAGCAGAGCCAGACCCTGTCTCAGAAAAAGCAGAATCCATTTTGCTGCACAGAACAGCACCCCCCAGTTAGCTACCTCCTCCACACCGACATCCTTGCCAGGTGCAGGCGGGAGGCAGAGCCTCTGTTCTTCCTCGGAGCGTCTTTCTCCATTTGTTTCTGATAGTCGGTGCTAATCATGCCTGCTTGCCGGTCTGGCAGCTCTTGGCAGGCGTTACCTTCCTTCCCCTGAGCAAGGGCCCTGGTCGGGAAGGATGAGCCCAGGCCCGGGGTCGCATGTCCCTGTGGCCCCCTCTTCAGCCCAACTGATGGGGCTGATTCCTGGGGGTCCCTCCCACCTGCACCTGTGGCCAGAGCCATGGTGTACAGAAACAGCTTTGGGCTTTCTGCTCCCTTCCTGGAAGCACACAGGCCTAAGTTCTTACCTTTTGTAATCCGGTTTAGATGGGCGTTTGCGGGTGGGATCTGCGGGGCGCAGAGCTGAGACTCGAGTTGTGGGGCTGAGCTCTGAGGAGCAGATCTCTGTTGGGGCCACACGAGCGATGCCTGGTCCTCTGTCTCCTGGATCACCCCCCTCACTTTCTGAGGTCTTGTTCTCCCTCCGTAGGACCTTAAGCCAGTTATTGATGGGATGGATGGAATCAAAATCTCTCAGGGGCTTGGGCTGCAGGACTTCGACCTAATCAGAGTCATCGGGCGTGGGAGTTACGCCAAGGTTCTCCTGGTGCGGTTGAAGAAGAACGACCAAATTTACGCCATGAAAGTG
>CM052659.1:1024169-1048717 GCA_028533165.1 Leontopithecus rosalia
GGTGGGGTGGATGGTGACGATGGTGGTGGAGATGGTGACCGCCACAGTGATGATGGTGGGGGGCTAGAGGTGGGTGGATGGTGACGGTGGTGATGACGGTGGTGGGGGTGGATGGTGACATTGATGGGGGTGGGTGGTGACAGTGGTGAAGGTGATGGTGATGGTGATGATGGTGTGGGTAGAGGTGGGGTGGATGGTGACGATGGTGGTGGAGATGGTGACCGCCACAGTGATGATGGTGGTGTGGGTGGAGGTGGGGTTGGTGACATGGTGGTGATACAGTTTCTAATGGGTGTTTTCCTCTCTGCATTGTCTTCCCGAAAGCAGAGGGGAGAGACTCCTCCCTTGCCTCCCCCGTGTCCCGGGTGCCTGTGAAGAGCGTTCAGGAGCCTCATTACCACTCTCTGGTTTCTGTTTCAGGATATTGACTGGGTACAGACAGAGAAGCACGTGTTTGAACAGGCATCCAGCAACCCCTTCCTGGTCGGGCTACACTCCTGCTTCCAGACCACAAGTCGGTAAGAAAAAGAAGGGGGTTTCTGATACTTTGCAGATTTCGGATTGGAACTGCACAGAAGCTGAGTCTGGTGTGACGTGTCATGCATCCCCTCCGAGGTTCTCCCTGTGGCAGTATGGGTGTTTTTAGGTCAGCAGGCTCTCTCTGTGGTTCTCCGTGGTTGATGTCATGTTAAGTAAATTTCATGATCTGAACTTAGGTTATTTAATTCCGTTTACGGGTTAAACGCAGTGCCTGAGTGCAGGCATTGGATCCGGTGCCGGGGCTACGAAGGTAAGCGAGAGGTGGATTTCTGTGCTTCTTAAACATGTCCAGCTCCACCTTCAGCCTTACATGTGTTGGAATTCTGTGGCTTTGAAAAGTTTGAAAGCTAGTGAGCTGAGATATTTAATGTATGCTTTGTTTAGAATTTTGGGGGCCAGTTGACTTTGACCTACCTGGTGTGCTTATTTGAAGAGTCACAGACTATGTTCTACATTGATAACTTTATCAAGACCCCCCCCACGTGCGATGGTGTGCCGGGAGGGCTCCTGGGGTTAGTCGTGGTTGCACTCGGGGCCACAGCTGGTGCCCTGCGCAGGAGGGATAAAGGAGACTGGGCCAAGGAAAAAGGCGCATGGGGAAAATTCCAGAAGAAACCAGTCCAAGTTCCCAAGAGCCCTCCCCCAGTTCGTCCAGCAGCGAATTGTGATGACTCGGCGTTTTTGTCGACACTTACATCTGACACAAAGCAGGATTCCAGACTCCCAGCGGGAGAGCAGGTGCTCAGCATCTCGCTAGTCAGAGTTCTCCTGAGAAACAGAAACAGTAGTGTGTGCGTGTGTGTACCTGTGTGTGTGCGCGCATGCGTGTGCGCGTGTGTGTGTGCGCGCATGCGTGTGCGCGTGTGTGTGTGCATGTGTGTATAAAGAGATTTATTAGAAGATACTGGCTAGGGCCGGGCGCGGTGGCTCACACCTGTAATCCCAGCACTTTGGGAGGCCCAGGCGGGTGGATCATGAGTCAACAGATCGAGACCATCCTGGTCAACATGGTGAAACCCCGTCTCTACTAAAAATACAAAAATTAGCTGGGCACGGTGGCACGTGCCTGTAATCCCAGCTACTCGGGAGGCTGAGGCAGGAGAATTGCCTGAACCCAGGAGGCGGAGGTTGCGGTGAGCCGAGATCGCGCCATTGCACTCCAGCCTCGGTAACAAGAGCGAAACTCCGTCTCAAAAAAAAGAAGAAGGAGAAGAAGATACTGGCTCTTGGGATTAGGGAGGCTGAGAAATCCACAATCCACCATCTGCAGGCTGGAGGCCCAGGAGAGCCTGTGGCGCAGCTTGAAGGCCTAAGAGCCAGGAGCCGATGGCGTGGATTCCAGTGCGGGTCTGAAGGCCTCCCAGCCGGAGCAAGGGGGCCGGAAGGTAGATAGCTTGGTAGTCAGGGAGACGCAGGCTTCCTCCCTTTCTTGTTCTCTTCGTGCCCCCAGGGGACAGGACGATGCCCGTCTGCTTCAGGGAGGGCCGTCTGCTTTACTCTGTCTACAGGCTCCTCCAGAAGCACCTTCACAGGCACACCCAGAAATCATGTGCAGCCAGCTGTCGGGCGTCCTGTGTCCAGTCAGGAGCCGTAGGATTCACTGTCACGCAAGGCGTCCTGTTCACGCACACAGTTTGGGCACAGTGAGCCGCTCTTATTCCAGAGCTTTTTAACGTGTTTCTGTTGTTGATTTTGAGATAGAGTCTCGCTCTGTCCGCCAGGCTGGAGGGCACTGGCACCATCTCAGCTTGCTGCTGTTACCACCTCTAGGGTTCAAGCGATTCTCCTGCCTCAGCCTCCCGAGTAGCTGGGAATTATAGGCACCCTCCACCATGGCTGGCTAATTTTCGTATTTTTAGCAGAGACGAGGGTTTCACTATGTTGGCCAGGCCAGTTTTTAACTCCTGCCCTCAAGTCATCTGCCCTCTGTGGCCTCCCAAAGTGCTGCGATTATAGACATGAGCCACCATGCCCAGCCCCCAAAGCTTGTTTCCTTTTTTTAATAAAGATGGGTCCTGCTGTGTTGCCCAGGGTGGTCTCAAACTCCTGGGCTCCCACCTCAGCCTCCCAAAGTGCTGGGATTACAGGTGTGCGCCACTGTGCCTGGTCGTCATGCAGAAGCATTTTCTATCTGTGTAGGGCATTGTTTGCGGTTCATGCTCCCAGCCCTAGCTCCAGGCCAGCTTTGCGGGCTGGGCTTCCTGAGCACAGCGGTCCCAGGCCCTGGGTGCAACCCTCTGCTGCCCGGTTCTGATCTGTACGCCTGGCATCTTGTGCCCCTCCACTGCACTCTTGGCACTCCTGACCTCAGAGCCCTGTTCCTGCCTCTGCTCAGCAGCCACCTGGCTGTCCCCACCCTGCCCCGCCTGCTGTGCCTCCTGGTCGGGTTCTCTTCTCACTACTTCCGCCACCTCAGTGTGTTTCAGGGTCCGCCCCCGCCACAACCCGACCCCAGGGTTCTCCACTCTCGGCTTCCCCATGTTGGATCTGAGCCGCATGTGAAAAACAGATCTGAGGGCCTTTCTCCTGCCCCAGAGCTCCTCTCATTTCCTCCCCACTTACTTCTGGGGTAAATTCCAAGTTGCTTGTGCGTGTAGATGAGGCTTCTGGTGACCAGGCCCCAGCGTCCCATGCCCCAGTGCATGCTCCGGCGTGGCACCCCTACCCACGCCGCCTGCGCCTGACGGCCCTGTCCCCTTTCCTCCCGTACCCTCCTTCCCAGGGAGAGTCAGTGGCTCCCTTTGTTCGTTCCCGTCAGACTCTTCCAGGCCTGTGTCCGCACTGACTGCCATCCATTGTGATTTTGGAATATGCCCAGGGAAGGCGGCCCAGTGCCCCCGCGCTCCCTAAGTGGGAAGGTTCCGAGAAGGGTTTTGTTTTGCTTTGGCTCCTCTTCCTATGTGAACACGTAGGGAGTAGATGTGAAGGGTCCAATATCCCACTTCCACCCAAGTGGCCCGAAGCGCAGCCCCTTCTGCACTTGAGTCTGGAATCTTCTCCCAAGTCACAGGTTCCCAGGTCCATAAACAAACCGAAAGAACTGCCACCTGTGGGGTGTCTCCATGGGACCCCGCAGCAGCACGGGGCAACGTGTGGCCGCACAGCGGGGAGGCCACATCCCAGGAGTAATGCAACTCACTGTCCCGTGGCAACATGCGGCCACATCCCGGGAGTAATGCAACTCACTGTCCCGTGGCAACGTGCGGCCACATCCCGGGAGTAATGCAACTCACTGTCCCGTGGCAACGTGCGGCCACATCCCAGGAGTAATGCGACTCACTGTCCCGTGGCAACGTGTGGCCGCACAGCTGGGAGGCCGCATCCCGGGAGTAATTCCCACACATGTCCAGTTGTTTTGCCTTTTTTTCTTTTTTTTTAAACTGAATCTTTCAGTGACTTCCAGAGTATCTGACACCTGGTTGGTCAGGGTGGCCTGTCTCTCCCCAGCTGTTAGGAGTCAGCTTTAACCCCACAGTTAGCTGCAGACCTGTCTTCCCCATGAGAAGCGAACTCCTGAAGAGTGGGGCCCTGCTGTCTGTTCTCTAGTCTCCAGCATTTGACACCTGGCACTTAGTGGCAGTGGTATTAGATGACATTCTCTTAAAAAAAATTAAAAAGTGACATCATCATTCATACAAATAGAACATGGACATGTGTGAGATTGTATGTAACTCTCTAGTGAACTAGGGGACTAGTAAGATGTTACAGCCGCTCAAAGGAGTCTTCAGAGTCCACACAGACACAGGAGATCAGCCACCGAGGCGGAGTCACAGAGAGACACAGCGCTGGCTGGGGCCGGTGGGAACCGGCCGTCTGCACGGACCGGCCTCGCTTGCTCATCTGTGTTGCTTGCAGTGCTGTTGGCTGTGTGTGCCTTCTGAGTTGGGAAATACCCGAGAGACCCCTGCGGACCCCACAGAAACAGACAACTGAGAAGAGTGTGTCCCCGACCGCTCCAAAACCTTTGCATGTTTCATGACAGCAGCACAGCTGAGGTCCAGGTGCACCTGCCTGTCAGCTCTGAGGCCCCTCACCTCGGGACCCTTGGCGTCCCCATTTCCTCCCTGGAAACAGACAGCAGGTGCGCCCTCCCCATGCAGCTGCTGTGGGGATTGGTAAAGCGGGGACCCAACTGTCTGCAGCAAGGCAGGTGCCTGGGGACCCGCTCCCACATCGTGGGGGCCTTTCTTCTGGGGACCTGCTCCCTCCTCGTGGGGGCCTTTCTTCTGGGGACCCGCTCCCTCATCGTGGGGGCCTTTCTTCTGGGGACCCGCTCCCTCCTCGTGGGGGCCTTTCTTCTGGGGACCCGCTCCCTCCTCGTGGGGGCCTTTCTTCTGGTTGGCACCATGTGTTTGAATGGACAGACCAGTAGTGTTATGTGTGAGCTCTGGGTTGGGGGTAGGACGGGCCGCTGCCTGAGTCAAATGCTGGGGGGCTGTGAAAACTCCCACAAATCCTCACTGACCGCACAGCTCCAGACACCCACCTGATGTTCACTGGAACATCCAGCTGAGGTTTTGCATGGGCCCCTGGCTAAGGGCCAGGTGAATGACACGCAGGACAGGACACACATTCACTCTAGGCGGCCTCACGGCTCCTGGGCCACGTTGGGGGAAACCTGGCAAATGAAACTGCAAGGGTTTCTGCACAAGCTTGGTTCCCACAAAGGGTCTCCAAATGGAAAAAGTCAGAATTGCAGTCTGGGCGCAGTGGCTCACGCCTGTAATCCCAGCACTTTGGGAGGCTGAGGTGCGCAGATCACAAGGTCAAGAGATCGAGACCATTCTGGCCAACACGGTGCCCCGTCTCTACTAAAAATACAAAAATTAACCGGGCACGGTGGTGCATGCCTGTAGTACCAGGAACTCGGGCAGCTGAGGCAGGAGAATCACTTGAACCCGGGAGGCAGACGTTGCAGTGAGCAGAGATCGCGCCACTGCACTCCAGCCTGGGCAACAAAGCGAGACTGTCTGAAAAAAAAAAAAAAGTCAGAATTGCTTCCTTTTTGCCCCAAATCTGGCCGTGCCCCTTCCGGCCGGCCGTGTTCATGTCCGCTGGGTGGCTACAGAGTCTGAACGTCACAGCTCAACATGAATCTCACCTTGTGTACAGATGGAGAGAAACAGTCATTCGCATTTGAAGACAGTCAACATCTGCTTGATGGGCGCCACAGCCCACATCCACACAGGCGGCCCCTTCTCCAAACAGCAGTGGGATTAAAACGAGCCTTAAAGTCTCCAAGACCTGAAATCGCTTCAGTTTAGGCTGTTTCAGGAGAACTGGGTAACTAGAGGTTTAGCTGAAGTTGCTGCTCTCAGTGTCCCCCACCCCATTAAGCTGGAGCCTGAGGACACTTTTCTCACTGAGGCACGATGATCTCAGATGGTAGGTGAGCAGACTGCCCTAAAATATGCCCGTTCACTCACTGTTCTAAAATAAAACCTCATACTGTTCGCCACGCTTGATTATTTCACATTCATTCACCCACAGAATATGTTTCTTTAAAAAGAACAAACACACACACAGCCCTGCTTATCTGTGGACATGCTTCCCAGGCCGGTCAGAGTGGCTGTAGATGTGAAGAGCACGTTCCCAGCACTGTGCCCTGTGTGTCACTCTTCATCAGTTTCAGTTTGAACCCTGCCCGAGGCTCTGGAGCGGGAGACAGCCTTACTAAAAGCAGACAGTGAGGTCCCCGGAATCGGTCTGTAGCGTCAGGAGCTGTGGCACCAGGGAGGGCCTGCAGGGAGCAGATTGGGACTGTGCAGAGGGAGGGGCTCGTGGGGGACAGGCCTGTGGGAAGCACAAGGGCAACGGTGTGTGTCAGGGTCAGAAGAGAACGGCCAGTGCCAGGGACTTCAGAAGCTGGACTTGGCCAAGACGCCCTGGGACACCGAGGTCCCGGGATTCTCAGTGCAGGGCTGGTGTTGAGCAGGCACTGGCGTGGGGGGCAGGGTCTGGGCCACAGAAGCCAGAGGGACCTGCTGGGCCTGTCACGGCATGGAGGGGGTCCTGTCCCCACGCAGGGGAGCTTGTCACGGCCTGGAGGGAGGCCTTAGGGGGCGGGGAGGGGGATCTGTCTCCATGAGAGGGAGACATCCCAGTTCCCAGAAGTCAGGGCAGTGCTGGCAGGACAGGCACAGGGCGGGGCCGGCCTGGACGTGGAGGCCTTGGGGGTGCTGGGGCCTGGGATGGAGATGCATTTGGGGGTGGTTGTGGGTGTGTGAGAAGGAGGTGAGGGTGTGACGGGGTCTGACCCTAGGGTGCTGCCTCCTTGGGGCTGGAGGAGGAGGCAGCTCTGTGGGGGTGGGGGCAGTAGAGGGAAGGGTTCAGCAGGTGCCACAGCAAGGCCAGCCTCGGCCATGACCTCAGCAAGGGCAGGTGCCTCTTCGTTGGGAACATGAGTCACCGCCCTTTCAAAACCCATCCATGTGCCGGAGTCGAGGGAGCTCAGAACAGAGGGAGCAGATGCTGATTGACACCCGTAGGGCCCAGCGTGGGCGCAGCCACCTCAGCCTTTGTTCTCCCGACACACGGTGACGGCTCGTCAGCCTGGTTTGCTCACTTTTCATCGGGATTGCCTAAAACGGTAAAAGTGCCACCCCAAGCCCTAGCACTTCAGAGCAGGATGCTTGGGCCGTGGTCCCCACGAGGCTGTGCATGGGAGAAGGGGCTCTTCCCGGCGTCCGGGGCCTTGGAGGAGCCAGGGGGTTGCTTTGCCTTCTGTATTGCAAGGGCGTCCTGCACTCTTCGGGAGCACCATGGACAGCTGTGCGTGAATCATCCTGGAGCCCTGGGCAGTGAGGGGCCCTCGGGGACACACCTGCAGCACGCGGGGGCCCTGCTGTTTCCTTCTGTGGTGTCACAGGCCACACAGCAGTGCGGAACACAGGAGAAAGGGATTCATTGTTTGTTTCTAATTGGGAGGTAGCGGCCACTCTTAGAACAGGTGGGGGGCAGGTGTCATTGCCATTTGGGGGTCACACGCTCCACAGACTGTCACATTAGGACCGGTGACCTCCACTGCCAGGCTTGGAGATCGTTTTGCTGGTCATGAGCAGAGATGAGGCCATGGCTCCCCCCACCTCCACCCAGACCTGAACATCCCACGCCTCTGCACCCTGTATGGTTCCCAGGAGGGGGCAGGAATGGGGTGGCGGCCCTGGAGCCACCTGGGGTCTCCTTAGTTGCAACTTTCAGGAATGTCCCTGAAATTGTGCCTTTGCTGCTTAACTGCTAGATGACAACAGAGACCACGTAAACAGCCTCTTTCTGAAATCCTATCCCATTTTACCATGCAGGAGGGCACCGAGAGGGAAACCACCTGGGTCCACGCTCCAGATGCCCTGAGTGAACCAGCAGTGCCGTCCGGGCAGTTTTGCCTCTTGCTTCTCCTTTCCTCTTGTTTATTTTTCCATGCGGACTTTCGAATCAACCTGTCTTGCTCCAGAAAATAAAATAAGCTGACATTTTCTTTTTTTTTTTTTTTTGAGAGGGAGTCTTGCTCTGTCCACCAGGCTGGAGTACAGTGGCACAATCTTGGCTCACTGCAACCCCTGCCTCTTGGGTTCAGGCAATTCTCAAGCCTCAACCTCCCGAGTAGCTGGGATTGCAGGCATGTGCCATCACACCCAGCTAATCTTTGTATTTTTAGTAGAGACAGGGTTTCACCATGTTGGCCAGGATGGTCTCAAACTCCTGACTTCAAGTGATCCGCCTGCCTCGACCTCCCAAAGTGCTGGGATTACAGGCGTGAGCCACCAGGCCTGGCCCCCTTTTGATTGGGGGTTGTTAAGTTCACACATTACCTGGGGGAAATTGGCATCCTTCTCAGGTTGGATCTCCCCATTCAGGAACCCGGCTTACCTTTTCATTCACTCAAATCCTCTTTGAAGAGACTCTTGAAGTCTTCACATACTTTTTTCAGTTCTTGTCTAATTATTATTATTTTTATTATTATGAGAGATGGGCGTTTGCTACCTTGCCCGGTCCGATCTCAAACTCCTGGGCTCGAGCAATTCTCCCACCTCAGCTCCCCAAAGTCTTGCTCTCTGAGTCAGGAATGTCATTTCCCAGTATACCCTGGAGTGACAGTGCTTTGTCCACACCTGTGTGTCCCGTGGGCCACCTGCCTGTGCCCGGCCTCTTTGCTGATCTTTCGGTCTCCTCTCCTGTTCCTTGGACTCGGGTGACCCCAGCCTCCTCCCTCTTTGGGGGCAGCTCTGTCACTGCTGTGCTCTCCACTGTGAGGCAGGACAGGACCTGAAAGTGGGATTTCCAAGCGAGGGTGCTGGGCCCGCCCAAGTCCTCTGATGGTGGGTCTGATAAGCCAGGAGCTGTGTGAGCCTAAGAACGTCACCCAGCCTGTCTGTGCCTCGGCTTCCCCATCTGTAAAATGGGGCAAGGGCTGAACTTACTTCCTGGTGATGGGATCAAGTGCATAAACACAGATGGACCTGGAGTGGCAACTCTGCGTTCTAACCGGAAGCAGCCTTAGACACTGTACCAAGGGGTGCGTGTGCCGTGTTCCACCAGAACTTCCTGTACACACATGGTGGCGGCCGGCCCGGACCCATCTCCTTACTTACTGACTCTCAGAGCAGTCTCCTGTACCTCCAGGAGATGGCTCTGGTTCCGCCCTCTGAGCTGGGCACTTTGCATTCCTGGAGCGGGTGTGGGGAGTGGCGAGGAGGGGACGGCACCAAGGACAGGGCCCACCTCTTGGGAGGTTTTGGGAGCTGCCCCAACCCCCAGCCATCTCCTGGGAGGTTTTAGAAGCTTCTGGCAGCCCCTGGCTGCTTCTGTCCCTCCCCTTCCCAAGTCTGTTGGGTAATGGCGGTTCCCAAGGTAGGATCAGGGACTGGATCCAGCTGCAGTCAGCATCTGGCCTGGTTCCTGAAGCCAGAGCTGGTTGTTGATGAATCCGTTTTGACTGGCGTTCTTCACATTTGCGTATTTGATTAAGTATTGCAGACAGGCAGGTGCGGTGGTGCACACCTGTAATCCCAGCGCTTTGAGAGGCTGAGGCTGGAGGGTCACTTAAGGCCAGGGGTTCAAGACCAGCCGGGAAAATATCTCGAAACCCCATCTCTTCAAAACATTTAAAAATTGGCTGGCGGTGGTGGTGCGAGCTGAAGTGGGAGGATTGCAGTGAGCCATGATCACACCATTGCATTCCAGCCTGGGTGACAGAGCGGGATCCCATCTCAAAAAAACAGCTCTAAGGTGCTTCCCGCCTCCTGCCTGGGCTCTGGTGGGTCCTCGCCCTTCGCGTGTGGTGATCTGCAAACATGGAAGGAGCCTGGCTAGCATGGCTGGACACAGAGGGCAGCCCCAGCCCCCACCAGGCCACACTCCCCAGCGTCCCTTGGGGTTGGGACTGCACGTGTCACCAAGAGGCTATGGGTGAAGCCACATGTGCCCTCTGGCCTGGCCACGAGCTCCGGCCTGAGAGCCTCTACGCAGGATGGCGCCTGCGGGGCACCCACGTAGGCCGAGCCTGTGAGGAGAGGAGCAGGCTCAGTGCGCGCTCAGCCGTGGATGCTCAGCCGTGGGTGCCGGGCGTTTTGTCCCAGCAGCCACTCGGCCTCTGCCACACAGAGTTGCCTTCAGAGTGAATCGATACCAGATTGTCTGAGTGGATTTTTGCTCTGAAGAAATGTCAAAAGAGCATTAACGTTTTATCTCTACACACAAAAAAAACCCGTCAGGCTTAAGCAGTTGCAAATTAAGTTAGTTCCTCCCTCAGCATGCTGCCTGGGTCCTAGGCCTGGGCAGAAGAGAAATGGCTTTCGGCAGTTCCCGAGATGGGCTTTTCTCTGGAGAGGAAAGGGAAGCAGCCTCCACCTCTCCTCTCTGCGTTTAAGTGTCCCCCAAATTCTCTCAGCTTCCTGAGGCATTTTAGTGTTACGTTTCTCTAGAATTCATGATTTATTTTCCCTGGAAATGGCCCTGTCCTGTGGGCTTTGGCCCTGTCCTGTGGGCTGTGATAAAGTGACGATAAATCCACAGAGGCGGAGGCGGCTCTTCCGGGCGCACTGCAGCAGCACTGTTGGGTGAATGTGTTCCCTCTCGGGGGACAGTCGGAAGGGACCAGCACCCATTGGGGCCTGTAACTCCCAGTGGCGAAAAATCTGCAGTGAGGTCACCTGAAGGCTTTTTGTGTTTTTCGTATTTTTATTTTTTGAGACGGAGTCTCGCTCTGTCACCCAGGCTGGAGTGAGGTGACGCCGTCTCAGCTCACTGCACCCTCCGCCTCCTGGGTTCAGGCAGTTCTCCAGCCTCCTGAATAGCTGGGATCACAGGCACATGCCACCAACCCCAGCTAATTTTTGTATCTTTAGTAGAGACGGGGTTTCACCATGTTGGCTAGGCTGGTCTTGAACTCCTGACCTCAAGTGATCTGCCCCCCTCAGCCTCCCAGAGTGTTGGGATTACAGGCGTGAACCACTGCACCTAAGGGTTTTGAAATAAATTCTTAAAAGAAAGAATTTGTCGAACTCTTAGGTCTTGGGTGACCTCCAGGGGTCCGCGGCCTTCACAGAACTTCCTTCCCCTGGGGTTGGCATGACTGAACGACTTCCTCCACAGAGCCACAGAGGCGCCACAGTTCCCGGCACACTGAGGGCTGCTCTGTCATTGCCATTTTGTTTATACCAAGGATTGGCAAATGTTTCTTTAAGAGCCCAACAACAGGCATTTTCGGCTTTGCAGGCCACAGGTCTCTGTTAGTGACTCCCTCTGCCACGGTGGCCCGAAAGTAGCCACAGATAGGTGTGCAAATGAGCGTGGCTTTGTGCCAATAAAACTTTATTTACAAAACAGGCAGCAGTGGACCGGCGAGTCCCCGAGGGCGAGGGCAAGGTTACCAGAGAATTTTCAGGCCAGTCCGTTGGAGGCAGGGGAGACAAAAGCGAAGGATGGAGCCTTGAGCCGCTCCCCACAGGCGTGGCCTGTTCTTCAGGATGCCCCGTTGGCCACGTGGATGCCTCCAGCTCCTCACTCGGTGCCCAGGACTCTTGATGTTTAGGAGTTTGTTTCTAATCAGAAACTTCACGGATGGTTTGCAGCTGTTCACATGCTCTGTGTAAACTGCCCTCTGCCCTCTCTGGCATAATCCTGGGAGCTCGTGGAGGGCAGGAGCAGGGACAGGTGCCTTGAGGTGTAACAGCTTATGTGGGATCGAGGGAAACGGCAGATCCGCCACACGCCTCCCTTGTCCACTGCCCACTCCACGAGGGCAGCCAGGAGCAGCTGGTCTGAGGCAGATAAACAATTCAGGTGCCAGAGGAGCTGCTGGCCTAAAAACCCGAGAGGTGCCCGCCACAGGTGTTTCTGGGAGACTGTTTTTGAATTTAATTTTGAAAATGGAAAGACCCTGTTAGGAAAAGAAACCACAGGGCTCAGTCCCTGAGACGGGAGCGCCTGTGTGGTCCTGATGACATCCACGGATATCTTAAAATTCCACGATCGTGTCCGCGAAACTGGGATGCGGCTTCCTGCCTGCCTCTCCCTGACCCCAGCTGGCCCCTCGGAGGACTCCTCAGCCCTCCCAGGGGGACAAGCTGGGGTCAGGGAGAGGCAGGCAGAAGCGGCATCCCAGTTTCGAGGACATGATGAAGCCAGGCCTTGAGACCACCCCACCCTGGACCTGCAGGGCTGTCCCCAGGCAAAGAACTGCCTCGGTCACTGCTGCCCATGGCAGATCCTGTCCCAGCCCCCAGCTCTGGTCCAAGCCACCTCTGCTCCTACCTGGTGACAGGCCACCTCCTTCACTCTGGGCCCACCCACACTTCGCTCCCCAGGTCCACACAGCACGGTGGCCAAGAGCAGAGGCCGTCCAGGCCCAGTGTGACTCCCTCACCTGCCCACTGTGCAAGCTGCCCCTGGACCCCCACGATCCAGGGGAACCTCCGGAAGTGTTGAGACCCAGGAAGCCTACTTCTGTGGGGCTTTTGTCTAGGAGGCCACCGTCTGCCACGATGGACTGCAGCTTCCAGCGCCTCTCTCCCCACAGGCTGTTCCTGGTCATTGAGTATGTCAACGGCGGGGACCTGATGTTCCACATGCAGAGGCAGAGGAAGCTTCCCGAGGAGCACGCCAGGTAGGCAGTCTCAGATGGCGCCGGGTGGCTGTACCCGGAGGGGGCCAGGTGGGCGCTCGCAGAGGGGGCCAGGGACCTTCTCCAGGGGTCAGTGGGAGCTCAAGGGAGGGAGGTCCGGGGAGGATGGCAGAGGTGCCACATCCGCCGCAGTGTGACACATTCCACAGTTGCTCCAGAGTTTGAACATTCGGAAGGGTCTCCTGAATAACGGAGCCTCAGAACCAGCGTCCTGGGCCGTGCCCCTGAAGCAGCGCTGTGCCTCATCCATGAAAAGTGGGGGTGTCCTGGGACTGTGCTGTCTTCATGAAGGCTCTGCCCTTCGCCCGTTTGTGTTCAGCATTAGGAGCAGAACGAGAATGGTCTCTTTCTGGAGTGACCTGAGACATGCCTTTTTACCCTCCCTTTCATCTCTGATGTCTTTGGGCCTCCCCCAGCAGCCAAGGGGCCTCTGGGACAGTTGAAGAGCCTCCCGCAGCAGCGTGGGGCCTCCGGGATGGTTCGGGGGCTTATTTCGGCTCCTTGAACCTTTCCTATCTTCTGTGGCTTCTCCTTTTCCTCATTTCCTTACTGAAAGACGTTCCATGCAGTTTTATGAGTCACATTAGATCCTTCTGGGGACAGCAGGTGATCCATTAGAATGGTGCACTTCCCACGACCCTTGTGTTAAAACCGGCAAGGCGCACACAACATAAAAGGTAGCATTTGGGGCGCGGAGTTGGTGGCGTGGAGCACCCCTCGTGCCATGTAGCTGCCGCTGGCCGCCATCTGCAGAGCGCGCCCCCTTCCCTGCTGAAGCCTGGCCGTCAGACACTCCCTCCCATCCCCTGCATCCTCACCCCAGATGGGCACGTCCCGCATTCTGTCCCTCTGATTCAGGGAAGACTGTATAGGAACAGGACTCCCTCCGTGTCCCCTGCCCCAGCCCACGTCCTTGCCCCAGACAGGCGCATCCCATGTTCTGTCCCTCTGACTTGGGGACTCGGGACCTCGTAGGAATGGGATCACAGTCTTTGTCCTTTGATTTCCCTGAACGTGGCGTCCTTCTGCTGTGGCCTGTCTCAGAGTTGCCTTCCTTTTTCAAGCTGCATAATGTCCTGTTGGATGGAGGGACCACCCTTTGCTTATCCATCCATCCCTCAGGGGGCATTTGAGTGGCGTCCACGTTGGCCATGGTGAACGGGGTGCTGTGAAAATGGGTGTGATCTCTTAAACAAGCGGCTTCCGGTTCTTCTGGGCACACACCCAGAAATTGAGTTGCTAACCACGCAATTCCATTCTTAGGCCGGGCGCAGTGGCTCACGTCTGTAATCCCAGCACTTTGAGAGGCTGAGATGGGAGGTTACATGAGGTCAGGAGTTCAAGATCAACCTGGCCAACATGGTGAAACCTCGTCTCTACTAAAAATACAAAAATTAGACGAGCGTGGTGGTGCGTGCCTGTAATCCCAGCTACTCAGGAGGCTGAGGCAGGAGAACTGCCTGAACCCAGGAGGTGGAGGTTGCGGTGAGCCGAGATTGCGCCACACTCCAGCCTGGGCCACAGAGCGAGACTCCAACTCAAAATAAATAAATAAATAAGTTTGCAGTGATTTAATGTTACTGTTTAATAAACTGATTTCCCCACTTCTCCCTGTGTGGAAGCCGCCACGTCACTTGTCAGCAGGCCACCTGAAGGCACATGGGGTGGTGTCCTGGAGCTTTCGTTGGCATTTCCCTTCCTGGCCCCGTGCACTGCACTTTGAAATGCTGGGCCTGGTCACTGAGAGGATGTTGGCCCATGGTGGGGCAGGCGGGAGCGTGTGGCCTCCACCTGGAGCTGTTGGCACAGCCTCTGGCACAGGCGCTGCCCCCATGACGGCGTCCCTGCCCCCAGGTTTTACGCAGCTGAGATCTGCATCGCCCTCAACTTCCTGCACGAGAGGGGGATCATCTATCGGGACCTGAAGTTGGACAACGTCCTCCTGGACGCGGACGGGCACATCAAGCTCACGGACTACGGCATGTGCAAGGTGCGTGCCTTGGGGCACCTGCCCACGGGGTCAGGTCTACGGGAACCGCCTCCCGATAACTCTGCCCCCACAGGAAGGCCTGGGCCCTGGAGACACGACGAGCACTTTCTGCGGAACCCCAAATTACATCGCCCCCGAAATCCTGCGGGGAGAGGAGTACGGTGAGTGCCACTGCCCCGTCCCTTCTCAGAGCACACGGGCTCAGGCGGCTTCGGGCTGGCCTAGCAGCCAGGGAGAGGTTTCCTTGACTGTCTTACCCCCGGAATCCAGACGCACTCTTTATCCCAGCTGGAAGTCGTCATCTGGCCTCGGCCCCTATTTGAATCCTTGAAAACCTCCTGTGTCCACTTGAGCGGCCCCTGGGGGAGGTCACAGGATTCCTCCCCAGGAGCCCCAGGGGAGCAGGGAAGGGAAGGACGAGGAAAGCAAAGCCAGGCTGGGGCAGGACAGGTGCGGGGCTGGAGCCCCTGTGCTGTGGTGTAGCCGGCTCGGGGAGAAGCAGGTGTTGGGGGGGGGGGAGGTGGGTGCAGGAGCATGTGGACAGGACCCCACAGCCTCTACAGCTGAGGGTGCCATGCACGCTGAGTGTTTCTGCTCTTCACCCCTCCCTGGGTGTGAAACAGGGACGTGGTGGGCAAGCATATGCAGTCCTGTGTGTGCCGGTGTGTTTTGCTGAGTGTTCATGTATGTGTTGTGTGTCTGTGCACGCGTGTGCTGTTTGTACACGCCCCATCCACTTTTGCATCCTGGAGTTTTCAGTGAGGCATGTCATGAGTGTGCTTTCACACATCTTCACACATACTTCTGCTATCACACGGGGGGGTGGGGTAGGCAGGGTGGGCAGGTGACTAGTCCAGGATAACTGGGCTCCCCAGCTGTTGCAGTGGAAGTCTCAGTAGCCAGAGAAGGACAGACAGCAGACTGGAGGACTGGGACGGAGTCTAGAGCCCAGCTCAGCACGGGGATCCCATGTGGGATGGTGGCAGCGTCTCACCTCAGGGAGCAGGTGGACCTCTGGGGACCCGGGGGAGCTGCCATCCTTGGGCACAACTGGTCAGGGTCTCCTACTCTCATTTGCTGAAACACATTCCCAGCAGCCTGCTGGAACATCCCTAAAAAGCAAAACGACCGTGGAAGAAGACACAGGAGAGGATTTCTGTTACTGTAGAAAAGGGCTTCTTCAAGCTTAGTTCTGTAAAAGCAGATACGAGAGGAGGGCCATCCGCAGGTTCCGCCAGGGCCTCGTAGCTGTGTGGTCACAGGCACCCCAGCAGGACCCACAGCCCAGGACAGCCTGCATGTGTCAGGGACGGGGAGGAAGATCAGGTGCCCAGGATGCTGGCGGGGAGGTGGGACTGCCGGGCCAAGCTGCTGGTTCTTCCGGGAAGTGGAAGTCACAGGCGCCTGTGTGCTGCCCGCTCAAGCCTGGCTCACACTCGTGTTGACTGGGCATGAAAAGCAACCCCAGCCAGGCTCACCCTGCCACCGGCCCGCGTGGCACCTGTCGGGTGATGCCGTGTGCTCTCCCCAGGGTTCAGCGTGGACTGGTGGGCGCTGGGCGTCCTCATGTTTGAGATGATGGCCGGGCGCTCCCCGTTCGACATCATCACCGACAACCCGGACATGAACACAGAGGACTACCTTTTCCAAGGTTCGTGCCCGCCTGCGCTCACCCTCACTGCACGGCTGTCTTTCGTTTCAAAGGCACAGGTGCTGGAGTCCGGGCTGGGAGTCACAGTGCACACAGCACACCGGGGACCGTTCCTCCTGGCTGGACCCTGTCACATGCTGCCCACCGGGCTGTGCACATGGGAGTGTGGCCATGGGATGGGGTGACCGCACCGCACTCGCTCTGGGTCAGCAGGAAGGAGAACCTGTCTTGATTCAGCTCACACTGTCTCCCGCCCTGGTCAGCAGCAGAGCCCTGGTCCCCAAAACACACAGCCAATATCATGGGCTCCTTCCCACGCGGAGGCACTGGACCAGCTCCTGGTCCAGAAATCAGTGCCGAGGACGTGGGGTCCGGGACCGTGGGTGACTCAGCAGTGCCCTCTGGTGGCCGGTGTGCAGAGACACCCACATACCTGCTCTCGGGGTTGAGGAGGGGGAGCCGCTGGTTCACGCCGGATGCCATGCATCCCACTACATGTAACCGGGAGGCCCAGGGAGGACTCAGCGGGACTCCGGGTTCTAGATCTTACTGGTCCGTAGGAAGGGAGGGGGTCCCGGGGCCCCAGGCCTGAGCTCCCAAAGCCCCTGCTCAGAAGCAGAGTCCGGGCGGCGCTGGGCAAACTGCACGACACAGGAGAGTCCTCACCAGCCTCCGTCCTTGCAGTGATCCTGGAGAAGCCCATCCGGATCCCCCGGTTCCTCTCCGTCAAAGCCTCCCACGTTTTAAAAGGATTTTTAAATAAGGTACGTTCCTGGCCACGCTGACGAGCTCTCTCGTTTGTGCCTGTGTTGGGGGCAGCGCCCGGTCACAGCTGTTAGCCGTTTTTTCACATTGGCTGCTGCATGTCGCGCAGGTGGGTTGATTTTCTGCTTCGGTATTTGAGCTCCATGTTCTGTGAATTGCCTGTTTTTACTCATACCTAACAATCAAATGAGACCAGATACCCAAGGAAAACGGAACGAAGCTGACCGTGTCGGGGGCAGTAATGTTCAGGAAACATCTGATTTCCACCGGGTGGGTCAGAGCATGGGGGAGGGTTTGTCAGCGCTGGGAACGGCACCGAGAGGAGCGGGTCGTGGGGCTTCCAGGGTGGGGCTGACTTGTCCTTGTTTGAACTCTGACCTCCAGGATCCCAAAGAGAGGCTCGGCTGCCGGCCACAGACTGGATTCTCTGACATTAAGTCCCACGCGTTCTTCCGCAGCATAGACTGGGACTTGGTAAAGCATTGCGAAGCCCATTTACACCCCCACCCCCACCCCAAGCCCCACCTCAATCCTAACCCCAAACCCAACACCCCCAACCCAACCTCAATATTCATGCCAACCCCAAATCCACCCAACTCTACCCCACTGCCAACCCCACCTCAACCCCAATGCCCACCCAACCCCCATTCCAAACCCAACACCCCCAGCCCAGCCCCAACCTCCAACCCTATCCCAACCCCAATATCCACCCCCAACCCCTACCCCGCCACCAACCTCACCTCCCACCCCAACCCCGATATCCACCCAATCCCCAGCCCAACTCCACCCCAACCCCAATATCCATCCAACGCCACACCCCCAACCCAACCCCACCCCTCCAACCTCCAGCCCCCAACCCATGGTGGACAGGGTGGGGGCTGGGTGGGTGGGGTGGGTTGTGTGAGCTTGTGCACTGCCAGGGTGATCCTTGGCATGGCCCACCTGCATGGAGCCAAGGCTTCTGTCTCCCAGAAGGGTCAACTGGGAATGGGGGGCTGCCCGCTGCCCTCCAGGGCCCTTAGGAGGGATGGGGAGGCACGTTTTGTCCTCAGGAGTGAGGAGAGTGAGGGGCCAGATAAGCTCAGCCCGTAGCGCTTCCTGCTGACCCCTGGCTGTGCTGGCTCAGAGCCAATGGCACATGCTTCCTGGCCTGTGACCGCACTGCCTGTTGGTTCTACAGGAGAGCTGATCCTGGGGCCACTCTAGAGGAGGGCGTTTGCTGTGGTTTTGTGGCTAGGTTTATCAGCGGTCACTGGACAGGAGCAGCAGTCACAGCTTCAGCTTTAGTGCCGGGGTCCCTGAGCCTGCAGGCAGTGTCAGACTTGCTCCGGTTGATTTAGGAATCTGTTTTCAGTGGGGCACGAGCAGGACGCGATCGGTAGAAACTGTACGTTGAGTTTGGACCGTTCCTGGCTGGCTGCATGGGGTCAGTACTCTGATGAGCGGCAGTGATCACAGCCCCCGGGGGGCATGTGATCAGGAGGGGGCTGGATGCTCCAAGGGACTCTGTGCGCAGGGGCTTTTGCCACACCATGGGCCGGCGTGAGTTTCTGGCGGGTTAAGGCAGCGAAGGCCGCGCACTGTCGGTCGTGGGTCAGAGTAGGAAGCGCATGCTCCACCTGGGATGCTTCCTGCGTACAGAGGCTTATTGGGAGGTGACCCTGTCTGAAGCTCAGGAGCGTCTGTGAACTTTGTTTCCAGCTGTGTAAATGGCTGCAGAGCTGCTGAAATGAAACCTTTAAAATACACTCTTTAGGGTAAAAACCAGATTGGCTGGCTCATCAAGTGCATTTTGGATGAGATTGAGATGGATCAGGAGAAAGCCCAGCTCTGAGGCAGTGGGAGCTCCCCTTCCCCAACCCACCCCCACTTTTCCAGGCAGCCCCTTGGCCAGCATGGGGGGTCACCCCCCCAGCCCCTGTGAGCAGTGGGGACCCTGGTCCACATGGCCCAACAAGTCACTTTCTGGCTGAAGGACTTTTTTGCCTGTGCATGTGTGGGACCATGGGGGAAGGTGGGAGGGAGGGGCCGGGCCACCGCATGAGGAGTGAGGTGGTCAGAATGTGTCCCTGCCCCAGAGCCCAGGTGGGCTGCTGCAGAACCAGGACAAGGCCACTCTTGGTCATTGAGTTGTCAGATGCACACACTTGGAAGCGTTGTGAGCACAGGACCTGCCACAGAATCGGCTTCGCAAACTCTTCATTTAACCTTGTGTGTGTCTGCTCACACGAGGAAGAGCCGCCTTTGGTTCTGAGCCTCATCCTATGGCCCACGTGCCTGCCGAGCCGGGGTTACAGGTGGTGTCCCCACCCCAGCGCCGTCTCTGGCTCAGGCACACCTGGCCTAGTCTCTGGCCCACAGAAGCCCTCTGGTCCACACACTTGGGTCCAGGTGCCACCTGGCTGAGCCTGTGGCAGGTGCGTAGTAGGATTGCGTGGAAAGCCAGCACCCCCTCCCAGCTGCCTCCCCTCGCCTGTCTCAGCTCACTCTTCCCCATGCCTTTCCCACTCTCTCTTCCAAGCCCACCATATGGGCTCCTGTAGCACTGTGGGGTCCTCCAGCGCCATGGGCTCCTGCAGCACCGTAGGCTCCTCCGACGCCGTGGGCTTCTCCAGCACTGTGGGGCTGGCCCTGCAGCGCCATCAGCTCCTCCAGCACCGTGGGCTCCTCCAATGCCCTGGGCTTCTCCAGCACTGTGGGGCCCTGCAGCGCCATGGGCTCTAGCGAGAGCCTGATCCTAGGTGCAGCCTTGGTGCCCGCTAGGCCCCTGATCTTGTCTCTCAACCACTCTGGCTATACCAGGAGTGGACAGATGAGGGCAGATGACCGCCTGCAGGGCGACGGGCTCCTTCTCTTTGGAGCACGAGTCTAACCTACCCTAGCTGGAACTCAAGGGGACCACGAGGCCACCCTTGGCCTCTGGCTGGGAGAGGTCTGTGCTGCGATCACCTGGTGACTCCGGCTCACACTCGCCACGGCTGTCTCTCAGAAGGCTGTCAGCGACCCTGGGTCCCACGACTGCAGAACCCCAACGTGGGCAGTGCCCCGTTGCCCTGCTTCTTCCTGGCTCTGCAGGTCCCACGACTGCATCCCCAAGTAGGCAGCATCCCGTCGCCCCGCTTCTTCCTGGCTCTGTGGGCTGCATTGTGACTTCTGTCCCCAGCCTGAGAGGCTGCGAAGGGCTTGCCACCAGCCACCAGCTCTGCTTTTACTGTCTCCTCACCGTCCATCAGCTCTTGTGGCTTCTAGGAAGAGGTGTAGCTATTTTGGCCAGATTGGTTTAGCTGGCCTCAGCAGGGTTGGGGTGTACCAGGTGATCTTTGCAGAAGGTGGGTGCTCCCCACATTCATCCAACATCCACAACTCAGTGATTTTGAGCAGTCCCAGAATTACGTGACTATCACCTCGATCACTTTGATCACTTCATCGCCCCATAGGAGGAGGAGGAGGAGACCCAGAGGAGACCCGAACCCACTCCAGCCTCTCCTCACACCCTGCAGCAGCCACCCTGCCGGGCTCTACAGCTCTGCCTGGTCTGGACGTGTCATGGAAACAGACCTGGGCACACCGTGGCCTTCCACTCCTGCCCCTCCCCTCGGAGTTGTCTCCTCAAGGGGCATCCACACAGTAGCACGTGGCGCCGCTTCCACCCTGTGGCTGAACTGCACACCACGTCACACAGCTGCCCTCAGTGAACCCCGGGTGGGTTCCACCTACTGGCCGTTGTGAACCATGCAGCCTTGCACACCTGTACACCGTGGATGTGTGTGCGTTTCTCTGGGGTAGATGCATTTCTGGGCGGACGCATATGTGTTTCTCTTGGGCAGATGCGTTACTGTGGACAGTTAGCATTTCTCTTGGGCAGATGCGTTTCTCTGGACAGTTATGCATTTCTCTTGGGCAAATGTGTTTCTGTGGATGCGCATGCATTTCTCTTGGGCAGATGCGTTTCTGTGTGGATGTGTGTGCGTTTCTCTGGGGCAGATGCATTTCTGTGGACAGTTATGCATTTCTCTTGGGCAGATGCGTTTCTGTGTGGACGGGTGTGCCTTTCTCTTGGGCAGATGCGTTTCTGTGTGGACGCGTGTGCGTTTCTCTTGGGCAGGTGCGTTTCTGTGTGGACGCGTGTGCCTTTCTCTGGGGCAGGTGCATTTCTGTGTGGACGCGTGTGCGTTTCTCTGGGACAGGTGCGTTTCTGTGTGGACGCGTGTGCCTTTCTCTGGGGCAGGTGCGTTTCTGTGTGGACGCGTGTGCGTTTCTCTGGGGCAGATGCGTTTCTGTGTGGACGCGTGTGCCTTTCTCTGGGGCAGGTGCGTTTCTGTGTGGACACGTGTGCATTTCTGGGGCAGATGCGTTTCTGTGTGGACGTGTGTGCGTTTCTCTGGGGCATATGCGTTTCTGTGTGGATGTGTGTGCGTTTCTGTGTGGACATGTGTGCGTTTCTGGGGCAGATGCATTTCTGTATGGACGCGTGTGCGTTCCTCTGGGGCAGATGTGTTTCTGTGTGGACGTGTGTGCGTTTCTGGGGCAGATGCGTTTCTGTGTGGACGCGTGTGCGTTTCTCTGGGGCAGATGCGTTTCTGTGTGGACGCGTGTGCGTTTCTCTGGGACAGGTGCGTTTCTGTGTGGACGCGTGTGCGTTTCTGGGGCAGATGCGTTTCTGTGTGGACACGTGTGTGTTTCTGGGGCAGATGCGTTTCTGTGTGGACGCGTGTGCGTTTCTCTGGGGCAGATGCTCAGAGCACAGTTGCCGGTCTACTGGTCTTGGTCTAGCCTTTCAAGAGGGCCTCCTCTTCCTGCAGCGCTGCTTTCTGGTCCCTTTGGGGCCCCTCAGTGCTGTGCTGGACTCAGTTCCACAGGCAGTAGTGGGCACAGCATGAGAACAGCCCCTCGGTGGGTGTCAGCTCCCTGTGGGAATGGGGCAGGCACGAGGTCCCCACGTGTGGACTCAGGGTCTCCTCAAACTTTGAGAAGGCGGTGGGAGCAGCGGGGTGGATGGTGAAAGCACACTGTGCCTGCCTCCGCCACCGAGTGTCCGAGGGTAGAGCTGGGACGGGGTCACAGTCACCCCTGAGCCACCCCAGCCCCTCCTTGCCTACCCCTGGCACTGCTCCGTTGGCGGCAACCACTGAGGTGTGCAGCACCGGGTCCCTACCGCTGCTTTCCTCCTGGAGCCAGCCTTCCTGCCCTCTGCCCTGTCCGCTGAGGGCCCGCCCACCAGCAGGGCAGATGCACCTTCCTTACCCCGAGTACCAGGAGGTGGGGCACGTTTCTTCGTCTTGTGGGCAGCTCCCATGGACTGTGTCCAGACCCCACCCTCTGCTGGGTAAAGGCGCATCCTCAGTCTCCTGTATCCTGAGCCCTCCTGTTTGTCTGGGAGCAAAGGCCATGGGGAAGTTGCTGGGCCCGGCCCGGGTGAGCACGGAGGGACAGACGGAAGGAACTGGGTCCTGAAAGCAGATCCTGGGCTGCTGGCTGGGGCTGCCACTCTGAGAGGGTCCCTGTTCCTGCGGGGACCCCAGTGCTTGGTGCAAAGGCCGAGGGTTTGTGGAACAGCTGGTATGTACTCACTGTCAGTATCAGGAGGCTGGGATTTGAAGTGCTGGATTTCCCAGTGTGGTCCTAGCTCCCCACTGATATGAATGGGGGAGGCGGGTTAACAGCTGAGCCACCACCTGCCACGCAACCCCACGCGTCCAGTGTGGCCAGGCAGTGCTACGCTAACTCATCTCCCCATGGATGGAAACGTTTGCGTGGTGACAGCCATTCCTCTTGAAAGTGGTTTGCTGCCACGTTGCTGAGGAGATTCTGGCTCCCAGCCTGGAGCGGTTTACCTCCCACCCCCATCACATCCATGACGTGGGTCCAGGGCTGCCAGTGGGAGGCTCCAGGGAGGAGCAAGGACTCTGATGCTTTGTGTCGTGGGAGCCTCGGGAATTTTTCCACGCGTGACAGGCACATTCCTAGGAGCTCAGTGGGAGGAACCCAGCTACTTCATGTGCTGTGCAAGGAGCCGGTGACAGGAGGGGAAGATGCGGGAAGGTGTGGAGGAGGGCGGATAACAGGAGGCCCACAGAAAGGACGCCTGGGCAGCGGTGGGACCGTATGGGAGGCAGCTGTGGGAGGCATGGGGCAGTGAAGGCCATCAGGAGTGGGGATCACAGCTGCGACTTCACGGGGAGGGGTAGGCCCCACAGCTGGGCTGGTGCCACCCCACTACCCAGGGCCGACCTGTGTGGCCATACAACTCTCATGCCTGGAGCGTGCCGAAGGCAGCAGTGCCCTGGCCTGGCCACCGTGAACCCCTCTGTCCCCCGTGCTGTGTGGCACGGGGCAGGTGTGGGGTATCCAGCTGGAGCCTTGAGCAGTGGAACCTCGGCTGGGATTTAAGGCTCACAACCAAAGTGCTGGGATTACAGGCGTGAGCCACTGCACCCGGCCCCCACATTTATTATTAAGAACACTTGTTGCTTATGTAGGGCTGTTGGGCCCCACAGGGTCATGAGGTGCCCTTATGCTGTGCTGAGGTGCAGGATCCGAGAAGTAAAGAGTGGGACACTGAAGAACTGCTGAAGAGCATTTGAACTCAGCGGGGGGGGGGACACGCCGCCTGTGAGCAGAGACAGGCGAGGCCTCGAACACGCAAAAGCCTCTGTATTCGGTACAAGCAGGGGGCAGGGATGTGAGTAAGGTCGTCATCTACAGGCTTAGTAATAGGGCATCCATAATCACCTGAGTCAAGGGCCGTGCGCAGTAGTAAAGGGTCCTGTGCAGAAAAGGGGGCCACCCCCATTAGGTAACTGAGGCAAGGAGGTGGGCTGTGTGCAGCAGGTGTCGTGCGCAACGCTTCTTACCCGGGGGCTGGAGACTTCAAAGGGTTTCTAATAGAAGGACACTGTAAGCCAGTGCAGTGGGAGCTGACGGACTTGTGCCCTTCTCTTAAGATATTTATGGGAGGATGCTTTGAGCTAGCACAGAAGTGAGAAAAGGCTGACAGGGTGGACAGCCGCCGTGGCTGGTCACACCAGAGGGTTCTTCTCCCTCGGTTACTTCCAGGATCTCAGGCCTGAGGCCGACTTTCCACAGGAACTGGATGCAGGTACCACAGCTCCTTTATCAGGAGGGGAGGCTCTTGCTCCAAGCCTGCCATACAGCATTTGCCCTTTCAGGCGGGGACGCCACCGCCTGGGTCTTTGGTTCTCGTCCTGGTCTGGCTGTTTTCCCATGTGCTACTTCTGTTCTGTGACTGCTCCAGGCACTCCTCCTACTACAGACTATATATGGTTATATAGAAGGATTGTACAAATCAGCACTAAATGTGTCGGTACAGCTCCGACTACGATACCTGTATGATTATACAGAAAGATTGTATGGGACTAAGTGTGATTATATATATAAGGTAGTATAGTCAGCAGTGAGTTATATGATCATATAGAGATTATATGGGACTGAGTGTGATTATATATATAAGGTAGTATAGT
>CM052659.1:1049217-1227889 GCA_028533165.1 Leontopithecus rosalia
GATCATATAGAGAGATTACATGGGACTGAGTGTGATTATATATATAAGGTAGTATAGTCAGCAGTGAGTTATAGGATCATATAGAGAGATTATATGGGACTGAGTGTGATTATATATATAAGGTAGTATAGTCAGCAGTGAGTTATGCTTCAGGCACTAATTGTGCCTGGGGTCTGCACAGTTCTCCTTCCTCTGTGCCCATGGTGGGGGTGTTCCCCACAAGGCCGACCTGAGTGTGTTTATGAAAATGCCTGTGGGGACCAGCTGCAGACGCACGGATGACTTGGACACACAGACAGCTGTGCTGTGCCACCACCCTGGGGCACTCAGAGTTTCCTGGCCCAACCCTGCCTCCAGTGGGTGCAGGGTGGTCTTGGGAGCCTCCCCACATCATTGCCAAGAACTGGCTCTGGGCTGTTTCCATGCGGCCAGTGAGTTTGGCCAGAGCGGCCCCCAGCGTGCTGACCCCTTGGAGGCCTGCATGGCCCATCCATGCTCTGCCAGGCAGTGCCCAGCCTAGCCCCCCAGCCCTGCTGTTTCACCCCGCCCCACCCCTGCCACCCCCACCAAGCCTCCAGTGTCCTGCCCAGCTTTATGGACAGCAGTGTCCTCCTGTGTCCAGAAGCCTCCTCCCCTTCAGCCTTCTCGGGCCTTGTGACCCCTCTGCGGTCCCCAGCACAAAGGGCACACACCCACCCTGGGGCCTTTTCACAACTGTTCCTCACCCACACGTCCTCCCCAGGCCCCAGTCCTCACCTCCCTCAAGCTATTTCTCAGGCCCCCAGCCCCGTCGACACAAGGCAGAGGCCCTGTTGTATCTCAGCTCTCTGCTGTGGTTACGGCCACAGGGGCGGCTCCTGCTACTGCCAGAGTCTGACTCGGGGCCATTGTGCACTCAGACGCGCTGCTCTAAGAGGCCAGGGTGCCCGTGGCTGGGTGCAGGGGGTGGTGGTGGGAAACCGCGTCAGGCACCATGGGCCCCAACCTGGAGCTCGCGTTTGAGCTGCAGAGATGGCCACGGAGGGCTTTTGAGCAAGAAGAGGCAACACTGGCCCCTGGGGATGCCGTTAGGGAAACAGGCCACCTCAAACTCTTGGAGCAGAGAACCGGTGGGGCCGGGGGCCGGAGGACCCTGGGCAGCTCCAGCTGGGTCCTGCTCCGTGCCCAGCTCTGCTGCTTAGGAAACTGAAGCAGCCCAGGACTAAAGGAGGGAAAGTCGTTTGGGAAATGCTCCCTTTTTTTCCACATTTTATCAGGAAACGTTTCTTACTGGCAAAGAATACAGGTACCTGATGAATAAAGGGGGCGTCCTGTCCCCACAGCCCTTCTGTGCACATGACCCACCTGCCTACAGGGACAGCCCTGTCCCTGCCTTTGGCTCCTCGGCACAGTCTCCTCTACCCGGTGGCCTGGCTGTGGAAGCTGCTGTGGCCCAGCTTACAGACAGCCTCAGCCCTCACACGTGTCCAGCCTTGCGTGTGAAGGATTTGTCTGTTTTTGTGACATCCTCGTAGATGTCACATTAGTCGAATGTATGTAGGTATTTCTTTGTAAGTTCCCAAAAAACTCTGAGGGTTTTTCCACTATTCCATTCCCAGTTCAGCTTTTGTTGTCCTTGGTGTTCTTGACTGCCCTGGGCCCGAAGTGGAGAGCGGGGGTGCACCGGCAGCCTCCATCCGAGGCCCAGGCCCCCCATCCTGCATCTTCCTGCCCTGAGCCTGAACTGGAGAGCAGGGGGTGCACCGGCAGCCTCCATCCGAGGCCCAGGCCCCCCGCCCTGCATCTTCCTGCCCTGAGCCCGAAGTGGAGAGCGGGGGGTGCACCGGCAGCCTCCATCCGAGGCCCAGGCCCCCCGCCCTGCATCTTCCTGCCCTGAGCCCGAAGTGGAGAGCGGGGGGCGCACCGGCAGCCTCCAGCTGAGGCTCAGGCCCCCCGCCCTGCATCTTCCTGCCCTGAGCCCTAAGTGGAGCGCAGGGGGTGCACCGGCAGCCTCCAGCTGAGGCCCAGGTCCCCCGCCCTGCATCTTCCTGCCCTGAGCCTGAACTAGAGAGCAGGGGGTGCACCGGCAGCCTCCAGCTGAGGCCCAGGCCCCCCGCCCTGCATCTTCCTGCCCTGAGCCCTAAGTGGAGCACAGGGGGTGCACCGGCAGCCTCCAGCTGAGGCCCAGGTCCCCCGCCCTGCATCTTCCCGCCAAGCAGCACCTGGATTCGGAGGTGGAGGCCTAAACAGACAGAAACAGGTTGATTCCAGCTTGAACGGCTGGACGGTCCTGAGGGCGGGGGTCCGTGCAGTGCCAGTGTTGCTCAGCTGGGGCATGTTGCCCCCTGCAGGCAGGGCATCACCAAAGCAAGGCCACACTGGGGGCATTTCTGGGCTTGGGAGCCTACAGGGAGAAGGTGGCTGCTGGGTGTCCTGCGATTGGCCCATAAGCTGGGCTGTTGGGGTCAGTCAGCAAGGAGATGGGGGCCTTGGAAGGTGGCTGCATTTTTCACCAGCCGCACCCACCCGGCCCCATGCCTGGCTCCAGGCTTCGCAGGGAGCAGAGTGGACTTGATGCTCTCCCCTCAAGCCCGGTGAATGCTGGCTCCGCCAGGCTGGGCTCTGCTGAAACTCAGTCTTGAGCAAGCTGGGCCTGGCACAGGAGCACACACCTAAGGGGAGGGCCAGTGAGCAGGTGAATGAGTGTTTGAGCTGGAGAGCCGGTGATGAATGAGGGGAAAGTGGGTTAGAGTGAGTGAGCCAGTGAGCGGGCTGGAGAGCTAGGGAGTGAGAGAGTGAAGGAGGGAGTGGGTTGGAGAGCGCAGGGGTGAATGAATGAATGACTGGGAGTGGGTTGGAGAGCGGGGGAGTAAGTGAGCAATGCCTCGGTCTTTGGTGCTGCTGTAACAGCGTCTGAGCCCGGGTGATTTCCAGGGAGCACAGGTCTCTGCTCTGGAGGTCGGGAGTCCCAGGTCATGGTGCCAGCAGGCTTGGTGTCTGGTGAGGCCAGATCTCTGCTTCCAAGGTGGCGCGCACACACTATAATCCCCAGAGGAGAGGGAGGAAGGCCACCTGCCCTGAGCAGCAGAGGGCAGGGAGGAATCCAGGCCCATGCCCTCTTCACAGCTGCAGGAATTGTCTGTGAGGGTGGGCTCCCATCTGGCCCCACCTCCCACTCTGTTGCTCTGGGGAATGAGTTTCTTACTGGGAATGGGGTGGCGGGGCACATTCAGACCCTATTGTGGGAGGGCATGGCCATGTCGCTGGGACGTAGCCACAAGTGAGGGGAGCTAAGGGCTTTCGCTGTCCTTGCCCGTGTGTGTTGTGGCATTCTGCCCTCCCCGTGTAGACGCATCACCAAGGCCTGGTATGCATTAGCCAGAAGTGAGCCTTGCACCACGGCCCAGGCCCACCTGCCTGGCATTTTTCTGCAAGCAGCACCTGAGATTCCGAAGTCTCTGCCTGGGTAGACAAAAACAGGCCAGCAGCAGGCTCCTGACACATGGGTCCGTGCGGTGCCGGCGTGGCAGGGTGCCGTGGCCAGGTCCCGCACCTTCAGAGTCAGGGTTCCAGGACACCGTCAGACGGCTCGTTTGGCCGCTTAGTGCTTGTGTCCCTCTGAACAAGGACCCCCAGGGTTGGGGGAGGCCTCGCACGGGTACCCGGGGTCCCGCTCCCTCCCACGTGTGGCCAGCGTGGACCGCACTTCTGGCATTTTCAGCTTGAGGACACTTTCTGACTTTAGGTATTTCCTGTATTTGTTTTGCAAGAAAAATCACTTAGCATTCGAATGCTAGGCAGATTGCAATGCCGAGTTCCTACTGTTTCATTTTGTGATTCAAGTGCGTGCAGAGTACCGAATCTGGTAGGGGTGACGCCCGCGTGAGCTGACTCTTCACATTGTTTTTCCAAGCTGGAGAAGAAGCAGGCGCTCCCTCCGTTCCAGCCACAGATCACGGACGACTATGGTCTGGACAATTTTGACACCCAGTTCACCAGTGAGCCCGTGCAGCTGACCCCGGATGACGAGTAAGTCCCACTGGGGGCGGGGAAGCGGGGACCCTGGAGCACTGCGCGGGCAGCCTCTCCTTGGGCAGCTGTTGACCCGGCCTGCCCTTGACACACACCCGCCTGGTGTCATCTCCCCAGTGGGCGTGGGGGGAGGAATCTTAGGTGAATGTGACTCCACTCCCCCAAGGGAATGAACACACGGTCACCCCCGCCTTTCCCCACCCTTCTTGCCCACAGGGACACCATAAAGAGGATTGACCAGTCGGAGTTCGAAGGCTTCGAGTACATCAACCCGCTACTGCTGTCCACGGAGGAGTCCGTGTGAGGCTGCGGGCGTCTCCGCTGTGGACACGCGGGATTGACCCTTTAACTATCCTTCACCACCGCATATGCATGCCAGGCTGGGCACGGCTCCAAGGGCAGCTGGGGACGGACGCTCGCGCCAAGACTGCGGAGGAAGTCGCAGGCGCTGCTGGAGCAGAACGGCCCTTTGTGCCTGGGCCCAGCAGGCCAGCTCCGCGCCGGAGGAACTTGCTGCTGCGCCCGCGTCACGGCGGACCGCGGGACCCTGCCGAGGGGCTGTCGTGCAGTTCCGGAGGTGCACGTCTTCCACGGAAACAACTCGTGCACCAACCTGCTCCGCCAGGAGAGCGAGCGTGTAGCGTCCTGAGGAATAAAATGTTCCGATGATGTCGAAGCTCCTCTGATGCCTTTTTTCCGTGAGTGGCACCTGCCCCACGCTCAGAGGCAACCCACACGTAGGGGGCAGTTTAGGAGCCAGCGGGACACGGCAGGGCGGGGGTCTAAGTGCCTGTGGGGACCCGCTGCGGTGAAGAATTGTACAAGCTCTGCCATGTCTTAAGTTCGGTAAGCTCCTGTCGTCTTCCTGCAGCACGTGGGCCCAGCCGCTGGGGCCTGACGGTGAAGTGACACCTTAAGCAGAGGGCGGCTGGGCCAGCCAGCTCACGGGACCCACGTGGGAACCAAATCAGAGCAGTTCTAACACGTGGCTCACCAAAGCACAGTAAACCAAAAGAGGAAAGGAGACTAAAAATCAAATGCGCGTTTGACACTCAGCAGTGCCTGCCTGATGCCTCGGGCCACACCTCTGAGTTTTGGAAAATACTCTTGCCTGTCACACGGTACTCAGAATTAGGGAAAACTGAAAGGTGTACATGTGACAGACCCTGGCCTTAAAGCTAACGATGAGCCTACAGACGCCCAGAAACACGCATTTCCCAGCGGAGCGGCCTGCTTCCGGGGTGGCCCCAAGCTCCCGCTCCCCTGCTCCTCGGGTGAAGGGACAGCTGCCCAGAGCTGAGGCTCCTAGAGGCAGGTCTGCCAGGTGCCAGGTGCCAGGTGCCAGGTGTGGCTGAGCCGTCTTCTGGGCTCCCTGGGAGAGGGGGTCACAGCACCTTGTGGCTCTGAGTGAGGCCTGGTGCACAGGTGTGGGAATTGCCACACACCCCTCAGCCAAGCGCAGACCCCAGGCCTCCATGACTCAGGGCCACCCCACCCCATGGTGCAGCTGGTGGCTTGGGGAGGAGAGGATAAAGAAAATCTCAAGTCAGAGGTTGGCGCCTCCAGGCCATACCCAGCAGGTGAGCCTGGCCACCCCCGACACTCAGGTTTCTCAGGGTGCTGCCAGTGCCTGCACTGAGCACAGCATCGTGGATTTCACCCAGGCCCCAGGTGCTAGGACACGAATGCCAGCGCTGAGCCTACTGCCAGCCCCTTGTCTGTGCCCACGGCCCGAGACCCTGGCCACCCCGCCCTCCCCCCAGCTCAGGCTTCTGGGTGGAATGTGGAGACCTCGGCGGCCCTCCCAACCTTAGCCGGTGACACTTAACTCCAAAAAGTTTCCCTGGGGAAAGTAAACCCCAGGGCAGAGCCAGGAGCCAACGTGGGTCCCAACAGGTGTCCCAGACCAGCGTGGGGATGTCCAGGTAGCGGGACGCGGCCTATGGCCGCTGCAGTCACACCTGCGGGAGGGGTGGGGCTGCCAGGACCCCACCCTGAGTGGGAGAGACCCCAGTGTGTCCCGGAAGTGCTAACGAGCAAACCGCCTTCCACAGGCCCCCTCGATTTGGGAACCGTAGACCGGACCCAAATCCTGCCGTGTGCTGACAGCGTGCAGGTTGGCAGGTGGGCTGCTCTTGTACAAAATGCGTGAATAATGCTGAGCCCGTCGGAGGTTTTCCCATTCAGTCGTTTGTTTATAAATTAAAGTGAAGAACGGGCTGAAGTGTGGTTTGAAGAATCCTGGCATGTGCCAGTGGCTCCGGTCACAATGGTGTCTTTTGGAAGTGGTTCCTGGGGACTCGGGGGCTGCATGGTGGGCCTGCGTGGGTGTGGTGCGGGGTGGCTGCCCGTGGAGCGTGGCTGGCCAGCTCCCGTGGGTGACACTCCCCCTCTATGGCCAAGGTCATTCAAAGTCTTGCACATCCATTGAAGACTTTAATGAAGATGGTTATATTATTTTACTTAAAAGTAGGTGTTTCCAAGAAGCAAAGGTTTTTGAAGCCTTTTTTTTTTTTTTTTTTTGAGACAGAGTCTTGTCTCCCAGGCTAGAGTGCGGTGGTGCTATCCTGGCTCGCTGTAGCCTCCGCCTCCCGGGCTCAAGCACTTCTCCTGCCTCAGCCTCCCAAGTGGCTGGGATTACAGGTGCCCACCACCATGTCTGGCTAATCTTTTTGTATTAGTAGAGAAGGGGTTCCACCATGTTTGCCAGGCTGGTCTCGAACTCACCCGGCCTCCCAAAGTGCTGGGATTACAGGCGTGAACCACCGCGCCCAGCCTGAAGCCATTTTCTTAAGTAGGCTTATGTCAGGGCAGGTTTTAGGCTCCCACCAAAATGAGCAGATGTAGAATCCCCATGCAACCCTCCCCTGCCCTGCCCTGCCCTGCCCTGCCCTGCCCGCCCTGCCCTGCCCGCCCTGCCCTGCCCTGCCCTGCCCTGCCCTGCCCGCCTCCCTCACCAGGGCACACTGCTGACAGCTGCTGGGTGTGCCCTTGTCATCACCCCGCACCCAGAGTCCCCGCCGGGCTCACACTCTGCACCGTCGGTCCCATGGGTGTGCACAGGCCTGTGACAATGTGGATTCACTACTGTGGGGCCTCGAGGACCCGTGTGCCCTGGCGTCCTCCTGCGCCTCCTGCGCCTCCGACATTTTTGGTCCTCACGGGTGGAATCAGTGTGCAGCGTTTTCTTTCCCTCAGTGATGTGTGTTTATGCTTCCATGTTTTTCGAGCCCTATCTGTAGCCCTGACTGAAAGGAAAATACAGAGGTCTGGTGTTCCTCTTGGGTTTACACACCACATCTGCCCCCAGGCCTGTTCCCCCAGCCACTGAAGACGGGGGTCATGGCTGAATCTGCAGAGCCTGGTTCTCTAGAACCAGGGGGCTGAGCAGCAGTGGACAGGAAGCTCCCCGAGGACGCCGGTCCCCATGCTCTACCCACACGGTGAGCCAAGCAGACGGTGGCTGACAGGTCTGCATGAGCCAGAGGCCCACTGCTTCTGTCCTTCCCCAGAAACCCCCCATTTCAGAAGAAGCTGCCTCAAAGCCCCTGGCAGGTGGCAATGAGGCCCTGGAGCCCCCACAGAGTCTCAGCTCCTGCAGCCCTATCACATGACCATGGACCTGGGGCTTTAAGCAGACTCTGGCTCCAGAGGAGGGCCCTCGTCCGGCCTGTGTCCCACAGGGCGAAAGGAGCCAAGGAACTCCCCAGGTCTCCATCTCATGAGAGCCATTGCCCCGACCTCCTGGCCTGGCAGAGGCCTCGTCACCTGGTGAGGAGTTCAGCCTAGGAACGGGAGCTCCCGGCACGCGGCCCGCAGAACACGCAGGAGCCTGCCCTGCTCACAACTTGCTACAGCTGCAAGTTCACTTTGAGGAATTAGAACTCAACCGAGGCCAGTGCGGTGGCTCACGCCTGTGATCCCAGCACTTTGGGAGGCCAAGGCCGAGGTGGGTGTCCACCAGGACAGGAGATCAAGAACCTGGGAGGCGGAGCTTGTAGTGAGCTGAGATTGCACCACTGCACTCCAGCCTGGGCAACAGAGCAAGACTCCACCAAAAAAAAAAAAAAAATCCGACGGGAAGCTGGGCTGGTGGCTCAGGCATGTAATCTCGGCACTTCAGGAGGCCGAGGCAGGAGGATCGCTTGACCCCAGAAGTTTGAGACCAGCCTGGGCAACATGATAAGAGGTCCCCAATCTGTACAAAAAAACTACTAAAATTAGCTGGGCATGGGGACGTGCACCTGCAGTCCCAGCTATCCAGGAGGCTGAGGTGGGAAGATCAACCCTCACGTCTGCAGTGAGCCGTGACCACGCCTGTCCACAGTCAGGAAAACGAGCTACCCCAGCCTGTCCCGTCCTCAGCGGGGCTGCTGGGTGAAAGGGGTCAGAGGACCTGCCTGGAGCTTTGTCTGGTTGATTTGACTGCTTTGAATTTGCCCTGAACCAAACGTCAGAAAAAAACAGCTGTTTCATCACAACAGACAGGTGCACAGCCTGCTTTAATGCGCAAGCTGGAGAGCTGGGAGGAGGGGCTTCTGGTGGGGGAGGAGGGGCTTCTGGCAGGGAGAGGGCATCGCACACAGCGCTGGGCTCCTTGGAAGGCGCTCACCACATCACATCTTCTGTGCTTTCAGCCAAGCACTGGGCCAGGTGGCTGTCAACATCCAGCTGGGTCAGCCTGTAAGGGAGGAGCTGCGGTCACTAGGCCACCTCCAGACCACCTCCACGGCGTGCTGGCTGCAGGGAGCGCCCTCAGGACCTCCAGGCCCTCCCTGCTTCTGCCGCTGGAGAGGATCGGGCTGCTCAGAAGTAAGGGATGGAGCCGCCTCGGGCTAAGGCACCTGGCAGACAACACCAACCGCCGGCAGCATCTCCACACCCTGCCCGTGAGGAGGCTGCTCCAGGCCACAGGCTCTTGGCCAGGCCACCCAGGCCCCCTGCATCTGAGCTGGGGGTGGGAGGCTGTGTCTGAACAAGCCCCCTAAGGGATTCTGGCACCTGCTCAGCTTGAGAACACGCTCATTGTAGGGCCCGCCCGAACGCAGAGCCCAGGAGCCCATCTGCAGGCCAAGGGAGCCGGCAGACAGGTGGCCTGACCCGCAGAAGAGTCAGGAGGGCAGCCGCCTGCCAGGGAGAGCCACCGCCACCGCTGCGTGTACAGGAAGCGGAAAAGCAAACATGGCCAGCAGCAGCTATGCAGCTCAAGTCAGAGAATGTGTGTTTTTCACAGAGCGGGACCAAGCCTCCCCATGGAGGACCCAGTCACCGGCATGCAGGCTGCCAGCCCACCACGCTGGGAGGCCCCACGTAAGCCCTGCACCTCTCAGGAGGGCCCTGGCGCAGGGTGACTGGCCAGGCAGAGGGGGTGGTAGAAAAGCCACTGAGGCCTGTGGGCCACGCCCTGGGCGTCTGGTGGGGCAGGAGGGTGTCTGAGCACAGCCACTTTCTGTCCCTGGCAATCTGGCCCCATCACAGCCCAACTGGAGTGGCTGGGAATGACCTTCCCCAGGCCTGGCCAAGGCGCGGCCCTGGAAGCCAGGAGAGTCACCGTCCAGCCATGATGCCCAGAGGGTGCCGGGGCGGGGAGCTCAGTGCAGCCACCTGGGACATGTCCAGGGGCACAGTGGGTGGCTGCAGCCTAGACTCAGGCCTAGATCTTGCTGGAGGCCCAATGGTCAGCTTGGGACACACCTCCGCTGAGCGGCTAAGTCACAGGACACGTGGCCCTGTATCCACCTGTCAGCCACACCACTCCTCAGTCCCCTACAGCCACTGCCCTCAGACCAGACACATCCGAGGAGTCCACGGCACACCACTCAGCCTGGGTTCTGCTGTGTCCCTTCCTGTGGCTCCTGTGCCCCATCTGTTTGGCCACTGCAGCCCTCAAGTCCCCCTCTCCAGACCATAGCTGGGCCCCACTCCTGGGACCACCAGCAGCCAGCAGCTGCCTTCTCTCTGGCAGAGCCCACCCAGTGCCTTCTGAAGCCCCCGAGGGTCACTCAGTCTGAGACTTTCCTGCTTCTGCCCATCCTGGAATCAGCCCCACCTCCACATGCTCTCCCACGGCCACCGGAAGGTGCTAAGGTCTAAACTGAGGTCATCTTGTCCCGGTGTTTCCAGGCAGTGTCCCTTGGTTGGGCCCTCTGAGATGCCTTCAGACCTCGGCCTGACCTGCCCCGTCCATGGGGCTTTGGCTGCTGAGCAGACATATCCAGGCCCCGTGGTACATCCAGGCTACAGGACAGCGGGGGCCCGGCCCAGAAGCCTCCAGTGGCTTCTACATGTGGGCAGGCGGGTAGGGCTGCAGAGTGGGCAGGCACCTGCCAACGTGAGGGGCCTCAGGGCTGTTAAAATCCTAATGATGGGCGGGGTGCAGTGGCTCACGCCTCTAATCCCAGCACTTTGGGAGGCCGAGGCGGGCAGGTCATCTGAGGTCAGGAGTTCGAAACCAGTCTGACCAACATGGTGAAACCCCGTCTCTACTAAAAATACAAAATAGCCAGACGTGGTGGCACGTGCCTGTAGTCCCAGCTACTCAGGAGGCTGAGGCAGGAGGCGCCCGCGCAGGACAGGGCGGTGGGCCAAGGCCGAGTCTGGCTTTTAGGCCAGACGCTCCAGCCAGGTGGCCTCCTTGCTGGGGTCCTGCGGTCATGAGCCCCAGGGCATCCCGGGGTGGCCATGCAAACCCTTGTTTCTGAGGACACGGACGGCTTGTCCCCCAGCTAGCCTGACCGTGCCGTGGCCACAGCCTCAGAGGTGAGTTCCGGTTCCAAAGCACTGGCTCTCCCTTACAATCAAGTGTTAGAATGTGCCTGAAGCATTCCCGACGCACCACGGCCTGGGCCGTCTGCCAACCTTCCAGCAACTGCTTCCAATGCTCAAAACAGCTTTTTCCTCGTGAATCTCCTTTCTCTGGGAGTCTTTTTTGAGGCTCTCTGGAAAAGCAGGCGATCCAGACCAAAGCCCCTACCTGGGGAGCAGGGGGCACGACAGCAACAGCAATCTTGGGGCTTCAGCCAAGAACATGGATTTCTCCCCAGGGCCCGCAACAGTACCTTCTGTCCCTGGACTTTTTTATTTTTGAGACAGAGTCTCGCTCTGTGGCCCAGGCTGGAGTGCAATGGCACGATCTCAGCTCACTGCAACCTCCACCTCCCAGGTTCAAGCCCTTCTCCTGCCTCAGCTTCCCGGGCAGCTGGGACTACAGGCGCACACCACCAAGCCCAGCTACTTTTTGTATTTTTAGTAGAGATGGGGTTTCACCGTATTGGCCAGGCTGGTCTTGAACCCCTGACCTCGTGATCTGCCCACCTCAGCCTCCCTAAGGGCTGGGATTACAGGCATGAGCCACCGCACCCGGCCTTTCTTTTGTTTTGTTGGCTGCTGACTTTGGACTCTGCTCCCTTCGCCTTCCTGATCTGTTTTTGGTTCTAGAAGACCTGGGTGTCAGGCGCGACTGAAGGACCCAGTCTCCCGGCCATGTGAGGTCTGAAACCCACCGCCCATTAACCCAACCAAGTCACGAACCAGCATCATCCACACGGCCCTGGCCCCAGTGCTTGTTCGGGAGGCCAAGGGCCCAGAGGTCACGGGACACGAGGCCAGCACTGGGCAGTTTGGGTTACCTTAGCAAAACTGGGTTCCATTCCCCTTTACTTAAAATATATATAAAAATACACATTGGACTTCAAAAATAAGAAAAAGCAACTACAGAAAAAAAAAAAAACTATCTTCATTTTTAAAACCCATGACCCACCCTCAGAAAGGTGTTCCCTTGGCCTGGGCCTGGACATGCTGGCGCTACCAGCTGCCAGGACGGCCAGGTGGACTGGGGGCCAGTGCTCCCGCCTTCCTCCCATGTCGTCTGAGGGCCCCCAGCCTGCCCTGGCCCCAGAGCACAGACAGCAGGTGGACCCCAGACGCGTGACAGAGAGCCACGGGACGTGCCAGGTCACGGCACTGGGCCACCTTGCCAGGTGTAAAATGGCTTTAAAAGCCAGCGCTGAGCTCGGCCACCTCTTGGCCTTCCAAAGGGCTGTGGTTTCCAAACGGATGGGTAACCGGCCAGGCTCAGGGGTGGCTCACTCACCTGGGGGCGAACTCCTTCTGGCACATAGGGCAGCTGTGCAGGGCTGTGGCACCTTCCACAGACGGCTGTGGCTCCACGCTGGGTGCCCTGCACGGATCAGGTGCTGGCTGCTGGGGAGGGGACCTGTCAGGAGACTCCAGGTGCCCTCCTGCCCTGCGAAGCAGCCGGTAGGAGCAGCCGGGGCCCCACAGGTTCGTTGGAAAGGGCGTCCAGGAGAAGGTCTTGGGTCCCACAGTGAAGACTTCACTGGGTCCCGGGCTGCAGCTGCGCTCCTGCAACAGAGCTGTTAGGTCTTGCCCCAGCGGTGGTCCCCGCCCTGGAAACCCCTCCGCCACCCCGATGGGCCTGGTGGACACACCTGTCCAGGGAAGGCGGGCAGTGGAGGCAGCGCCTCATCCAGGCTCAGCTCTGGGCTCACGGTGCGCAGCAGCTCCACCCAGAGCCGCTCCCGTTCATCACCCCCCAGGAGAAACCAGGGACGGTCGCCAGAAGGCCTGAGGCGGACAGAAAAGGGAGATGGGGTGGCCAGCAGGGGAAACGCTATAGTGGGGGAGGCCGGGGAGGGCCTGTGGCAGAGAGCGGGGACACAGGGGCCCTGGAGGGAGATGCGACGGCGGGGGAGGGAGGGCCTGGCAGAGAGCGGGGACACAGGGGCCCTGGAGGGAGATGCGACGGCGGGGGAGGGAGGGCCTGTGGCAGAGAGCGGGGACACAGGGGCCCTGGAGGGAGATGCGACGGCGGGGGAGGGAGGGCCTGGCAGAGCAGGCAGTGAAACGGTGAGAGGTACTGGGGTCGGGGGAGCGCTGGAGGGTGGGTATGTGGGGTCCTCGGCAGGGTGACACGATGCTGGCGGAGGCTGCGAAGGGCCTGGGGAAGATAGAGCGGAAGGCAGCGGGGGGATGGGGGCCCTCAGCGGGGGCGCGATGACGGGGCAGGGCCTGGGGCGGCGCCGGGTAACCTCGGGGTGCGGTGGGGGCTGGAGGCGGGAGCTGAACGGCGGGGCGGGGTGGGGACGAACCCGGGGACGGGAGCCTTCCCCAAGGGGAGATGGTGGGAGGCCCGCGGGGGCTCCGGGAAGCACGCGGGAGCGGGAAAACCGGCCGTGCCCCCGCCCGGCCCCGGCCTCACCCGCCCGCCGGGGGCGGCCTCCGACGGCTCAGCCCCAGCCGAGGCCTCCGCGCCGCCTCCATCGGAGCTGCGCGCCGGACGGAAGTGAGCGCAGGCCCCGCCCCGGCCCCGGCCCCAGGCCCCGCCCCGCCCCGGCCCCGCCCCGACCTCCAGGCCCCGCCTCCGGTCCCAGGCCCCGCCCCGCCCTCCAGGCCCCGCCCCGGCCCCAGGCCCGCCCCGCCCTCCAGGCCCCGCCCCCGCCCCAGGCCCCGCCCCAGGCCCCGCCCCCGGCTCTCTGCGGTGAGGTGTCCCCCTCTGAGACCCCGGGGGCCCTGATCACAGCCTGCAGGAAACCGAGGCCGGGGTTCCTTCGTCCAGCACCGCAGAAGGGGGCCTGGGGTGGGGTGGAGGCCAGGTGAGGGAGCCCTGCCCGTGCCCCGCCTTCCCGTCCAGGCAGCCCTGGGCCGGAGCCCCATCCGTTGCCCCGAGGTCGTCCGGCCCGCCCGGGCCCTGCGTCCTCCCGGCGGCACCCCACAGCTCCCGCCCCCGTTTCCGGCTTTGCGGAGCCGCCTCTCCTTGCAGGACCGCTCCAGGAGTAAATAAAGCTTGAAATCCGCGTCGCCACCACCGTCGCTTTACAAAAGGCGGAGCTCAAGCTCCTTAGCCAAGAAACGAGGCGAAGTGACCGAGTCTCGGTGGCTCACTGGGGCCTCAAGGCCGGAGCCGGGACCAGGACCCCGGGGGCAGCTGAGGGGCTTTCCTGCCTGGACCCTGGGCTCTGCGACGTCAAAGTCGGCCACTTGGTGGCAGCAGACGCCCAGGCACCCTCGTGCCGCCCCTGTCTGTGCTCAGGCCGCTTGCCTCTGCCTCGGCCCCACGGGGCCCTGGAGTGGCCACCCCCACACAGAAGAGCTGGAGTCTACAGGGTCAGGGGCCTTGCCAGACACCACTCAGGGCCGTGGGACTCCGTGGCACTTTCTGCCCTGCCCAGCCCCAGCAGTTTTGGGGCCATGCTGGGCACCCCTCTTGCAGGGCTCCCTGGCTGTTCCCACTCCCCACCAGGCCCCTCCCAGCTCCTCGTCGTCTGTGCCCTCCCTCCAGAACTCAGCTGCGGGGCCAAGCCCTGAAACCGGGTCACACAAGTGGCCCACATCCTCCAAGTGGCCCTGGCCTGGAGGCCATGGGTGGGTGTTCAGGGCAGGGGTCAGGAGCAGGGCCTGGACTGACAGGGGGCCCCCACTCCCTCCATGAGTGGCTTTCTACAGCATACATTTCTGTTCTAGATGCTGGAGACTCCCAGCAGAACAAGACGGAGGCACCAACCCCCAGGCCCCGAAACATGGGTAAGCAAATGGTGATGCAGCGGAGTGCTGCCGGGGAATCTAGGGAGGCTGCTGCAGGCAGTGTGGTCTCAGGGGGCCCTGTGGGAGGTGCCTGGTGACGGGGCCTGCTCTCAGGCAGAGAAGCCCAGCTGTGGAATCTCCACGGCTCCATGTCCACCACATGGCAGGTGCCAGCTGACCAAGCGCTCCCAAACATCAGTGTCCAGGGCTCCCCCTCAGTCTCGGCTGCCCGGGCTTCAGCTCCAAGCTTCTAGGTCTCTCCTGGGAGTGTCACCACGGTATGCAAGGGGCCTTGGAGACTTCCAGGAGAACTGGCAGCAGCGTCCCAGGACAGGAGAAAGGCCAGGTGCAGTGGCTCACGCCTGGAATCCCAGCACTTTGGGAGGCCCAGGCAGTCAGATCTCTGGAGCCCAGGAGTTTGAGACCAGCCTGGGCAACATGACCTTGTCTCTACACATAAAAAAAAATAGCAGGGCATGGTGGCATGTGCCTGTGGGGCTGAGGTGAGAGGATCACCTGAGCCCAGGGAGGTGGAGGCTGCAGTGAGCCATGATTGTGCCACTGCACTCCAGCCTGGATGACAGAATGAGACCCCATCTCAAAAAAAAAAAAAAGTCCAGGTGTGGTTGCTCATGCCTGCAATGCCAGCACTTTGGGAGGCCAAGGCGGAAGGATCACTTGAGGCCAGGAGTTTGAGACCAGCGTGGCCAACATGGAGAAACCCCCATGTCTACTAAAAATACAAAAATATAGCTGGGCGTGGTGGTGCACACTTATAATCCCAGCTACTTGGGTGGTTGAGGCACAAAAATCACTTGAGCCTAGGAAGCCGAGGTTGTGGGAGCCAAGATTGCACCACTGCCTTCCAGCCTGGGTGACACAGCAAGACTCTGTCTCAAAAAACAGACAGACAGGAGGAAGGCCCTTGAGGACAAGGGTTTACTCCGGTCTCTGGGCCATGCTGGGCGTGGGGTCTGTGTTCTCGTCCCTTCCTCTGCGTTCACCTCTCCACTCCCCGCTCCGGCTCCCCACCCGCTCTTGGACCAGGGGTGGTCCCCCACATGGCCTCACCATCCAGTGCCCTCCAGCCCTGAGACCGCCGGCCTCCGAATGGGCTCCAAGCCTCTGGGACCCTTCTCCTGCCATGCCTGCATCCTTTGGGCAACACCTGGGGACCTCAGGCCCTGCTATGTCCTGGAGGAGCACGTGAGGGACCCCTGTGTGCAGCTGCTGCTCCAGAACTGGGGGCAGGAGGACCCAGCCCCCACCCCGGGAGGCCAAACACTAGAGCTTTGCTGGGGTCTTCAGCATCCTCCTGGCCCCTTGTGGCTCCCTGACACAGGTGCTGCGGCCACTGGGCCCAGGAGGGGCAGAGCGAAGTGGGAGCAGGGAGGGGTCTCGAGTGGCCCAGATGAGGGACACCTGCGCTGCCCGGCTGGCGTGGGCTGCTTGGGAAGCCCTCACTGCAGCTGGCTCAAGGCTGGGAGACCCAGGCCTATGGGGACCTCAGGGCTAGCTGAGCCTGGCTCCAGCCTACAGCACCGAAGCTGGGGACCCCCAGCCCCTTTGGCTTTAGGCACCCCAGTGGGTCTCATTTACCCTTGGCCACCAGAGAAGAGGAGCTGGGGCCCGAGGCCAGGCCAGTGCCGTGTGGCAGAAATCAGGGCCTCTGGGCCTGGTGCTTTGGGGACGCAGAGACAGCACAACGTGTCACAGATGTCCTCCAGGGGGCTCTTCCCCTCCGGGTTATCTGCTGCTCTGGATTAATCTCCCCTCCTCCCAGGTCACCACTGGGGAAGGGGTGGCAGGGCAGGTTCCTGTGACCTACAGCTGGGGATAAGTCCACACAGAAAGGCACTGGGGTTGACTTCTGCTCTGGACACATGGCGGGTGCCTCCGCTTGTCAGGAAGCCTGCCCCCAATGCCCTCCCGCCAGACAGCCTTCTCAACAGCTGTGTCAGCCCACAGCCCAGACAGGGCCCAGCCACTCAAGACTCTCAAGACAAGTGAGCGCGTTCACCTCGAACAAACACACCTGTCCTGCCCATCTCCCAATTACCAGCACGACACCGTGGTGCTGCTGGTGCTGCTGGTGCTGCTGGTGGAAGCTTCAAAATTGAACTTGATGAGGAGGCTCACTTCTTCCAAGACATCTGCTGCTGTGGTGACAGGAGTTTCGCTTTATTGGAAAATAATTTCTGGCTGGCACTGACACATGCAAATTCATGTTTACCAAAGACCGTTTCATTTCGGGAGTTTGTGCCCCAGGCAGAGCGGAAGGAGCTCAAGTGGGTGGGGGCCTGGAAGCCACCTCCCTCCTACTCCCACACCTGCAGACCCGTGGGCTGGGAGGCCCTCACCCTCTGTGACATAAAAGGACGCATCTATGGATAATGAATCAGGCCCCCGCCCACGGAGCTGGTTCAGAAGCCAGGTGAGGTCTGCTGGCCACAGGTAGGGAGCCAGCCCTCTCTCACTCCTTCCACCTTGAAGGAACAAGAGTCCCAGCCACTGGCATCCTCAGAGCCTCTGCTCAGCACTGACACCTGCAAATCAGGTTAACGCGGCGGTGAGGGCCCTGAGGCTGCAGGCCTGGGCAGTTGGTGGCAGTGCCCCCTCCTAATTTCCAAGCGAGACCTGCGGCCAGCAGGCAGCCTGGGCACATGCTCAGGCACTGGGCTGCCTCCACCCTACCACGTGGCAGAATGGCACGGCACCCACACAAGGTGCCCTGGCAGTGCTCGCCTGCTGGCAAGGATGGCCAAAGGCTGGGGCAGCCTTCTGATGCAGCCAGGCCGTGGGCTGTGCTCCCCTACACCTGCCAGCCCGGGGGTGCTGGGGAGACACGCCTGCCCAGAGTCAGATGTGGCAGCATTTATGGGGTGTGGGAGTGCCAGGCAGACAGAGACCGTTGCCTGGGAAATGTTGTAGGATCCATGGGGCAGCTGGTGGGTACTCGGGCCCACACATGGGGCGTGGGAGTAGGGGTATGCCTTGGTGCCCGTGGGTACCCACAACCTCCTCATAGCCTCAGCGGTGTGGTCACGGCACAGGCCTGCCTTCACCCTCAAGAGCCAGATAGCCAGGGGCAGCTGAGGAGGGGCCTGGCCCAGGAGAGACAGCGGTCCTATTTCTGAACCCTCACCCAGCCATGGCCTGTCTCTGGGCCAGTGTCCCGGACCAGAGAGGGCCAGCCGCCGTCTCTTGAGGTCCCCAACACCCCTCAAGCACCCAGAGAACCTCTAATGCCTCTCACAGCCTGTTCTCCATCCTTGAGGCTCAGCCCCCTGCCCTCCTCAGCCCCCACCCAGGGGTGGGCTTTTATTGGCCCTAGACTCTGCTCTGACCTTCCCTGTCCCCTCCTGAGCCCAGCCCAGGCTGCTCGCTCCACCCCACTGTCCTGCTCCAGAGTTGTGAGCACAGACGCTGGCTGGTCTTCCCAGGAGGGCGGTCCTGTGTGCTCTGTTCCCTGGGAAGCCTGGAGGAGTGCTTGGCACCAAGGAGCCAGCCAGGGAGTGGAGACCTCTCAGAGCACCTGTCCTCTGGGGAAAATCAGTCAGACACCAAGCTGGCGGAGTGCCGGGGCTGCATGGTGTCTCCAGAGACTCCAGAGACTCATGCCCACCAGTACCTGAGAAAGTGACCTTGACTGGAAGCAGGGTCTGCGCCCATGTAATCCAATCAGCTTGAGGCCACACTGGGTTAGGGTTGGCCTTGGATGCAGTGTGATCAGTGTTCCTATGAAAAGGAAAGTTGGCCGGGCGCGGTGGCTCCCGCCTGTAATCCCAGCACTTTGGGAGGCTGAGGCAGGAGGATCGCTAGAGCCCAAGAGTTCAAGACCAGCCTGGGCAACAAAGTGAGACCTCATCTCTACTAAAAATAAAATTAAAAATTTTAAGGTAAATAGGCCGGGCGTGGTGGCTCCCGCTGTAATCCCAGCACTTTGGGAGGTGGAGGTGGGAGGATCACGTGAAGTCAGGAGTTCGAGACCAGCCTGACTCACATAGTGAAACTACATCTTTACAAAAAAAAAAATGCAAAATTAGCCAGGCGTGGTAGTGTGTACCTGTAGTCCCAGCTACTTGGGAGGCTGAGGCAGGAGACTCACTTAACCTGGAGGTGAAGGATGCAGTGAGCAGAGATTGTGCTGTTGAGCTCCAGCCTGGGCAACAAGAGTAAGACTCCATCTCAAAAAAAAAGGAAAGGAAAATTTGCACACAGAGACATGGGGAGGAGGATTGGGTTGGGGGATGGTGCGGCCACAAGCCAAGGAATGCCAGGGGCCCACCCAGGCTGGAGGGGGCTGGAAGGAGCCATCCCCGAGCCTTGAGAGGGAGTGCAGCCCTCCCAGCCACTGATTCTGGACTTTGGCGGCCTCGGCTGTCAGAGAATAATAGTCGTTTTAGGCTCCCAGTGTGTGCTCATTTTTTCACAGCAGCCCCAGGAGACACACAGAAGGCTTCTGGCTTTCCCAGCCGCCTGGCACCAGTTCAACTTGAAAACTGGAAGCCCAGCTCTGGGCGGGGCGCCCTAGGTCTCCTGTCCACCATTCCCAGAGCTGAGGAAGTGGCTCCCGTGGGTGAAGAGCTGGAAAGAGCCCTCGGAGGAGGAGAGAGAGAAAGTGACCTGAAAAAAGAGAGAGAGAAAGTGACCTGAAAGACACGGCCCAAAAATGGGCAGAGTTTTCTGTTTCTCTTCTCCCTCCTCTGCAGGTGGAGGGGGTGGCCAGGGCCCCCTCAGGGTCCGCAGTGAAGCTCTGGCTTCTCGGCTCTGCGGAATCATCTTTTGTGAGAAATCTGCTGGCTGGGAACAGCCCCTGATGCCCTGAGATGGTGGCTGGTCCCTGTACCCTCCAGCACCCAGCTGGCCTGCAGGGCACAGGTCTCCACTTGTCGTAGGAAACTGCTTGGTGTGTCCCGTGGGCAGCGTGGGCAGCCGTGTGCTGTGAGCTCCAACCCTGCTTCATTCGCTTGGACTTTCTGAATGACGTGCAGACCTTCATGGGGGAGCCATGGGGTAGCTCCGTCCAATGCCTCCCTCACTGCCCCAGCATTTCAAAATAAGGCCAGTGCACCCACTGGCCCTGTGCGTCCCCTCGAGGGTCAGGGACACACACAGCCAGCAGCCTCTGTACAGCCCAGGAGGACTGGGACACCCGCAGGCAGGGAGTGAGAAGGCACTGCCAGGGGCTTCGGTCCTGTCTGTTCCTCTGGTACAACTGCTGACTTTTAGAGAAAGTGACTTGAGGCCAGGCGCAGAGGCTCACATCTGTAATCCCAGCACTTTGGGAGGCCGAGGTGGGTGGATTACCTGGAGCCAGGAGTTCCAGACCAACCTGACCAGTACAGTGAAACCCCGCCTCTACCAAAAAGTACACAAATTAGCCGGGCATGGCAGCACGCACCTGTGTAGTCCCAGCTGCTCGGGAGGCTGAGGCAGGAGAATCACTTGAACCTAGCAGACAGAGCCAAGATCGCACCACTGCACAGCAGCCTGGGTGACAGAGTGGGACTCCAACTCAAAAAAAAAGAGAGAGAAAGTGACCTGAAAGACACGGCCCAAAAATGGGCAGAGTTTTCTGTTTCTCTTCTCCCTCATGTGCTCCCTCGGGGACTGCTGGGAGAACCGGGCTCCCGGAGACCCCTGTGCAGATTCCGAGCTGTCCGCAACCCCAGCACTGCGTGGCCTCGGCCCAGGGGTCCTCTCCCCTACCGGGTGCCGAGGAGGAGGTGGCCTCTGTTCCTCCCGGCCGTGCCCTCCGTAAATGCCACCCGGACCCCATCACCACAAGCCCCGGCCGGGTCACAGTCAATAAGAGTATTTCTGTTTCTGTTTTGGTTTTAGAGACAGGGTCTTGCTCTGTCACCCAGGCACGAGTGCAGTGGCCAGATCTCAATTCACTGCAACCTCCGCCTCCTGGGCTCAAGCGAGCCTCCACACCTCTTTATTTTTATTTTATTTATTTATTGCCCAAACTGGAGTGTAGTGGCACAATCTCAGCTCACTGCAACTTCTGCGGCCCTGGCTCGGGCAATCCTCCCACTTCAGCCTCCCAAGTAGCTGGGACTACAGGCACAAGCCACCACACCTGGCTATTTTTTGTATTTTTTTTGTAGAGACAGGGTTTTGCCAAGTTGGTCTTGAACTCCTGAGCTCAAGCAATCCTCTTGCCTTGGCCTCCCAAAGTATTAGGATTACAAGCATGAGCCACTGCACTGGGGCCCCAGCTGCTTTTATTATTTTTGTAGAGACAGGGTCTTGTTATATTGTCCGGGCTGGTCTCATCAAACTCCTGGCCTCAAGCAGTCCTCCTGCCTTGGCCTCCTAAAGTGGCATATACCCCATTTCTGTGTGAGCAATTTCCAATTGTGTGGTGTGAGGGAGGTGTGACGCAAAGGTCCATCCTCCTCCCTGGGTCCATCCTGTGCTGGGAGCCGTCCTCCCAGCTAGCTAGTTACTGGACAATGGAGTGGGACACTGGTTGAGACTTTCCTCCCCCTCCCACCCCGTTTCTGCTTCTCCCCCTGCCCACGGCCTGGCAACCTTCCCCTGGGCCAGACAGCGGCCCAGTGTCCTGAGGCCCCAGGGAGCTTTCTGGCCGCTGGACGCAGTGGCCTGATGCCCAGCAGAATCTCTGAACAGGCCCTTTGCTTACAGCCCAGGTGGGGCCAAGGCACAGCTAGGATCAGGACGCGCTGGAGAGTGACCACCAAGACCAGCCCCACCCCCGCTCCCGCCACCTTCTTCCCCACAGGCTTCTCCATGGTGGAACAGGCCCTCCGGACACCCCTCTGCAGTCAGCACCCTCCCGTGGCTGCCCTGCCCAGGCCTGGGCACACCTGCACTGACTGTTCCTGGCTGCCTCACCTGAGCAGGACGACCTGCTGCTCCAGCTCAGTCCAGCACGAGGGTTCTCGCTCTAGGGTTGACCTGTGCACCTGTCAGGGAAGGTGGGCAGCTCTGGGGCTGGCTGGTACTTCCTCTGCCTGGCGTGGAGGTGGGCAGTTCCCGGATTTCTCAGAATGACTCCAGGATGCAGCTGCGCCTGGGGCCTGAGCAGAGGGGAGATGCCAGGCTGGGGCCGGGAGCTGGGCCGGTCCTCTCTGAGCTACCTCAAATGGAGCCCGGCCTCAGGCCTCAGTGCACCACACCATTTGCCTCCAGGGGTCGGCCTGCTCACCCCACACCCAGACTTGTGATGGAGGTGCTGTCACTTGGCCCCACTTAACAGATGGGCCAACTGAGACCCAGGGTACCTGTCCGCTTGTCATGGCTGAGCAGCCAAGCTGGATGTGAGCTTTCCTACGCTGCCGTCCGGAGATCTCGATTCACTGCAACCTCCACCTCCTGGGCTCAAGCAATCCTCGGCACCTCTATTTTTATCTATATATTGAGACGGTCTCCCTCCGTTACCCAAGCCGGAGTGTAAAGGCACGAGCTCAGCTCACTGCAGCCCCTGCAGCCCCTCCCATGGGGGGTTGGGGCCAGGAATGAAGTACGTACCTGGCTCTCCAAGCAACCAGAGCCAGTCCCTCCAGCCTGGGAGACCAGCTCAAATCTGGGCAGCTGGTGACGTCAGCTCCCACCATCTCGGGTCCCCATGTGCCTCCAGACTGCGAAAGCCCCTTGCTGGTCTCCACAGACCCTCGCAGATGGCCCCCCAGCAAACACCCAGCGGCTGCACTGCCCATAGTCATCAGCTCTGCAGCCTGCGTGTGCAACCAGTGTCCCGCTGGTGTCCCCAGGCCCGGGCGCCTGGCTGCTTGTTCCACCAGCATCGTGAGCCAGGCCTGGGCTGCCTGCAGTCTGCTGGCCTGGCACATTCTAATTATATTCCCCCCCCCCTTTTTTTTTTTTTTAAAAAAATGATGGGGTTTCACCATGTTGGCCAGGCTGGTCTTGAACTCCTGACCTCAGGTGATCCTCCCCCCTCGGCCTCCCAAAGTGCTGAGATTACAGGCGTGATGTGATGTAATTACAGGCCCCGGCCTGGCACATTCTAAGTGGAGGTGCATGCAGAGGCCGCCTGGGAATCCTCTGTGACTCCTCAGAGGGATTTGTTCCCTCTGGGACATGCCTTGGGGACGGTCGGTTCCCCCAAATAGTGACCTCCCTTCCCCGCATAAGGAAAGCCTTTGGCTGAGGGGTTGGGAGGGCCAGGAAAAAGCCTCCAGGCCACGTGGGGCGAGCCTTGGACATCCGGGTCCCTCCGGGCTTCAGCCTGGACCCCCAACGCTGGTCACAGGTCACAGCCCGTGGCCTGTTCTGGGGCCCTGCCGGCCGCCGAGCGCCCAGGAGCCGGAGAACCCGCAGGACGTCAGCCGGGTGGACTCCCTCCCACTGCCCAGCGCTTTCGGGACTAGCGGATGACGGACTGCGGGGTCCTGGGGAAATGAGCGCCTAGCTGCAGCCTCAGCCAGCCGCTGCCTGTGGTCTCCCGCGCTGCCAGCTCACCCCACCTCAGACCCGCGCCAGCTCTCCAGCCTCAGTCCCTCTTCGGGACGCTCCTGGCCCCCCTCTCCCCCAGGCTCCTTCAAGTCCCGCCCTCAGGCCCCTCCCCTCTCCCCCAGGCTCCTTCAAGCCCCGCCCTCAGGCCCCTCCCCTCTTCCCCAGGCTCCTTCAAGCCCCGCCCTCAGGCCCCTCCCCTCTTCCCCAGGCTCCTTCAAGCCCCGCCCTCAGGCCCCTCCCCTCTCCCCCAGGCTCCTTCAAGCCCCGCCCCTCTTTCGGGCACCCCCCCACGCCCCGTCCCCCACTCCGCCTTCTGGCGATTCCCATGCCCCGCCCCTCCCAGTTCCACCCTCCTCCCAGACACCGCCCCCTCCCTGCCCCTCATTCCCTGCCCTTTCCCCCGGGCTCCCCACAACGGCCCCTCAAAGCCCTGCCCCTCTCTCTGGGCGCCCCCATACCCCGACCCCGCTCCTCCTCCTTGCCCTCCCCATGCCCCGCCCCCAGCTCCACCCTCCTCCCAGGCACCGCCCACTCCCCGCCCGGGCACCACCCGCACAACCAAGCCCCGCCCCGCCGGGTCCCGCCCAGCCCCGCCCAGCCCCGCCCCACCCTGATCCTGTCCCTGCGCCCCGCTGGGGTCGCTGCGCCCGTGAGCCCCCCAGGGGTGGGCCCATCGCAGCCACCTCGTCGCTCCAATTTCCTGCAGGTCCACGGGCCCCGCCCCGCGCGCGCCGCGGGAAGCGCGGGTGGCTCCGAGCGTGCAGTCGCCGCCTGCGGTCGGCAGAGGGGCGACTGTAGCCAGTTTCCGGCGTCGAGCTTGCTTCGTTTCAGCGGGGACTCCACGTGCAAGCCACGAGCGAGCGCGTCACCTCCCAGTGTTCGCCCTCGTCCCGGGCCGGGCGTTCTGCGGTTGTCCCCGCTGCGCCGCGGGCCTCAGTGGCGCGCCCGGAGGCTGGAAGTGAGTCGCGCTCCTCTGTGTGCGCAGGAGTCCCTCCGCCACGGTGCCCAGACCGCCAGCGAGGCACGGGGGACGCGGGGAAGGGCACTGGGAGACCCCAGGCCCCGCCGCACCTGTCTGCAGCCTAAGGTCCCGTTCCTTTTCAGTCTGACCTGAGAGCCGGGCTCACGGCAGGGTTGAGGACCCCTGGGCTCGGCCCGCAGGCGCCCTCCCAATCAAGGCCCTGGCAGGAGAGGGGCGTCCCTGCATTGGGTGCTGTCATCGCGTTCCCACGGCTTGGGCAGCGCCCTTCCCTGTCGGTGCTCACCGACCTGTCTGCAAATGTAGCAAGGGTCGATTTTCCCCTTGAGAAATAAAGTGTGAAGGAGGAATAGAGGCCACAGGACTGTCCTGTCTGGGAGACCCTGGCTCTAAGAGTCCATGACCCTGGGCCCCCCGTGTGTCTCCTGCAGCCCTGCACAGCCCCCGTCAGAGGCACCTGTTGGAGGGAGTGGCCTGGCTGTCCCTACCTTTGCCACTAGGCGCCCTGTTCCAGTCTACTTGTGTTCAGCCTGAGTCGTGGGCTGATGGGTTGGAAAGCTGTGACAGAAGGCCCAGGCCAGGAGCTCTAAAATGCAGTTGTTTAATTCCAGTGAAAGGACAGTTGCAGGGAGCCCAGAAGTGTGAAAAGATCACTTTGAGCACCTTCCGTGTGGTGAATGTGATGCTGAGATCCAGGGCCCAGGACCCTTGCCCAGGAGCCACAGCTCTGCGTGCAGAGCTTCTGTCCTGCCTCAGGCCAGTGACCTGCACTGCATCCAGGAGGAAGGGAGACTCTTGCCCAGGTCTTGAGGGCAAACTCAAACACAGCAAGGTCAGGGGAGCAGTGCACGGTTTCCTGTTAAAGTCCACATTTGTGGAAAAAAAAATTGATTGGAAAGAGAGAGGTGCCGTATTTTGGAATGGAGGTGAGTTGGGGGGCTAGTGAGGGCTGGGCCGGTGAGGGACAGGTATGACGTTCTGCCTGGCCCAATGGAGCTGGGGAGGGCTCCTGGGCTGCTGGCAGAGCTGGGTCCTGGTGGGGGCAGAGCTGGGTCCTGGTGGGGGCAGAACTGGGCAGGCCCACGTGGCCTGTGCATCCAGGGCATCTTGTCCCTTTGACCCTTCAGAAGAGGACCATCCCCCCTTCTCAGGCCTGGTCTGATAGATAGCTGGAGCTGGAAGAGGCTGAAGACAGTGAAAGTCGCTCCCTCCTTCCTAGGTGAGAACACTGGGCCCTCAGGGTCAGGGAGCTGCCCCCAGGTGGTCTGGGTGGTCGGAGATGGAGGCAGGAGAAAAGCCGGGTGCTCTTGATCCCTGGCCCAGCGCTGTCCTTCCCCGGCGCCCGCTCCACCTCTGCCCCACCCGGGCCCAGACTCCCACTCTCGCACTGGAAACTCCCTGTTTTTAGGGCACGCGCTCTGTGGCTGGCAGGCGCTGGAGATGCCCAGCAGAGCAGATACTGCCACAGGAGTGGCTGTGTTTCCTGCAGTGGAGAAGGGAACCCTGGCAGGAGCACTACCCAGCCAGGCACATGGCGCTCAGCCCTGCGGGCGCTGACCCCACAGAAGGCCAAGGTTTGTGCTGCTGGAGGCCTCTCTTCAGGGAGAGCTCTGTCCCGGCTCAGTGCGACCGCCCTCCCCCAGCCTGCTGGGCTGGGACCTCATCCCTGCTCCAGCGTCATGGACTTTTCCGGCCTTGGGTTGAGGCCTCAGCAATTCAGGCGGGGCCGTTTTGCTAACGGCCGTGTGTGTGTGTGTGTGTGTGTGTGTGTGTGTGTGTGTAGGCATGTGCGCATGTGTGTGTGGTGGTTTCCACGCCAGGGCTGGGCCCCAAGGCCCCTCTTGGATGCAGGGTATTTCCTGCAGGGGAAACTGAGGCTTGGGGGCTCAGCCCCATGCCTGGGAGGTGTCTGCCATCCAGTCAGCCTCAGAGCTCCCACTCCTGGGCACGATGGCTGCCTGGCCCTGGGCCTGGGCTTCATGGGAGTCTGGGGTCTTGACGGCTCTGGGTCCCAGGCCCAGCGTGTCCTCTGGGCCCTGCCTCCTGGAGCGCACGTCCCCCTGCCTGCCTTCTGCCTCCTTCTCCCTCCCGTCCTCTCTCTGCCCCGCTCCTGGCAAGCAGACTGCAATCTTGTTCACTTCTCCCCTGCAGTTGTCCGGAGGCCCTTCCAAGTTAAATATTACTCATGGTAACAAGAGCCCTCCGGGCAGCGCCCAACCTGGAGGTGGACCTGCCTGTGGAAGGTGCTGGCGGGGGGATTGCCAGGCCCACAGTGCCAGGACCCTCCCTGCAGCATCTAGGGGCAGCTGGTGGTGCAGGTGGCCCCAGCACCAAGCCCATACCTGGGTCCCTCCAGCCTCTCACCTCGCCCTTTGAAGTCACAAATGTGCCTGTTTATGTAACCTCTGTGCTCGGCCAGAGTGGGCAGGCCTGTGGGCAGCAGGTCCCTAGGCAGACTTGGGAGGAGCCAGCTGGGGCCCCAGAGGGGCTTGGGCTGGGCCAGGCGAGGGGTAGGACTGGGAAGAAAATGTTCAGAAAAAACCAACCTCATCTGTTTTGAATCGATTCCTCTTGTCTGGCCCTCAGTTTTCCCAGCAGCGAAGTGGAGGGATGGGGGGTCCTGGGCTCAAGCACCTCGGGGAGCCCCCCAGTCGGGGGAGGCAGGGAGCCCAGCCCCCACTCACCACACCCAGCAGCCGCTCCACCCTCGCCTGTCAAGAACCCCCCAGGCCTGGTCCCCCAGGGGAGCAAAGCTGGACGTCAACAGCAAACAGGCACCCCGTGCTGCCTCTGTGTTGCCCACCCTCTGCCACCCCACCCCTTGCATCCTGTCATACCACTCTGTCCTCCACCCGCTGCACGTGTCTGGCAGGGACCCAAGCACCCTCCTGCCACCGGGCCTTTGCGCTGCTGGCCCTGGCCCCGAATGCCCATCCCTCACCCATTTTAGGGCTGCTGAGATGGGCCTCATGGGAAGTCCTCCTCCCACTCAGCACCTCCCGGCTTACCCTGGGCTATTCCTTTTAGGAACATGGACGCCCTGCCCCACAGACGATATTTGGAGACTTGACTTTTTCTGCTCTCCTAGGAAGCTGCCAGCCCTCTAGAACAGGCACTCCTTCCTGTGTGTCTGTGCTTGCTGCAGGGACACACGGTCAACTCCATGGAAGAAAGCAGTTCCATGCTCACCCACCCAGCGGCCATCGGGGCCCAGCACCCTGGCTGCACCCACCAGACCCTGTCAGGCAGGACACACCTGGCTGACCAGAGCTCAAGCCAGAGGCCTCCCATGGGGCTTGGTGGGGACAGCAGGAGGGCAGCGGGCCGAGGTGTACAGAGTCCAGGGGGCTGCTTGGTATTGGTGGCATGTGGCCACCCCACTTGTGCAGGACTTCACACCCTCAGTGTGAGCCTCCCTCCTGCCCTGCTCATACCCCCAGGACCCTTTAGCCACCCAGCCTCCCTCCTGCTTTCTGTCCAGACAGAGCTTGTCGGAGGAGGTGCTTCCATGGACGTGCACCGTGTCCACATCCCTGCTGCAGCCACATCTGCTACAGGGAGCACAGAACCCACCCCGGGCACCCAGACGCTCACGAGGCCTCTGTCCCATTGGGCCCCATCTTGAAAGGTCACTTCCCAGCGACTCACCCTAGGGCCCAGCCTTAGGGTGGGCGCCAGGAGGGGGCCGGTGGGAAACGCCCTGCCCAGCACCCTGGGGCGGTGCTCTCCAGGTGCCTGGTCTGTGACAGGGTCTTCGGGGGCTCTGGAGACGGGCGGCTCCCCTGCCCGCCTCGTGCCTGGACCTGCGAGTGTGCCTGCCTGTGTCAGACAGAGGCGAGTTGGGACTTCATCCCTGAAATCGAGCCGGGGGCGGGGGGCAGGAAAGTGAGCCTCGAAACCACCTTCTTTCCATTTCGTTTCTGGGAGCATTGACATCAGACAGTGGGACACCTGCTGAGGGTTCTCTTTACCCATCTGGGTTCTGGTGGGACAGAGGGTGGCTGTGACCATCACCCAGCCAGTGCTGGGAGCCATAGCACCGCACAGCCCTGCCTGCTGCCTCCCCCGCCCCAGACCCTGCCCTCCTCCCTCCATTCCTGCGATGGGGGCGAGGCCAGGTGGGGGTGGGGCTGATTGAGTCACAGGCCCTGCTTAGGCAGTGGGACCCCAGCACGCTCCAGCACGGTAGCGGGCCCCAGGGGCCATGTGGGGCAGCTCCTCGGGCTCCTCCTGGCCTCTGGGAACTGTGGGGCTTTCTAGGCATCACCTCTCCCTCTCGCAAGGCACTGCCAAGCCTTCTGGCACTTCTGTGGGTGTCTTTCCACAGCAAAGCATGCTTGTGCACCAGGGCTGTGGCCCTTCTGCAGGGTGACCCTGGGAATGGGCAGCCTCCCCCAGCCATTCTCGTCACCAGTGGCCGTCCAGTCCCTGGTGTCCCAATCCTCGGTTTGGGCCAAGGGCAGACAGCAGGAAAAGTGTGGTCCCAGACAGGGACACAAGCTGGTGACGGCTGTGGGGGACCTGGGCATTGGCATAGGGACTGCCCTCCATCCCAGATGCCTGCTTGGGACCGGGGAGTGGGGCTGGGCCCTGCAGCGGCTGCCTTGCCCACGCTGGAACCCTGGAGCTGTGCTGCCTGGGGCCAGGGCATTCTGACAGCCTCACTATCGGGCTGGATGCCCTTGGGCACCACGGCAGGCACCTGGGAGGCGGTGCTATAGGCCATACGCTGCTCTGGACTCTGGGCTCCTTGGGCCCCTGCCACCACGGTCACTGCCTCTCTTGGGAGCAAGTTCCTTTTTTTTTTTTTTTTTTTTTTTGAGATGGAGTTTCCCTCTTGTCCAGGCTGCAGTGCAGTGGTTCCAGCTCGGCTGACTGCAAACTCTGTCTGTTGGGTTCAAGCAATTCTTCGCCTCAGCCACCCGAGTAGCTGGGATTACAGGTGCCCGCCACCCTGCCTGGCTAATATTTGTATTTTTATTAGAAATGGGGTTTCATCATGTTGGCCAGGCTGGTCTCAAACTCCTGACCTCGGGTGATCCACCCGCCTCGGCCTCCCAAAGTGCTGGGATTTCAGACATGAGCCACCGAACCCAGCTGAGAGCAAGTTTCTGATTCAGGGGCCGCAGGGGGCTTCCCAGACAGGCGGGTTGCTGTCTCAGCGCCAGCTTGCACCCTCCTCCCCAGGATCCGGAGCAGGAGGGTGGCTACCTTTTGCCTTGAATCTGCCGGCCTGCTGGAGGGCTCCTGCAGAACTGCTCCAAGGGGCAGAGAGAAGGAAGGACACTGCCTCCGAGGACAGACGGGCAGGCCACAGTCAGGAGAGCCCCAGCCGGGGCCCACAGGCGTGGGGTCTCTGCTTGGGGGAGCACGAGGCGGGTGTGGGAGGGGGCCAGGGAAGCCCTGCAGCCCCCCACCCCCAGCCCCAGGCAGCAGTGCCTCAGAGGCCTGGGCGGCAGGAAAGGGAGAGATGACGTCATTGCCGCCTGGAATCTGCTGTTTGGAGGCGTCGCCATGGAGACCGGAAGGCTCAGGGTGGGTAAAAATAGCAAACCCAAGAGGGTGTCAGTTCCAAGAAGCCGAGTCTCTGAAAAGCGAGGCATACAAGTTCTCATCGCCGGGAGGACAGAGGGCCCAGGCTGCGAGTCTAGCGGGCGGGGCGCTTGGGGCTGCTGGCTCGCAGCCACCCGCACGCCGCGTGTCCCGGCCACAGCCACCGGGAGCTTTGTCCCCCGCACAGGGTGTGGCGGGCGTGGCAGGCTCCCAGCAGGAGGCGTCTGCAAGCATGCTGCCTGCCTTTGCTTGGGCACCAGAGCCTTAGCCCGAGGGCTGCTCTGCAGGGCCTTTTCCTTCCTCGGAGGAAAAGGGGAAGCGGCCGTGGCCTGTGAGCCGCTCAGCCCAGGCCTTGTCCAGGCCGGAACTCTGGGCCTCCAGGCGGCCTCTGGCGGGGCAGGAGGGCACGGAGCTGGGTTTTCTCGGCCTGGGCTGAACACTCTTTTCCTGCCCTGGTTTTGGAGGAGGAACGGGATGGCTGCCTGAGAAAGGCCTCCCGCCCTCCTGTTCCTCCAGGCCAGGAGGTGGCTGTCCTGCTCCTCTGGGCTCAGTCCCCGGAGACGCTGGCACACACTGTCTGCACCTGCCTTCAGCTGCATCCTCTGTTGGTCCCAGTGTCCTCATGGGTCCCCCCAAGTCCCAGGCCAAAGGCAGGCAGCAGGGGGCCCCGGGGCTCTGGGCCCCTCTCCCCAGATGGCGGAGTCCTCCGAGAACCCCTGCGGCTGTGAGGGGCTCCCCGCCCTGTGCCACCTCCAAGAAACACTGCCCCGTCTTGGCTCTCAGCCTCTTTGGGGGCTTCTTTCTCCCAGGCAGGGCTTCGCAGGGGGACGGGGGGCCTTGCCTGGCTTCTTCCTCCCGGCCTCGAAAGCCTGGGCAGAACTATCTTGGGATCAGGGCCCAAGAATGACCCAGGAGCCCTCAGATGGTCCAAGAGCACCCGGAATGGGAGGGAGCCAGGTGATTTCCCAGCCCGGAGAAGGGAAGCCTCATCCCGGAGAGTGACTGTTCTGGGGGGGGCCTGAGGGTGGCTCTCGGGGGGCAGGCAACTCCCCACCACAGCAACCAAGGTCCTGAGCAGGCAGGGGACCCTTTCCTTTTCCACGTGGAGGCTGCTGGGCTGGGTCTGCCCACTGCCACTCCCTGGGTGCTAAATCCTGGAATATCTTCAAAGAGCCGCCATCCCTTCTCTCTGGCACACACCATTGTTCTCAGGGTAGCAGGGGGATTGGGCAGGGGTCTCACCTCTCACGCCCAGGCCTCCCCTCACGCCCAGGCCTCCCTTGTCTTGTGGTGGCTCGAGGCTGGAGAGGGTGAGGGGACATAGAGGCCTTTGTAGGGGGAGCGCCTTCCCCCAAGACATAGCTTGCATGCCTTATGTAACGCGTGAGCTCACGCAGAGGGCCTGCCAGAAATGACGGCAGGGGCGGGAGGGGCCTGCTCGGGAAGCCAAGTGCAGCTCAGGCTTACGAGGAGCCGGCCCGGCCCTGCCTTGAGGAGAGAGGGGCCTGGAGCCTTTGCAACCTAGGGCCCCCACACTGTGGCAGGGGGTGGGTAGGGCCTGGGAGGGAGCAAAGGCCAGGTGGTGCCACATATGGCTGGATCTGGGGAGTGGCTGTGCTGGTCACTTGGCTTATGGGTGACTGGCCCACCCCACACTCCCACCAGCAGGCGCCAGCATGCCTGTGATGTCAGAGGAAGGGGCCTCTCAAAGTCACCCAGGACCCCCGGGAGCAGCTCTGGGGCCTTGATGGGATGGGTGGGTAAAAGCAGTGCCAGCTCCTCCAATGTCAGCTGCCCTCCAAGCGTGGCCCCGGGCAGATGCTTCACTGAGGATGGCCCTGAGGCGGGGCTGGACCTAGTGCCTGCAGCGGCCCCTGCCCTTCCTCCCTTCCCTGGTGGAGTCCCAGCGCCACCCTGGGCTTCCCCTCCCCCTGCTGCACAGGCCCCCACACTGCGGCAGGCCCAGCCCTGTTCCACTCCTGGAAGGGGACCCAAGGCCCCAAGAGGGGCAAGGGCTCCAGGGAGGTTATGGCAAGGGCCTCTGGGCAGCACTTGGGGCCTGGGTGACAGCACGGGTCCTCAGGGCAGTGCCCCCAGCCTAGAGGGAGCCACCCCTCCAAACACAGTGCCAAGGGGTGCCTGGCATGGGGACCTGTGCCCCACCAGCAGCAGGGCCTGGCACAGCTGCACCTCACCGGGCCCAGGCCGGCCATTGGTCAGCTCATTGCCCATTCCTGGGAAGGCAGCCAGCCCTGGCAGGGAGGGATGACTGGGAGGAGGGGATGCTGGGAGAGGAGGGCAGGGCGCTGGCAGGGGTCTCTGGCAGGGTCCTGGATTGTGCTTCAAGTTTGTAAGCAGGACGAGTGGGGACTCCCTGAGGGGCTGAGGGCAGTGCCAGGAGCCCAGTGGGGGGAAGACCCTGCTTTCAGGAAGGGCGGCCCAGGGGTGGTGGCCGAGACAGTGGCTGGGACGGTGTCTGCTGCTGATGGGGAGAGTGAGGATGGGGAAGGGGCATCCACACAGAGGCAGAAGCAGGAGGCGACGGGCGGGCTCCCTGGACGGCCTGGCCTGAGCCTGGAAGCTGCAGCCTCTGAGTGGCAGGTGCCGTGGGTGACTAAGGGTGGGACTTGCATGAAGGGGCCCCTCGCTGCCCTGGGGAGAACCGGGCCCCTGATGTCTGGCCCCACCCTCACCTGAGCTCACACCCGGACCAGCCAGCCGACCAGCAAGCCGAGGGCTCCAGCAGGTCCCGGGCAGCCCTGAGCCTCCGAGTGCTCCAGTGCGCACGTGGCGTTGATGCCACCTGGACCAGCACGTCGGGGAAACCAGGCCTGGCCCACAGGTACTGTGTTAACAGTGCCTGTGATGACTCAAGAGCTTCTGCCATTTTGACCAACAGTGCCACAGCCTTGGGCCCCTGGAAAGCGCCGCAGGGAGTGGTCCCCACTTTGGGAAGTGCTGGCTGAAACCTTGTGGGCAAGGACAGCGCCCTTCTGTGCCCTGCATCCCGGGCCCACTTCATGGTGCTCAGTGTTGCATACAGGTGAAGGACAGTGGCCAGGGCCTTGGAGGATGTGGATGGTGCCCAGGCTGTGGTCAGGTCCCCCACTCTCCCACTGTCCCCCATTTTACACGTGACCGATTCAGCTAAGTCAAGAGTGAGCTCTGGCCCTGGGGCCCCGGGCTCAGCGAAGTGCTGAGGGCGCAGGGGAGGTGGCGCCAGCCCTAGGCAGCCATGAGCAGCGCAGTGCACATGCCAGGCAACACAGGATGTCCCCAGGACAGGGTCCACTGGGTGAGGGCTGCAGGGCCTGATGCCCACGCAGACTCTTCAGCTCAGCACTCGCCTCCCCAGACAGGGCCTCACCAGTGTCCCCCAGCTGTCCACAGTCTGTGGACCCATCTTCAGAGGCAGGCTCTGTGCCCCTCCCTCCCTCGCTCTGGCCCATCCGTCCTGCTGCTGTGCCCTCATCCCCCAAGGTCCCTGTGCCGCTGGGCCGGGGTTGCCAGGGGCTCCTGCAGGAAGAGGAGCCTGAGAGAGCCAGGCTTGTCTCCCTGCCTGGGGCTTGGCTGGGGCCTGGCTGGGCCCTGTCACACTCTTGGTGTGGGCCCAAGGTGGGGTTGGGTAGATACCTGGGGCCCGGGATGGCCCAATGCCTGGCCCAGGCTGTGCGAGGCTGGGTGACCTCACTGCTGCCTGACCTGGCTTCGTCCCTGTGGGGAGTGGGCAGGTGCTGGGCTGTGGCTCTGAGTGACGTGGTTGGCCAGCCACCTGGTCTCACCCTCCGGTTCCCCATGGCCACAAGGGCAGGACCATCCACGGCCCCCAGGAGCCATGGGGACTTCCCACGCATCATCAAGTGACCTCAAGAAGCAGGCCCTGGCTCCACGACCACCAGAGGGAGGCTGACGCACGTCCAAGGCCACCCAAGCCCAGCAGGCCCGGGACGGGTCAGGCCGCTGGCTTCACAGAAGACCCCATGGCGGCCGAGGGCACTCCTGAGCAGGATGGCTCCAGAGAGACGAACAGAAGTGCAGGCAGCTTCCTTAGCCAGAACACCGGCCGGGCGCAGCGGCTCACGCCTGTCATCCCAGCACTTTGGGAGGCTGAGGTGGGCAGATCATGAGGTCAGGAAATCGAGACCAGCCGGGTCAACATGGTGAAACCCCGTCTCTACTAAAAATACAAAAAATTAGCGGGGCATGTTGGTGTGCGCCTGTAGTCCCAGCTGCTCGGGAGGCTGAGGCAGCAGAATTGCTTGAACCCGGGAGGCGGAGGATGCTGTGAGCCGAGATTATGCCACTGCACTCCAGCCTGGGAGACAGAGCAAACTCTGTCTCAAAAAAAGGAAATTAAAACAAAAAAAAGAAATTGCAGGTCAGCACAAAGGAGAAACTTTAAGATAGCTGCAGATTTCACGTGGCAAAAATCACTTTCTTGTTTTTTGAGGTATGACCTGAAGGCTATAAAATTCTAAGTACCACGTACGTAAGCTGCATCCAGGAATTCTCAGCGACAGTGTTTCTTTCTTTTTTTTTTTTTTTTAATTTTTTAAGACTGAGTCTCGCTTTGTTGCCCAGGCTGGAGTGCAGTGGTAGGATCTGGGCTCACTGCAACTTCTGCCTCCCAGGTTCAAGCGGTTCTCCTGCCTCAGCCTCCAGAGCAGCTGGGACCACAGGCGCGTGCCACCACGCCCAGCTAAGTTTTGTATTTTTAGTAGAAACGGGTTTCACCATGTTGGCCAGGCTGGTCTTGAACTCCTGACTTCGTGAATTGCCTGCCTCGGCCTCCCACAGTGCTGGGATTACAGGCATGAGCCACTGCGTCCGGCCTGCTGTTTCCATCATCAATTTAAAACACTGTGGTTTCCAACTGGGCGCGGTGGCTCATGCCTGTAATCCCAGCACTTTGGGAGGCCGAGGCGGATGGATCACGAGGTCAAGAGATCGAGACCATCCTGGTCAACATGGTGAAACCCCGATTCTACTAAAAATACAAAAAATTAGCTGGGCATGGTGGCACGTGCCTGTAATCCCAGCTACTCGGGAGGCTGAGGCAGGAGAATTGCCTGAACCCAGGAGGCGGAGGTTGCGGTGAGCCGAGATCGTGCCATTGCATTCCAGCCTGGGTAACAAGAGCGAAACTCCGTCTCAAAAAAAAAAAAAAAAAAAATTGTGGTTTCCATTTTGATTCCTTCTTTAATTGATTACGTGTTCAAAGTATTTTTCAATGTCCCAGATGATGGTGACTTTTGATGGGAATGTGTGCTCATTTTTATTTGTTATTTATTTTTCTGAGATTGAGTCTTGATCTGCTGTCCAGGCTGGAGTTCAGTGATGCAATCTCGGCTCACTGCAACCTCTGCCGCCTGGGTACAAGTGATTCTCCTGCCTCCGTCAACTGACTAGCTGGGACTATAGGCACACACCACCACACCCGGCTAATTTTTGTATATGTAGTAGAGAAAGGGTTTCACCATGTTGGCCAGGCTAGTCTCGATCTCTTGACCTTGTGATCTGCTTGCCTTGGCCTCCCAAAGTGCTGGGATTGAAGGCATGAGCCACCACACCCAAACTATTATTTATTTTTAGTTTGGAATTCTAGTGTGTTTATTTTAGTAGTTAGCAAAGAAACACAGGTATACAGATAAAAGAAACAAAAAGAACCCCCAAAGTTGCTATTGAACCTGTAGAGTCTATAGAACTCAGCAGGCCCAGCCCTCCTCTGTGCCTCATTATTGCCCTGGCATCAGCCTCTTCCAAAGCGTTCAGCCAGTGTTTCGGTTTTAGTTTTCTTCATACTTCTAAATTGTGTGCTCCTGCTGCTCCTTCTTGGTTTAGCAGGGTTTTTTTTTTTTTTGAGACGGAGTTTCGCTCTTGTCACCCAGGCTGGAGTGCAATGGCGCAATCTTGGCTCACTGCAACCTCCGCCTCCTGGGTTCAGGCAATTCTCCTGCCTCAGCCTCCTGAGTAGCTGGGATTACAGGCACGCGCCACCGTGCCCAGCTCATTTTTTGTATTTTTAGTGGAGACAGGGTTTCACCATGTTGACCAGGATGGTCTCGATCTCTTGACCTCGTGATCCACCCGCCTCGGCCTCCCAAAGCGCTGGGATGACAGGCGTGAGCCACCGCGCCCGGCCCGGTTTAGCAGCTTTATACATGGTGAGATGTTACTGGAGAATGAGGGTTTTCCTCTTCCCCAGTGCTCTCTGCTCCACCCCACCTTCTCTTCTGTCTTCCCAAATGAGCAATTTCATCATTTTTGTTTAAGTCGATGACACTAGTATAACTACGTATTACAACTCACTGCCGAGTGCAGTAGTGAACTCTGCTTAGGTTTTCTCTGTTTTTCCTGGAGTTAGTGTTGGCTTTGTTTTTTCTCTGCTGACTCCTCTGTGCCTATGGCCCACCCTACCTGCATCTTCCAACAAGCCCTCTGCAGTGTTTGATCTAGTCAATTGCCTCCTATGTTCCATTGGATCCTTGTTTTCCTGGAGCCCTGTGTCCTCCTCTCTCAGTCTGGGCTCCATGTCTAGGTTGGTGGGCAGGAATTTCCTGGACTGGGACAGACCCTTCTTAGCTGTTATTGTCATGATGGCAGCCCAGCTCCAGATGCCATTCAGAAAGGTCCTGTGACCATGACTCTGTCTCTCACTGGCCTTAACTGGTAGCCCTCAGGGAACTCAAGACCAGGCCCAAGCCGCAGGCTGGCAGTTTGGTTTCCATCCTTGCTTATTGCTGTGGCTTGAGTGCTTCCTTCCCTGGGCCTTTTTACAGAACATTTAAAAGCAAATCTGTCCGGGCGCGAGGGCTCACACCTGTAATCCCAGCACTTCGGGGGGCCAAGGTGGGCGGATCACCTGAGCTCAGGAGTTCAAGACCAACCTGGCCAACCTGATGAAACCCCATCTCTACTAAATAAGTACAAAAATTAGCCGGGTGTGGCGGCAGGCACCTGTAATTGCAGCTACTCGGGAGGCTGAGGCAGGAGAACTGTCGGATCCTGAGAGGCAGAGTTTGCAGTGAGTTGAGATGGCACCACTGTAGTCCACCCTGGGTGGCAGGATGAGACTTTATCTCAAAACAAAAACGAATCTATTTTATCCAGCATGCGTCTGTGTTGGACTCAGAAGGGGACCCTGCACCATCTTGGCTGGAGTTGTAGCAGTTACTCTGGTGTCCTGTGCTCCTGGTCCCACCCGCAGCAAGCCCCACTCCTCAGCTGTCAAAAGCCCCAGGTTGCAGCCTGCTTGACAGCTCAGGCTCGGCAGGGCCGAGTGGAGAACGTGTGCCTCCTCCTCCCAACATCGTTAAAAATAAAATTTGTATTTTGACACAATCTCAAGCTTACAGAAAAGTTGCAAGAATAGTACAGGAACTTTCTTCCCCTGAAGCATCTGCGGGTTTGTTGCTGGTGTGGTGCTCTACCACACCCCAAAGCATGGACATTCTCGTACACGCCCCAGCACAGCGGTGCAGGGCAGGAGATCACATGGAGCCAGACCCCACTCAGGGCTTTCTGGTTGTTCCAGCGACGTCCCTTGCAGCAGAGACCAGCCTGGGTCCACGCCTGGCACTGAGCTGGCATCATGGCTTCTGTCCTCATTGGTCTGGACCTTCCTGGGCTTTTCCCTGACAGTTGTTTGAAGCTTCCAGGCCAGGCCTTTTGGAGAAGGTTCCCCATGTGGCCCTACCTGAGGTCTCATCACAGACAGTTGCGGGTTATGCATCTTTGCAGGAAGGGCACAAATGTGACGCCATGGTCTGCTCCTCCCGCCTGTCAGGTGGGGTAGGATTCTGACTGATCCAGTACCACGGAGTCCGCTGTGATAGCTCAGTTAAGGTGGGGTCCGTGTCTCCATCGGAACTTACACTCTTTTTCCCTTTGTGACGAATTAGCATTTTGTGGGGGAGATTCCTTCCCCCACACTCCCTCGCTGTCTCCCTCGTTCCCGACTTCCGCCCCCGCCCGTCTCTCCTTCCCTCCCTCTCTCTTTCTTCCCTCTCTCTCCCTCTCTAGAGACAGGGTCTCGCTCTGTTGTCCTGGCTGAAGGGCACTGATACCACTCTAGCTCACTGAAGCCTGGAGTTCCTTGGCTCAAGCAATCCTCCTGCCTCAGCTTCCTGAGTTGCTGGGACCACAGGTGCATGCCATCATGCAGGCCTCATTTTTGTTATTGTTGCTGTTTATTTTTGAGACAGGGTCTTGCTCTGTTGCTCAGGCTGGAGTTCAGTGGCACCATGATAGCTCACTGCACCTTTGAGCTCCTGGGTTCCAGCGATCCTCCTGCCTCAGCCTCTCAAGTTGCTGGGACTACAGGGCTGCACACCACGCTTAGCTAACTGTTAACTGTTTTGCAGAAGCAGGGCCTTTGTGTTGCTTAGGCTGGTTACAAACTCCTGGGCTCAAGCAACCCGTCCACCTTGGCCTCCCCAAAAGTGCTGGCATTACAGGCGTGAGCCACCATGCCCAGCTGATACTTTCAAACTAGCAGATAGCTTTTTAAAGCTTTCGATTCATTAATATATTAAATTTGATAAATATTAAAATGTGTATAGATACTCATGGCTTCCTGTTTCATTTGATAATTACAACCCATTGCTATCATTACTATCTTTACTGTCATTATTTGGTGGATTTGGCAGACCGGGGCCGTGGCTCCATGCCCTCTCCATGTGACCCGCCGTGCCTTTCCTCTTGTCCTTACTGTCTCTCCCTTCCCAGCCCTGGAGTCAGCCATCTGTTTAAAGAACTCTCGTTCCCAGCCAGGCTCGTAGCTCACACCTGTAATCCCAACACTTTGGGAGGCTGAGGCGGACAGATCACCAGGTCAGGAGATCGAGACCCTCCTGGCTAACACAGTGAAACCCTGTCTCTACTAAAAATACAAAACATTATCTGGACGTGGTGGCGCACACCTGTAGTCCCAGCTACTCAGGAGGCTGAGGAAGGAGAATCTCTTGAACCCAGGAGGTGGAGGTTGTGGTGAGCCGAGATCTCGCCACTGCACTCCAGCCTGGGCAACAGAGCAAGTCTCTGTCTCAAAAACAAACAAACAAACTTTGGTTCTCTTCAGAGAATGAAAATTAGGAGTTAAGAATGGGCTCCGTGTGCTCACTGCCGCTGAGGTAGCCCTCCTCTTGGTGGGCAGGGTGAGGGTTGATATGCTTACACAAGGCACGTTTTTTTTTTTTTTTTTTTTTGAGATGGGTTCTCACTCTGTCACCCAGGCTGGAGTGCAGCGGCGCGATCTCAGCTCACTGCAACCTCCGCCTCCCGGGTTCAAACGATTCTCCTGCCTCGGCCTCCTGAGTAGCTGGGATTACAGGTGCCGCCACCACGCCCAGCTATTTTTTGTATTTGTAGTAGAGACCGGGTTTCACCATGTTGGTCAGGCTGGTCCCAAACTCCTGACCAGTGATCCGCCGGTCTCAGCCTCCCAGAGTGCTGGGATTACAGGCGTGCACCTCCACGCGAGGCCGACACATTTACGTCAGTAGTTCTCTTTATAAATATGGGCATTTGTGAGGTCACGCGGGGACTGATAATTCCACATGGTTCCTTCCTCCCTCTCCATATTTTAACAGCAAAAAACTGACTCTTGGGACCCTGAGCTCATTTCCTGAGGGGAACCATCTCCCGCTCCAGTGCTGGTCCTTCACCCCCTTGGGGCTCTGACAGGGGTGGGGTGGGGGGGGGCGGCAGCACTGGATGGCTCTGAGCCCTGAGCTCTACCCTGAGGATTCAGCTCCAGGTGCCCAGGGGTAAGAGGCTTTGCAGCCCCCTCCTTAGGGCCTGGCTTCCCCTCCCCCACTCATTTGCTGACCCCCACCTGTGCTTCCCTGGATGGCCTCCCAAGCACAGCACTGAACTCAAATCTTTGTCTTGGGCCAGGTACGGTGGCTCACACCTGTAATCCCAGCACTTTGGGAGGCTGAGGAGAGGAACACTTGAGTTCAGGAGTTTGAGACCAACCTGGGCAACATAGTGAGAGCTCGTCTCTATAAGTAAAAAATTAAATAAAAGGCCAGACAGGGTGGCACATGCCTGCAATCTCAGCACTTTGGGAGGCCAAGGCGGGTGGGTCACCTGAGGTCAGAAGTTTGAGACCAGCCTGGCCAACATGGTGAAACCCTGTCTCTACTAAATATACACAAATTAGTTGGGCATGGTGGCATATGTCTGTAATCCCAGCTACTCAGGAGGCTGAGGCAGGAGAATCACTTGAACACAGGAGGCTGAGGCTGCAGTGAGTCGAGATTGTGCCACTGCACTCCAGCCTGGGTGACAAAGCAAGACTCTGTCTCAAAATAAATAAATACATAAAATAAAATAAAAAGATTTGTCTCAGGGCCTACTTTTGGAGGAATCCAAAGTAAGAGAAAGGTCTTTTTAAAATTTCTACCTGCCGGGCACAGTGGCTCACGCCTGGAATCCCAGCACTTTGGGAGGGTGAGGCAGGTGGATCACTGGTCAGTAGTTCGAGACCAGCCTGGTCAACACTATGGGAGGTCAAGGCAGGTGGATTATTTGAGGTCAGGAGTTTGAAACCAGCCTGGCCAATATGGGAAAACCCTGTCTTTATTTTTTTTTTTTTAAGACGGGGTTTCACCATGTTGGTCAGGCTGGTGTTGAACTCCCAACCTCAGATGATCTGCCCGCCTTGGCCTCCAAAGTGCTTGGATTACAGGCGTGAGCCACCACGCCCGGCGGGAAAACCCTGTCTCTAATAAAAATACAAAACATTAGCTGGTGGTGGCAGGCACCTGTGATCCCAGCTACTCAGGAGGCTGAGGCAGAACTGCTTGAACCCTGGAGGCAGAGGTTGCAGTGAGCCGAGATCGTGCCATTGCACTCCAACCTGGGCAACAAGAGTGAAACTCTGTCTCCAAAAAAAAAAAATTTCTACGAAGCTTATGTTACTTGAGCAATTTTTATTTTCACATTTGAAGGTGTTTTTCCCCAGTAACTGAGCATGTTTTTGCCAATGGCAGTCTGTGCCTGGCTGCTACCAGGCCTTCTTTTTGCTTCCTGAGGAGGAGAGTGGGTGGCAGCAGGGCAGGGCAGGGCGGGGCAGAGCTGGTCTGCGATACATTTCCCCACCTAGGCTTCCGAGCTCCGCCAAAGCTTGGGGGACGCCTTGCTCTGCCAGTGTCCTCCTCGCTCTGGTCCTGGTGCGCTGTCCAGCTCATCGCCACACTGCTGGCTCCTTAGGGTGGGGTGTCTCAACTCCAAGGCCAGCCTCCCACGAGGCCTTCCCTGCCTAAAGCCAGTCCCAGCCCCTCCAGGCCTTTCGGGGAGCTGAAGGCTCTCGCTCTTATACTAGCAGGTTTGCTGATTGACTGCTGTCTCTCAGACTGGAATGGAGCCACACAGGGCACAACCTGGTCTTCTTTCCCCGGTCCCAGTGTCCACAGTGGTAGGAACTCATCCAATAAGGGGACAAACTTATGACCAGCTGACCAAGCCTGTCAGCATGGCAGGGGCCAGGGAGCAAGCTGGGAGGTCCCTGCCCTGCTTGGAGGCCAGGGCTCCTCTGGACAGGCACCAAGTCCATCCCACCCTACTCCACGCTATGGCTGGGCCTGTAGCCTTGACCCACTGCCTGCCAGCATGGTGGCCTGAGTGGGCGACTGGCCTCAGCAGCTGCTGGGTGGGGCCACAGGAAGGAAGGCCAGCAGGTGGGAGCCCGCCTCAAGCTCAGAGAGAAAAGAGGACCTCGCTGGCTCCCTCTAGGCATGGCTGCTCTGACCCTTGGCAGGGTGGGGTGGGGTGGGGGCCCTGCCTTGGAAACTCCGAGGTCTTGGAGGAAGGAAGTCTGAGTCCACAAAGGTGGATGTAGCGTCAGAGGCCAGCTCCAGGCCCTTACCTGTCCCCGCACCCTGTTCCTACACCTTCACTCTACGCTACACCTCTGGCTGCTTCCCAGGGGTCCGAAGTCTGGAGACAGTGTTGGTCCCTGGCAGGACCCGGCGAAGCCAGAGGCACAGAGGCTCTGGGTGAGCACTGCCCATGCTGGGGCCCTGCACAGAGCCCCTGGTTCAGCAGAGGAGCAGGAGGAATTCTCTGCTTGATTGGAGACATTTCCCAGTGGCCTGGCTGCAGCCACCTTTGAGTTACAGTTTGACTGAGTTGTATGGAATTCAAATCCAGATGGAAGGAAGTGACATCAAGTGCAACATTAGCTGTTTTTTTGGTACAAAATGTGGGCCAACGAAACCATCTCCAGGAAAACAAAGAAGTCCCTTTTCTTTCTTTTTTTTTTTTGAGACAGCCTCTCTCCATCGCCCAGGCTGGAGTGCAGTGGTGGTCTCGGCTCACTGCAACCTCCGCCACTCAGGTTCAAGCAATTCTTGTGCCTCAGCCTCCTGAGTAGCTGGGATGACAGGCGCCTGCCACTGTGCCCAGCTAATTTTTTTGTATTTTTAGTAAAGATGGGGTTTCACCACGTTGGCCACACTGGTCTCAAACTCCTGATCTCAAATAATCCACCTGCCTTGGTCTCCCATAGGGCTGGGATTACAAGTGTGAGCCACCTCGCCCGGCCTAAATATCCTTTTCTGAGACAGGGTCTGCCTCAAAAAAAGGGTGTGTCCCTGTCACCCAGGCTGGAGTGGAGCGACTAGGGCACGGCTTCCTGCAGCCCCAGGCATCTGGGGGCTCAAGCAATCTTCCCACCTCAGGTTCCCAAGTAGCCGAGACCACAGCTGCAAGCCACTATGCCCAGCTGATTTTTAAAAAATTATTTTTTGTCACTATATTGCCCAGGCTAGTCTTGAACTTCTGGGCTCAAGCCACGTGCCTGCCTCCGCCTCCCAAAGTGCTGGGATTACTGGTTTGAACCACCGTGCCCGGTTAAATATCTTTTTCGAGACGTAGTCTTGCTCCGTGGCCCAAGCTGGAGTTCAGTGGTGCCATCTCGGCTCACTGCACCCTCCACCTCTCAGGTTCAAGGGATTCTCCCGCCTCAGCCTCCCGAGTAGCTAGGTCTAGAGACATGCCCAGCTGATTTTTGTATTTTTAGTAGAGACGGGGTTTCACTGTGGTAGCCAGGATGGTCTCGATCTCCTGACCTCGTGATCCGCCCGCCTCGGCCTCCTAAAGTGCTGGGATGACAGGCGTGAGCCACGGAGTCCGCCCTAAATACCCCTTTTAAGGAATTAACTTTCTCACCCGGCTTTCGCCCGTGTTAACACAGACAGAAGCCCGGCCTCCGACTGTGGGGGACAGCGCGGAGGGCGACAAGGAGCCAAGCTCCGAGGCAGTGGAGGGGGACGCCCCGGGGCCACCTGCGGGCCCTGGCTGCCTCTCCGCACAGGGACGGCCGGCGGCTCCCCCGGGGCAGGAGGTCACAGCCACCCAGCCTGCGGCGGCGTGGCCCTGTCGCCTTCGCCCAGCACGCAGGCCGGCCCGTGGGAAAAGGTGCCCGGGCCCAGGGCGGCAGGAATGTCCCTCGGCCTCGGCGAGCACAGCCCCCAACGCCCCCGCGCACGGGGAGCGGAGCCCGCGGGCCTCGCTGGACGCTGCCTCCTCTGGGGACCACCCGCCGACCGCCCAGCTTCGGGGCGCGGCCCTGTCACTTCGGCCCGCCGTGGCCCGTGGCCCGTGGCTCCCCCACCGCGTGGCCGGGCGTGGAGGGCCGGCAGACCGGACGGACGGAAGCGGCCCGCGGGCCGGGGCGGAGGGCAGGGGTCTCGCCGGTCTGCCCGTCGGGACCCGCGGGGCCGAGACCCCGAGAGGCCACCCGGCCGGCGACACCGGGCGGGCGCAGCAGGGACAGCTGGCCCGGGCCCGCGGGCGGGCGGGGCTGGCACGGCGGGAGCCGCTGACACCGGCCACGGAGCCACGGGCCACGGAGCCACGGGCCACGGAGCCACGGGCCACGGCGCAGCGCCGCCGGGGTCACGTGGCGCAGGTCCCCGGCGCGGCCCCCACCGTCGTGCGTGGGACCCCACGTCCCCGTGTGGCGTCCGGTGGCCCGCGGACCCCAGAGGCGCCCGGGCTCCCCGCTGTGTGGGGCCCCACCCTGGGAGAACCCCGGGCGCGTGGCGTGGCCCCAGCCGTCTGCGGTCGAGCGGGGGCCTGCGGGTTCCTGGGCCCGGCGGCGGCGAGGCGGGCGCCTTCCCAGCCGCGCAGGAAGCGGCCTCGGCCGGAAGGGGGCCCCCGGCGCCGCCGCCGCCTCCGCCCCCGCCCCCGCCCGCGCCCGCGCCCGCGGCCGTCGGCGGCAAGGCCGAGCGGGGCCGAGTGCAGTCGAGCACGGCCGAGCAGAGCCGAGTCCCGGGCGAGCGGAGCCGAGTGGAAGCAGGGCGGGTCCTAGCGCAGCCGAATCCCGGGCGAGCGGAGCCGAGCGCGGCCGAGTCCGGGCGGGGAGCGCGCGTTCCTGGAAGAGCCCGGCTGGGGAGCGGGTCACATTCTTGGCCGGCGCTCGGGCTGAGGCGGACGCACGGCAACAAACAGCGCGGGGGGCGGGGCCGGCGCGGGGCGGGGCGGCGGCGCGGGGCGGGGCGGCGCGGCGGCGGCGTGAGCTCAGCGCCGGGCGCTCAGTCCGAGCCGGAGCGAGCCGCCGGGAGGATGTTCGCCGAGCGCCCCGAGCCCCGCGCCGCCGCCGCCGCCGCCGCCGCCGCGCTCTGAGGGCCGCGGGCGAGAGGCGCCTCCGCCGCCCCGGAAGCCGGGCGGGCGGGCCGCGGAGCCGCGGGGCGGGCGGGCCGGGGGCCGGCGGCGGGCGCGACGCGGCCGGCCAGCGCCGCCGGGACGAGCCGGGCGGGCGCCGCGCGGTGGGAGGAGCGGGGCGGCGGCGGCGCGCCGCGCGAGGACGGCCCGGCGGGCCCCGCGCCCGCGCCCCCGCTCCTCCCGGGCCCCTCGGCCTCGGCCGCCGCGGCGATTCGCGCCTCTCGGCGCCGCCACCTGCCCGCGCGCCCCCCGCGAGCCCCGGGCCCGCGAGCGTTGGCGTTGGCGTTGGCGGCGCGCGCCGGGGCATGCCCCGCGCCTAGAGCCCGGGGGGCGCGCGGGGGGCGCGCGGGGGGCCCGGGCGGCGGCGGGCGCGGCGCGGGGCGCGTGGATGTGGCGCCGGGCCCGGGCGGCGGCGGGCTCCAGCGGCGGGACCCCTTCGCCCCGCCCGCCTTCCCCTTCGCGCCCCCGGGCGAGGCCGCGGCCGTGATCGGCCGTGAGCCGGCGGCGGGGGGCGGCCGGGGTCGGGGCCGCGGACGCCGCCGGGGCGCGCGGGGCGGCGGCGGGGGCCGGGGGGGCCCGGGCGCGCGGGAGCGCGAGCGGCCCGGGGAGCCGGAGCGCACCATGGAAGCGGCGGCGGGCGGCCGCGGCGGCTTCCAGCCGCACCCGGGGCTGCAGAAGACGCTGGAACAGTTCCACCTGAGCTCCATGAGCTCGCTGGGCGGCCCGGCCGCCTTCTCGGCGCGCTGGGCGCAGGAGGCCTACAAGAAGGAGAGCGCCAAGGAGGCGGGCGCGGCCGCGGTGCCCGCGCCGGTGCCCGCAGCCGCCGAGCCGCCGCCCGTGCTGCACCTGCCCGCCATCCAGCCGCCGCCGCCCGTGCTGCCCGGGCCCTTCTTCATGCCGTCCGACCGCTCCACCGAGCGCTGCGAGACGGTGCTGGAGGGCGAGACCATCTCGTGCTTCGTGGTGGGCGGCGAGAAGCGCCTGTGCCTGCCGCAGATCCTCAACTCGGTGCTGCGCGACTTCTCGCTGCAGCAGATCAACTCGGTGTGCGACGAGCTGCACATCTACTGCTCGCGCTGCACGGCGGACCAGCTGGAGATCCTCAAAGTCATGGGCATCCTGCCCTTCTCGGCGCCCTCGTGCGGGCTCATCACCAAGACGGACGCCGAGCGCCTGTGTAACGCGCTGCTCTACGGCGGCGCCTACCCGCCGCCCTGCAAGAAGGAGCTGGCCGCCAGCCTGGCGCTGGGCCTGGAGCTCAGCGAGCGCAGCGTCCGCGTGTACCACGAGTGCTTCGGCAAGTGCAAGGGGCTGCTGGTGCCCGAGCTGTACAGCAGCCCGAGCGCCGCCTGCATCCAGTGCCTGGACTGCCGCCTCATGTACCCGCCGCACAAGTTCGTGGTGCACTCGCACAAGGCCCTGGAGAACCGGACCTGCCACTGGGGCTTCGACTCGGCCAACTGGCGGGCCTACATCCTGCTGAGCCAGGACTACACGGGCAAGGAGGAGCAGGCGCGCCTCGGCCGCTGCCTGGACGACGTGAAGGAGAAGTTCGACTATGGCAGCAAGTACAAGCGGCGGGTGCCCCGGGTGAGTGGCCCCCGGCCTGGGCGCGGGGTGGGGCGGGTGCGCCGGGCGGGGGGGGCACCTCCTGGGCCACGCGCTCCGGGCTCCGAGGCCGGGACCTGCGTTCTGCCTCCCTCCTGTCTCAAGGCTTCGGCTCGCTTTGGGGAAATTGAGAGCGTTCCCGTGGGCAGGGCCGGTGGCTTTGGTAGGAAGCTCTCCCGCCGGTTCCTCAGGACAAGGCTGGGCGGGGCTGGTGGCGGCGGGGTGCGGGGCCGGGCTTGGTGTGTGGGAAAGGCCCACAGCCATTGCCCAGATAGGCCAGGCCGGCACCGGCCTCCGGTGCTGCCGAGAAAGCGGCCTGTCCCGAGGCCAGGGAAGCTCCATCCAGCCGGGCGCCGGCTGTGTGCCTCGGGCCCAGGTCTCCCTTGGGATTGGGGTGAAGGTGGCTGCCCCTACCCCGGTGCCTCCCAGCTTTGAGTCCCAGGAGGCAGAGCTCGGGCCGGGCGAGGCCTGGTTTTGTCACTGGCTCTGCTCCGTTTGGTGTCCTGAAGTTTGGGGACACAGACACAAAACGAAGCCAGGTGTCCGGCGGCAGTGGCGGGTGGGGGGGGGGCGAGACTCGGCAGCCCCAGCGCAGTGCTGGTTCGTCTCTCCGGGCCTGCCAGGGAGCAAATCCCAGAGTCCCTCGTGCAGGGTGAGGGCCACTTGGCACCCAGCTGCGGGCCTGGTCGGCAGGCTCCTGGGCCCGAGTGCGGGAGTTCCTGGCGGCCTGCGATTTGTTTTGGACTCACCCGTTTCCTTCTCTCCCTCTGAAGCGCAGAGGGACACGCCAGGGAGGGAGGCTGTCGGCCCGGCTTTGTTGTTTGCCAGTTGGAGGATCTGGAGGATCCGGCGTGGGCAGCTCCCAGGCCATGAGGCGCCGACATTACCCAGTGCGGTCCTCAGGAACTTTCCGTTGCATACCTCCCCGAGTATTTGTAACTTTTTTTTAAATATCCAGGCTTATTAAATTGCACACACAGAATGCTGCATTGGCTCAGCTATTCTTGGGAGGCCTAATTAATTCAGCTATTGCATCAAACTTTTTTTTCGAAATCTGTGAATAGATGCTCCAGCCCGGTTTTCTCTGGGCGGCCCTCCAGCAGAGTGTCAGATCGTGGGGAGGAGGGGCTGTGGATGGAAGCGAGGGACTGTCGCCTCTGCTTGGAGGGGGCTGCGGAGAGTGTGTGTGTGTGTGTGTGTGTGTGTGTGTGTGTGTGCGCGCGCGCGTGCCTGCCTGTTCAGGGGCGCTCTGGCCCTGCCAGGCCAGAGCCTTGGTGCAGCTGCCTGCAGACCTGTGGGCTGGGGAAGGTGATCCTGGCAGGGCTGCTGACAGGCCCAGCAGGCTGGGGCCTTTCGTGTCACACGGGGAGTGGGCTGGCGTGGGCATAATGGCGCTCCCTGTGGGTTGGGGGCCGTTCTGTTTGGGGTGGCCCATCCTCGCTAGTGCCTGTGGCTGGAGGAAGCCACGTGTTGGGGGGATGGTGGTGGGTTCAGGCAGGTTGCGGAGTGGGTCACTTGTGGCCAGGGCCTGAGCTGCTGGGACACACTCACGTGACTGTCTCGAGCCGAAGGCAGAGACTCTCGGCTGAGCAGGGTGCGTCTGTTTTTGTCCGGCTGTGGGTCATGTGTGTGCTTGTGGTCTGTCTGTCTTCCTGGGCTTTGCTGGGGGACCAGCAGGGCCCGGGTCACCCAGCTTCTCCCTCCCTGTGGCAGGCGCTGCGGTTGTAAGCGCCGGGGTCCTCAGGCTGCCGTAGAGACACGCCAGACAGGCTTCCCCTCTGGTCATCTCAGTGGATGGTTCCAAGCCACCTTTCCATTTTGAAGTCTTCTCCAGCACCGCTCTGAAATCTCACTTTCCAACTGAAAAGCAGTTCCCAAGCCACGATGAAGATGTGCTCGGTGTGAGCGCCTGGCGTCTCCAGGCCTGAGTGGTGGCCTCCTCCTGGCTCCCTGCATGTTCCCCGGCTTCTGCGGGCTTTCCTCATGCTCCTGGGGGTGGGGCACCTAACCTGTCTGTTGCCTCCTGCCCTGTGTTCCTGACAAGGGCAGCCAGGGACTCTGCCCTTACTCAGTGCCTGCTCCATGGGCTCTGTGACTGTGTGGTTGGGAGATCTGGGCTGTAGATCTGGGCTGTGTGGTTGGGAGATCTGGGCCCCTGAGGTCTCCCCAGGACAGTCGTGTGCGTGCGCATAGGGAGGACACAGGAGAAGGGAGTGTGGTCTCAGGGTGGGCGTGGACGGTGCCCAGACCCTGCTTGTCCTAGAAGGAGCGGCCTGGGAGGCCCCGCCCTTGCTGGTTACCCTTGGCTCCTCCCACTCACATCTTGACAGCTTATTCTTAGGATATGTTTTGATTTCCTCACTTCCTTTGTAGTTTATTTTAATACTTTTGATCTGCTGAGGATGAGGGCAGAAGGAACAAAGAATGTACTGGAACTTTTGCAGGGGCTGCTCCTCCCGGCAGGCCTTCGGGCTCTGCGGAGTGGGAGGGAGCGGAATTGCCTTTCAGGTGTTTGGCCAGGCCAGGGCTGGGTCCCCTGCCCGAGCGAGTGGGCTGGGTCAGCGCCACTCTGCCCCCCGTGATGCAAGGTGGGAGAGGGCAGTGGGAGGCGGGGCTGCACTTTTGCCTTGGAAACCCTGTGTGAGGGCAGCTGTGTCTGAGACCCTGGCCTGTCAGCCGCACAGTGACAGCGTGAGGGGCCGAGTCTTCCTCCAGTGTCCCCTCCTACGTGGGGTGCAGAGGAGGCCTCTGCTCCCGTCCAGTGGCTGTCAGGTCTCCCCAGCTTCTCACTGTGGGCTGTGTGAGTGCTTGGCAAGTCCCCTCTTCAGGACCCTGGGGCTGCCATCTTTGTCGGGTGTGTGTGGGGGAGATTATCTTACCTCCTCACTCGGTCCCACACTGGCTTTGTGACCTTGGACCAGTTGCTTACCCTCTCTGTCTCTGTAAACTGGGGATGACTGTTTGATCTTGGGCTTGTGTGTTTCGAGTGTCACAGCTCGATGGGGAGCCTCAGCTTTCCCTGCTCCCACCCCTTTCTCCTTTCCGGTCGGCTTGCCCCTTTCCTCTTGGGCTCTCTGATAGCTGTAGGCCTCCATTGGACTTCGTCCTTTTGTCTGTATAGATGGCTGTTAGGGAGACAGAATGTGGCAGTTTGAGGCTGCTGCTTGACCCGCTGCCTGGGACACGGCCCCTTGTCCCACAGAATGTTGCACTCGGGCCAAGCGCTTTCCTGGTGGGCTGATGACAGGGTGGTGTGGTGCCTCCCTTGGGCCACAGCAGGATCCTGCTCCAAGGGGCAGTGGGCCCCCCACTCCCCCGGTGTGAGAGGTAGCTCTTCATTGTCATGTGCGCGCTGTGCATTCTGGTGACTGGAGAATTAGGGTCATGGGGGAGCGTTGTCGTTCTGTCCTACAGATGCCCAAGTTCCCAGGGGTCTCTCAGGCTGGCTTGCCTTTGTTCTGTGTGGGCTGGTGTGGGTCTTAGTGGGCTGTGGGCTGAGGGTCACTTGGTTGGGAAGCTCTGTCCACCGCTGTAGAGGGTTCGTGACATGGGTTTTCTGGTCCCTCAAGCCAGGCCTTTTGACCTATGTCACCACGTGGGTGCCCCAGTCCTAGGCAGTGTTTCCTCAGGCAGGTACCTAGCCGGGTGGTTAGGCTTGGAAGCTTGGAGTCTTGAGGCCTGTTTTGGGGAGTAACCACTCGTAGATGTGCAGGCCTGGAAGGGGTGCCCGGCTTGGAGACCTTCTGGGAGGTAGTTGTGTTTTGCTCTTGTAAGGTGAGCCACTCACAGGCAGGGACAGCCTCAGGAGTTTGTTTTTGGGAGGCCCCTCACTCAGCGCAGCGGCCATGTGGGTTTTGGGCTGTGGTCTCCCAAACACCTTCAGGTCCGGGGGGCAGGGTGCTTCAGGGGCCATCTGTCCTTCTGCCCGCCGGCTTCCTTGGGAAGAATGTGTTTGTTGTGAGTGTTTTTCTCTAGCTTTTTGTGGGATTCCATATGGTCTTGGGCCAGGCCCTGGGGTCAGGTTCCTGGGCAGGCCCTGGTTCCTGTGCAGAAGGCCAGGGTCTGCAGGTTTGGGCTGCTCTGCCCCCCCAGGTGAGGGTTCTGGAGAGAAGGCTGGCTGCTGGGTCTTCTCAAGTGGGGGTAACAGCAGCTCGACAGTGGTTGTTGACTGCAGCCCACCCTGGGTGGCTGTGCATGGACTGGGAGGGCATGGGTGTATCCCCCGTGGCTCCTGCAGGGAGCAGAGCTTGGTGGTCATTTCCCGACATGCTCTGTTGTTCATCTGTTTGGGACCCCTCGGATCTGGGCTGGGTCCCTTGCCTTCTGGGGCAGCAGGGTCCTGGCGTGAGGCGGGGAGCCCTCTGTCAGCATCTTGTTCCTCAGCCGTCTCTGTGGCTGATTTGTGCAATGTCTGTCTGTCTGAGTCTCTGGGTGAGGGCAGACAGGATGTGGAGCGAGGAAGTCTGGGGTAAGTGTGAGCTGAACCCTGCCCCGGAGTCTTGCGGGGTTGTGGGGCTGCAGCTCCAGCACAGGTTAGATCTTAGCTGCCTGCAGGGCCTCCAGAGAGGAGGCGGTGGTTCCGGGGCCTGGGCCCTGACCGTCTGGCAGGAGGTGTCCACGCCGGGGCTGGGCTCTGTGGCAATAGTGTGTCTCTTTCTAAGGATTGCGAAAGTTGAGGGAGAATTTCTCTACTGGAAGAATTATGCAAGTTTCAACTGAAATGTTTTTAAAAAGTTTCTTTGTTTTGAGTCAAAATACAGAGGCTGAATTATTTCCCTAATATCTGGGAGAGCTGGAAAAGAGGTCTCGCTCTCATTCTCAAGGGCTCTTCCCCTCCTGACCGACGGTCACCAGGCCAGGGGGTTATGGAGTGGGGGGGTGACCCGGGGACCAGCTCTTTATACCTGGCCTCCTAGTGCCAGAGCAGGTGGTAGGGTGGCTCCTTCCTGCCCTGCCCTGGCTGTCACCCTTGTGGTCTGGAGTGGGGTGTCTTTTTTTTTTTTTTTTTGAGACAGTCTCTTGCCCAGGCTGGAGTGCAGTGGTACAATCTCAGCTCACTGCAGTCTCTGTCTCCTGGGTTCAGGGGATTCTCCTGCCTCAGCCTCCCGTGTAGTTGGGATTGCAGATGTGTGCCACCAGCTAATTTTTTTTTTTGTATTTTTAGTAGAGATGGGCTTTTACTATGTTCGTCAAGCTGGTCTGGAACTCCTGACCTCAAGTGATCAGCCTCCCGAAGTGCTAGGATTACAGGCGTGAGCCACACTGTACGTGGCCCTGGAGTGGGTCCTGCCACGGAAGGCATCCCAGGGGCTGGTGGGATGGAGGAGTCACCTCTGGCCGTCCCACCTGCCCTCTGCAGACCACGTGCTATGCTGGGTGATCCTTAGGAAGCTCTGGCTCCTCTCAGGGCCTGGGGGGCATGAGAAGTGATTGCTCATAGGTGCTGCTGCTTTGTGAATATGAGAGAGAGTTCCAGAAGGGCCCCGCTTCCCGGAGCCTGCGTGTTGGTTTCTCTGTGTGGTACTTGGTATCTTTCCAGGCTGCCTTGCTGGGGTGGCCTAGCTGCAGGGCCCAGGGAGCCTTGAGCTCTGGGACATGCCGCCACATGAGCCTGTTTACGTATGAAAATGAAGGACCAGGACTCTTGTGAATTTTAAATGAGATTGTGGGGACAATAGTAAAATCCAGACTAGGAGCAGATGGACCGAGCACCTGTGCTGGCCGTGGCCTGGAGGGGGCGTGGTGGCGCCTGTGGCCCTCAGCTTGTGTCTAGTAGGCCTTTGCTTGAAATGCTCGTTCCTTTGGGTAATGCTCCTGTCTTTTGTTGGGGGGAAGTGCATAAAGGGGGCTTTGAGAGGCATCTTGGCGGGAGCCTGGGGAACGGCCGAGATTTTGCTTGGTGTGTTGATGTCGTTCCTCATTTTCTTTTTTGACTCATAAATATGGAAGGAGAGCTCTGGCGGTGCTGCAGCGGCAGGGCTGAGTCGGCGGCACACCCAGACCTGGTCCTGCTCAGGCTGCCTCTGCTGGGGGGCCTTGTCTTACTGGTCGCGGGGGTCGTCGTGTGTGTGGTTGTTGTGTCAGCCCCGGGGGGGGGGCTGGTCACGTCTGGATCCGCAGTTCGGGGACCAGATTCAATAACTCACTGAATGACTCAGTGGAGCTCTGCAGGCCCTGGTGGTCGGGAGTTATTGGCAGCTCCGTCCTCTGGCTAGAAGGGGAATGTTGTTTCTTCTCCCACTGTTTTTTTTTTTGAGACGGAGTCTTGATCCGTCGCCAGGCTGTAGTGCAGTGGCGTGATCTGAGCTCACTGCAACCTCCGCCTCCCCGGTTCCGGTGATTCCCCTGCCTCAGCCTCCCAAATAGCTGGGACTCCAGGCGCGCGCCACCACACCTGGTTAATTTTTTATGTTTTACTAGAGACAGGGTTTTACCATGTTGGCCAGGATGGTCTCAATCTCCTGCCCTTGTGATACGCCCACCTCAGCCTCCCAACGTGCCGGGATTACAGGCTTGAGCCACGGCGCCTGGCCATTGTTTCACCGTTTGAAGAAATTGGTGCACTGTCTTCTGCCGTGGGAGCACTTGTACCCTGGGTCCATGTTGAGGGCTTGGGAGGTGCTGGAATGCTATCCTTGGCTGGTGAGGCTGTGTGCTGATGCTCCTCCCAGCTCTTGGCCCTGCCTGGACCACGGGGCTTCCGATGGGGCCTCGGCGGCTGCCTGAGAAGGAAAGCAGCTCCTGTTCTAGGCTTCCTGCAGCTCCCACGGTGCTGCTCAGGCTGGTGGCCTCGGGCATGGGTGGCAGGGGACACTGCCACCTAAACCAGAGGCTCTGTCTCTGTTCTAAGGGTTTCACTCCAGGACCCAGGGCACTGACTGGGCTGTTGTGTGGCCCTTCCCAGCCCGATCCAACCCTGGAGCTGCGTGTGTGAGGTGACGGTGTGTGAGGTGACAGTCACTCCATGACAGCTCCTGTGCCGTGATGGGGGCACCTGGAGACTGGCTGTCTTTACCAGGAAGTGTGTCAGGAGTGGGCGAGGGGCGGTGGGAGGTCAGGCAGCGCCCAGCAGGTGTCCAGCGGCAGTGGTGCTGCCTGTCTTCTCACCCGTGCCCTGCCTGTATCCGGAGTGGCTCGGGTGCTCCCTGTGGTGCCCCTGGGAGCCGTGGCTGTGCCGGTGGCTTCCTTTGATGCCAGTCTTCTGCAGGGAAGACCATGTTGCTAGCAGAGGCAGGTGTCTTGGTTAATTATGTTGTTTTCTTCTGCCCAGGAGTGAATCTGTAAGTGAATCTGTAAGGGCTGCAGGCCGGCAGCCTGCAGACTGCTCTGAGTCTGCCCTGGCTGGGGTGCTCCCTGCTGGAACCCCTGGTCCAGCTGTTGAGAGGAGGCCGACTGGGTGCACAGTTGTTGCAGAGTCTGGCCAGGCTCTCTGCCCTTCGGATAACATGGAAACGTTCTTGCTTTTACTATGGAGTATGCACCTTTGCCCAGAAGCAGAAATGCTCTTGGTTTCTTTTTCTGGAAGTAAGGCCTGTAGGTTGGGTCCTTCCTGCCCTGTTGAGGGAACGTGTCCCTCCTTAGTGTGCAGGCCAGGCTTGACTGGGTGCTGAGCTTGTCCTGCAGAACATGTGTGAACGCCTCATCCCCGAGGGCTCTGGGAGGCTGGTGTCTTCTGTGGGCTGTCTGAGGTTGCCCATTTGACCCTACCCAGGATGGGTTACTTAAGGAGTTGAATGGGCCTTGAGAGGCTGATCACCCCTGCATGGTGGGTGTCTCTCCCGGTGCCCTCGCGGGCTTCTCTGTGCCAGGCGCTGGGCTGGGCAGTCCTGGATCCCCGCATGGTGTGGCTGCCCACAGTCCAGGCAGCTCCAGGGCAGGCATCCCTGGCTCCTTCCCTCACAGGCTAGTCCCGAGAGGTCTGTCTGAGAGCAGTTAGGCCTCACGGCCTATGCTTAGAGAACTTGAGGCCTTCTTGGGGAGCAGTTTGTCTCCGTGCCTCCCTTCAGGTTCCCTTGGCCTGGGAGCCTCTGACTGGCCATGGATGGCAGCTCCAGCTGCCCAGGGCCCTCTTGTTATGGTTCCCCAGACCACTGGGCCAAGCTGGGCCTCTTTGTCCTAGACATGCTGTTCCTGTGCTACCCTGGAGGGCTGGTGGCCCTGTATGGACCTGCACGGTACCCAGGACAGGCCTGCCATGGTGCTGGTGGGGCCTCCCAGGGTGCTCTGCCTCCCTGGCCCTGACAGGCTCTGACCCCTGAGGATGGGGGCTGGGCACTCAGAGCCTGGAGATACCCCTTTGCAGAGATAGCAGGAGCCTGGGGCTCCAGAGCAAGCGACTCCTGCCTGTCTGGTGAGGGTGAGCATGGGGGCTGGACTCTGATCCCTGGTCCGGGTGGGAGGAGCTGCACAGCACCGGGCAGCTCAGCCACCGTCTGCAGAGCTGTGGACACTGCATGTGTGCTGCCGAAGGTGTGCCCATCCGCCGAGGCTACCTGCGCCACCGCCGGTGTCCTGTGGGCTAGCAGTTGCCGAGTGGCTGTGCCCACACGAGGCCTCCATGCCGGTGAGGCTGCAGAAGGCCTGCTGTCTCCTCTCCTTTCTGCTGTCCTTGTGCTAAGGCCCCTGAGGCTGGGCCTTGGAGAGGGAGGTGTTACGTGTGCCTGCACTGAAGCCTGCCCCAGGCTGCTTTCTGACGCCCAGGATCTCCCCAGCTGGCATGACGTCTGTGAGATCTCCCTTGCTTCCTCCCTGGACCCCCGTGTGGACCTGGAGGGAGGTGGGGACCCGGCCTGGTGCGGCCCCTGGCCACCTGCCTGGTGCTTTGGGGGTGCCGCTGGCAGCGCCTTCGCTCTGCCTCACCTGCTGCCGCCCCACTTCCTGGCTACAACCCTGTTGCCCAAACCATTAAAAAAAATTATATTCCCAAGTTGAATGATATGCAAATGTAGTCAATTAAGCGAGGGGATTTTAATTAGCAGTTTAAGTTCATGTGTGAAGTGCCTTGCCTTAATTACTTGACAGTTTTGTTGTAAATTTGCTAAGTTTTTTTTTGCAGAACTATCAAAACTGTGATTTTTGTTAACATTCTTGGATGCAGTGAGTGTCGCCCAGCTTGCCTGACCCTAGTGGGTTTCGTCTTAATTTATAAAGCTCTTTACACTGTGAAAACAAGGTAAACTCCCTGGGTTGCCTCTGTGTGGCTCCGGGAGGCAAGCTGTGCTCAGTGTCTTCCTTGTCATTGACTGGGGCTGGGGACCTGCCTTGGGGCGGTGGTCTTGGGCTCCCATTGGGGAAATGGGGTGAACCTTCTTCCCCATGTGGGTCCAGCAGCCAAGGGTGGCACCCGTGTCCCAGGGACACACCCTGTACCTCCATGGAGTCAGGAGGAAGGGTTTCGACCTGGCTGGGCTCATGTGCTGGGGATCACAGAATCCTGGTGACGGGGGCCTGTGCTGGTGGCGTGGGGTTGGCGTAGGCCTTGGGCTTGCAATAGGAGAACTGGAACTCAACTTGAAGTCTTTCCTGCCGTGAGAGGCTTCCCAGAGCAGCTGCCTCAGCTCCTGGATTGGGTGAGTCCTGTGTCCAGGCTCGCCCACCCTCCGGGGCATCCCTGTGTGCCTGGGCGGGCGTGAGGCTGGCCCCTTCCGCTGGGTTTGGGTTTGCTTCTGTTCCCCGCTGCTGCTACGGCTGCCTCCTGTGGCTTCGGCGCCCTCGCCCATTCAGTTCCCGGCCTGAGCAGTATGCCTGTAGCGTAGATGGGATTTTCCCATTAAACGTCATTATTTGCATTGTGATTTCTTTGGTGTTTAATGGACTCTAGATAAAGGAGGATCTGTTTTCTCTCAGGAGCGTCTGTGGGGTCTCTTGTCCTGGTTTGCTCAGTGAGGTGTGGCCCCAGGGTCTGAGGGCGGCGGCCAGGACCACTCAGGGCGGCCCCCACCACAGGGGCTGCTATCCTCCAGCCTCTGCTCCACTTTCTAGTACCTTGGCCAAGGAGGCCTCTGGGAGGGTGAAATGGCCACAGGCCTGGGAAAGCGGCACTGGTGGGGGTGGGAAGCCATAGGCAGAGAAGCCAGGGAGGAGGGAGGCCTGGGCCTGGAGGAACGAGGGAGGGGCAGGAGCCTGGGAGCAGCCTGGAGAAATGTGGGCCGGGCTGGTCTGGCCACGGGCAGGACTGTGTCTGGGACTCTGGATTGCCAGGAGTGCGCTGGCGGCAAGCTGTGTGCTGCCCGGCCCCAGGAGGATGTCTGGGCAGTGGCGGGGGGGCAATGCTGTGGGGCTGGGACCGCCGGGCAGGGGTTTCTGGTGCCACTAAGGTGCCCAGAAGAAAAAGTCAAGTGGATTTGAGAAGCAGAGTTGTCTTTAGCCCGAAGTAACCGTGTAGCAGTAACAAGAAAACCTGGGGTTCTTATAAGTGATGTGCTGTCCTTGTTAGGAGGACATGGACAGTTGTAGATCCAGGGGAGCGGTGACACGGACAACGGACCCCACGCCGCCTCTCGAGGCAGACTTCACCCTTGGTGGGAGGGGGAGAAGCGCTGCGTCCTGTGGTCCAGGAGTCAGGTGAGAGGTGCGGGAAACCACAGCTCTCAGGAGAATCTGTGCTGCCATGTGTGGGGCCATCCTCAGCCCTCCGGTCCTTCTTGGGAAGCGGCCCCTTCCCTCGCTCCCAAGCCTCCTTGTCTGTGCCCAGACCCTGAGATGTCCGGGGCACTCTGGGTGAGCTTTGGTGGGCAGTGCAGGGCTCACTGGAGCTGCAGGCGAGGGCTTTGCAGGAGCTCTGTGGTCGCCCCGCGTCCCTGGCCTCTGCTGTTTTCTGCCTCAACGTTGGCATGTGGGAGAGGAAGCCCAGGACACTGGGCCTGGAAGGCAGGTCCCTGTGGGGTCCCTACCTTCACCCTAGGGCACAGAGGGCCCAGGGTCCCCTCACACTTGCCTGCAGGACCAGCAGGGAACGCTTCTCTTTTTGCTGTCGTTATGAACTTGTGGCTTAAATGTGTCTGTGGACTTAAAACTGCCCTCCTGTGTGGAGAATTTCCAGCTTTCACTGACGTGCAGAGATTAGCTCAGCGCACCCCATGCATCCCGGTCCCCAGTTATCCACATGTCATTTTGTTTCATCCAACTTCCTGCTCCTGTTTTGAGGGGACAGACTGTAATTTTTTAAAGCAAATCCCAGGCATCATCTTATTTCATGTTGAAGTGTTTCACTGTCTACATCTAAGGAATATGGAATTGTCAAGAACGATAACCATGACCCATTAACTTGCCTAATGAAGTGAAGGGGAATTTCTGGACCCCTGCCCATGTTCCGGTCCCTCCTGTCTCAGAAGGGCTCCTCTGCTGCTGTTTGGGACCCAGGGACCGCAGCGCGTGCAATGCGGGGTGGGGGGTCTTCCTGCGTGCCTCTCTGTGCGCGCATGTGTGCCTGTGTGAGTGTGTATGGTGCTGTAAGGGGCTGTGCTGAGAGGCAGCGGGCCGGAAGAGAGCAGGGCGGGTGGGAAGAGGGCCAGCCTCCTCACCTGGAGGCCGTCGGGGACCTACCTCACGTGATGTGCCCCTCGGCGCAGCTCCCAGCCTCTGATGGCGAGCCTCTGTAAATGTATGTGAACGTTTTTCGATGCATGTCTAATCAGGAGAATAATCAGAGCAGCAACTGGTATATGCTCATCAGAGAACCTCGGAACAGTGAAGAAGAATGCAGACGGTGACCCCTTCTCTCTGTTCTTGGGGGTTGGGGAGAAGTACAGTGTCGTGTCTTCACATGTCAGGAGAGACGGGAATGCACCACGGCTCTTCTGCTGGAAACGTGGGAAGCTGGGGTGCAGCTGACCGTGGCCCCTTCTGGCCCTGCTGAGGAGGGCGTGTCCCTGCCACATTCACGGAAAGATTTTACTTCCTCCTATTTTTGGAGACAGGGTCTCGCCCTGTTATCTATGCTGGAGTGCAATGGTGTGACCCCAGCTCACTGCACCTTTGACCTTTTGGGCTCAAGTGATCCCCCCCCCCGTCAGCTCCCCAGTAGCTGGGATTACAGGAGGGTGCCTGGCTGGGGTTTTGTTTTGAATTTTAGAGATGTGATCTTCGTATGTTGCCCAGACTGGTCTGGAACTCCTGGGCTCAAGTGATCCTCCGCCTCAGCCTCCCAAAGTGCTGTGAGCCACCACTCCTGGCCTGAAAGTATTTTTCTTAACTGGACTTTTCTCTGTATGCACTGCGGTCTGCCTTTTTCCCTGAATGAGGCATAACAAGTACTTGGGCGACTGTTTTCTGTAGGAACATCATTGTGACATTCTTGTAGGAAATAAGCGGAAAACATACCAGCACGGTATTCACAGAGCACAGAAGGGTATAAAAGGCAGATCCGCACTTGGGTGAGGGCAGAGTTGTTCTTGGTTTATCACAAGGGCATGCCTGGCCTGCGCCGCTCAGTGCCTTTGGGATATCAGTGCCCTTGGGTGCCTGGTGCCTTTTTGGGCCGGCCCTGTGGTATTTTGGATCATTAGTTGGAATTGAGGGTTCTGGAACTTGTTTAGTGTCTAGGGCACGTGCCGTGTTTGTCATTGCAAGAGACGCTTCAGGGCACATGTTAGCACAGACATCTCAGGCAAGCTTTGTGACACCCCTGGGCTGGATGAGATGATGCACGAGAGCGGGACCACCTGCTTCACCCCTGCCCTGCCTCTCACAGTGCTCCGGCCACTGTCCTTGTGTCCCGGCTGCCCTTTCTGCAGCTGTGCGTGCAGGCTGGCTATTGTGCTCTGTGGCAGAAGCCCATCAGGGCGCACATCTGTGCATCTGAGAGCCGTGGTGCATTCCCGTCTCTCCTGACATGTGAAGACACGACACTGTACTTCTCCCTAACCCCCAAGATGCACAGATGAGTGCCCATCTCTCCGGCTGGCTCACTGTCACTGTCACAGTGCAGCTTTGCTCGTCCTGTTCTCATGCCTTGGGACCAGTGGACAGAGTGCTTTCAGCCATATCGTGGTGCGTGCAGGTGCGGGAGCATGGGACTGGGGGAAATAGGTTGGTCAGAGGGCGTATGGTCACACCAGGCTGTTTTCCAGAGCGTCCCAGCCCTCCCTGTCCATCGGTCTTGTTGGCTGTAAATGCGTTATTGGCTACATGGGCTGCTAGGTATGTGGTGAGCTTCTTGTAGATAGGGTGGGTCAGAGGGAGGCACCCTGTTGGTGGGGTACCCTGTTTATTTACTAATGCACACGCGGGGCACCTCTCTAGACTGTCTGTGGGGTACCCTGTTTACTGACGCACACGCGGGGCACCTCTCTAGACTGTCTGTGGGGTACCCTGTTTATTTACTGATGCACACGCGGGGCACCTCTAGACTGTCTGTGGGGTACCCTGTTTACTGACGCACACGCGGGGCACCTCTCTAGACTGTGGGGTACCCTGTTTATTTACTGATGCACATGCGGGACACCTCTCTAGACTGTCTGTGGGGTACCCTGTTTATTTACTGATGCACACGCGGGACACCTCTCTAGACTGTGGGGTACCCTGTTTATTTACTGATGCACACACGGGACACCTCTAGACTGTGGGGTACTCTGTTTATTTACTGACGCACACGTGGGACACCTCTCTAGACTGTCTGTGGGGTACTCTTTATTTACTGATGCACACGCGGGGCACCTCTCTAGACTGTCTGTGGGGTACCCTGTTTACTGACGCACACGTGGGACACCTCTCTAGACTGTCTGTGGGGTACTCTTTATTTACTGATGCACACGCGGGACACCTCTCTAGTCTGTCTGTGGGGTACCCTGTTTATTTACTGATGCACACGCAGGACACCTCTAGATTGCTTTTGGGTGTTAGCTCAGGTGGGATGAATTTATTTGTTCTTAGGTCTTTGTCTACATTTCTCATTTCCTCAGTAGACTGAGATTCCCCTAAAAAGTAGGGCCGTTTTACCAAGACCTTTTTTCGAACGGTGTGCAGCTTACATGTCCACAGAATTAAGAAGCTGCCCGTTTTCCCAGCTCCTGACGAATTTAAGATTCCGTCATTGAGGCCTGGCCTGCTGGAAGCCGAGGCATGTTGGTCACCTGAAGTCAGGATTTTGATGCCAGCCTGGCTAACATGGTGAAACCCTGTCTCTACTAAAAAAATAAAAAAATTATCCAGGCTTGGTGGCATGCGTCTGGAGTCCCAGCCACTGGGAGCCTGAGGTGGGAGAATTGCTTGAACCTGGGAGGTGGAGGTTGCAGTGAGCTGAGATCATGCCATTGCACTTCAGCCTGGGTGACAGAGCAGGGAAAACTAAAAGCAAACAAAAGATTGTCCTTTAGAGTGTATTTGTTGGGCCGGGTGCTGTGGCTCACGCCTGTAATCCTAGCACTTTGGGAGGGTGAGGTGGATGGATCACCTGAGGTCAGGAGTTCAAGACCAGCCCGGCCATCGTGGTGAAACCCCATCTTTAAAAATAAAATAATAAAAAAATAGAGTGTATTCATTAATTTGAAAGGTCGCATTTGTATTTCTTTGCGTTATGGTAGGTTGGTCATTTTGTTGTTAGGATTTTTTTCTGTAACTTGTCTTGTGCATAGTACGTTTTATTGTGACAGAATACACGTAACGTTTGCCGTTAAACGTACCATTCAGTAGTGTTGACGGTGAAGGCATGGAAAGCTATCCCACGCCATTGGTGACCAACAGAAAAGCAGCAGTGGCTGTGTTTGTGTCACATGCAGTATATTTTTCTTCAGAAACTTGGTAGAGACAAAAGCGGTTATAGAACGATAAAAGGGTAGAACCCACAGGAGGATCTGACAGCAGTGTATACCTACCCAACATCAGAACAGCTCAGTTAGAAAGCTCCCCCACCCCCGCGCAGCCCCTGTCTCGGGAAACATTCACTCCCCTTTCTGCCTCCCCAGCCCCGGACACCCACCCTTCCACTTTCTGTTCTCTGAGATGGGTCACTCCGGGGCCTCCTGAGTGGAATCGCATGAGTTGGTTCTTTTCTGACGGCCTGTTTCATTCCGCATCATGTCCTCGGGCTGCGTCATGTGGAGCCTGTGTCAGCATCTCCTTCCTTCTTGACGAAATCACAGGTTGCTGTCTGGGTGTATTTTGTTTGGACACTTGGGTGGCTTCCACAGCTTAGCGCCTCTGAGCACAGTGCACGGTGACCTCTGGAGACCCTGCCTTCGGTTCTTCTGGGTGTAGACCCAGAGCAGAACTGCTGGATCATTGGTCATTCCATTTTTATTGACTTATTTTTGAGACAAGGTCCCACTCTGTAGCCCAGGCTGGAGTGCAGTGGTGTGATCCTGGCTCACCCTCTGCCTCATGGGCTGAATCAATTCTTCTGCCTCAGCTTCCTGAATAGCTGGGATTCTAGGTGTGCGCCACCACACCTGGCTAATTTTTACATTTTCGTTTGGCCAGGCTGGTCTGGAACTCTTAACCTTAACACGACCCACCTGCCTCTGCCCCCCAGAGTGTTGGGATTACAGGCGTGAGCCACTGCACCCGGCCCTATTTTTCTTTCTTTCATTCCTTCTTCCTTCTCTTCCCCTCCCTTCCTGACGTGGTCTCACTCTGTTGCACAGGCCACAGTGCAGTGGCGCAATCTGGGCTCACTGCAGTCTCCATCTTCTGGGTTCAAGTGATTCACCTGCCTCAGCCTCCTGAGTGGCTGAGACTGTAGGCGTGTGCCACCATGCCTGGCTAGTTTTTGTATTCTTAACAGAGGTGAAGTTTCGTCATGTTGGCCAGGCCGGTCTCTTACCTCCTAGCCTCAAGAGATCATCCTGCCTCGGCCTCCCAAAGTGCTGGGGTTTCAGGCGTGAGCCACCATGCCCAGTCCCTATTTTTCTTTTCTTTCTTTCTTTTTTTTTTGAGATGGTGTTTCGCTCTTGTCACGGGGGCTGGAGTTTGATGGCTCGATCTCAGCTCACTGCAACTTCGCCTCCCGGGTTCAAGCAGTTCTCCAGCCTCAGCCTCAGCCTCAGCCTCCCGAGTAGCTGGGATTACAGATGCCCACCACCACGCCCGGCTGATTTTTGTATTTTTAGTAGAGACAGGGTTTTGCCATGTTGGCCAGGCTGGTCTTGAACTCGACCTCAGGTGATCTGCCCACTTCTGCCTCCCAAAGTGCTGGGATTCTATGCATGAGCCGCCGTGCCTGGACCTTGTTTTTTTTTTTTAAACCGACATGCTAATTTTCATATCAGCTGCAGCGCTTTCCACCCCAGCAGCAGTGCTGAGTGACAGACTCCTCATCCTCTCCAGTACTCTTTCTGTTTCTGACAGCAGCTGTCCTGATGGGTGTGAGGTGGCATCTCGATGTGGTCTTGGTTCTCATTTCCCTGATGATTAGCACGTTGAGCATTTTTCGTGGCTCAGTGGCCATCTCTGTTCTCGAGAAATGTCTGAGTCCCTCCCTCTTTGAGTCAAGTTGTGTGTGTGCCTTTAGCTCCGTCTAGTGCTTTATCCACTCTGGTTAGTAATCCTGTTCCACTTGTTGTAAATTTCTGTTTCCTGTTTGTCTACTGTGTGCACTGTGGTCTGATCCTCCCTCTGTTGCTGCAGGCTGCCTCCGGGAGGCTGTGGTGGTTCAGGAAGCAGGCGTGTCTCGGTGCCAGATTCATCTTTCTAAGAGGAGACGCTCTGTGAGCCTCAGTGCAGTGCCGTCTGCTAGTCTGACTCCATGCCCCTCCCTTGTGCAAGCTGGGCAGAGGCTCTGCCGGGACTGGTGGTGCTTATGGAAAGGGTTCTTGTGCCATGCGGAGATGACAGTGACCTGCCGGGCTGAGGGCTGTGAGTGCCACTGCGGGAGGGAGTCTCAGAGTGAGTGTGTGGCAGTCGGGCCTGAGCACGGTGCTGTTTCGTGAAGGAGTGTCTGCTGTGTGCCTGGCCTGTGGCAGCAAAGAGGAATGTCCCAGGGCCTCAAGGAACTTTACCTTGGCCGCCGTGCCCAGGCTGCTGCTGCTTTCTCAGAGGCCTGTGCAAGAGCTGTGGGCATTTGTGTGCATGGGTGTGTGCAGCAGGAGAGGGAAGAGCCTGGGTCCGGGGCCAGGCTCAGCCTGGGGCCAGGGAAGGGCAGTGAGAGGATCGGGGTGGGAGTGGGGAGGGGGTGTGGGGGCAGTGAGAGGATCCAGGGTGGGGGGGGCAGCGAGAGGATCCGGGGTGGGGGTGCAGTGAGAGAGGATCGGGGTGGGGTTGGGGGCTGTTTGCATTTTGCTTCTCCAGACTTCTCGCTCTTAAGTTACGTCCTGCCAGATCCAGGAGAAAGTTCTTTTAGCGAAATGATGGCTTCACTGAAAATGATATTTCCTGCCACACAGGCCCACCACATTCCTCCCTGTGGAATCCCATTGCCTGCTGCAGGTGGTGTGGGGGATCTAGGACAAGGTGCTGTTTTCCTGGCAGCCTCTAGGAGTGCCTCCCTGGGTTTGGAGTGCAGCCACCAGGCAGGAAGTCTATCCCCTTGCCCCGGCCACTTGGGGCTTTCGGGGCAATCTGCTGGCTTGGCCTTGACTTTTACCTGAAAGTCGGAGAGGAGGCCCCGGGCCTGCCCTCGGCATCAGGACCTGCTCTTCCTCTTTCCTAGGCCCCAGAGGTGCCCTTGGGAAGCACACAGCTGACCCGCCCCAAGTCCAGGCTGCCTTTAGGGAAGGGGCCTCACTGCTGGCCGCCCACCTCGGCCTTCTTCCTTTGCCCCCGGACCCGCCATATCCCTGCAGCTGGGATGGCCCTTGGATGCAGTCTGCCCGCCTCTTTGACCAGGGCCTGTGGGCTGGGGCCAGTCTCAGCCCTATGCTGACTTGTTTGGCTCTGCTGGTGGTAATGGGGGCCTGGGTAAGATCGTGTCTTGTGTTCCGGTGCCTCTCTAGCGAGTTCATGGCAGGACCCTGGTGCTTTTGGGGACTTTATGGAGCAGCCCCACATGTCTTCCCCAGAGCTCTAGGGGCCTGGCCAGCTAGCTACCTTTGCAGACCCCGAGATCACCAGGTTCTGTTGGGAGGGGTCTTGGGCTCTGCGTCGGCCTGGATAGGCAGTGCCCACTCTGCCGTGTCCCCTCTCTGGGGCTGCCTGGACTCAGCCTGGCTGGCAGCTGTTTCCGTTACGGGGTTCCAAAGGCCCCATCTTGGAATCAGGAGCAGGCTGGACTCGGGTGGGTTCCGAGCTTGGTGACCCGCTCTGCTCTCTCCATCCTGCTTTGTCCTAACTGTTGAATATTAATGAGGGGCGCTGCAGGGTGGCTCTCCAGTGGAGGGTCCTCACTTTTTGTTTTGCAAATAACACTGAGGCCCCTGTGTCACTGGGGCAGTGCAACTGTGACGCTGCTGGTTGGATTCAAAAGGAAGCCTGGCGGTGGCGGGCCTGGACAGGCGGCCTTTGACCTGAGGCAGGCGGGGCTCTATGCTGTTTAAAGAAAGGCGTGGGGCAGCCTCTCTGGCAGGCACAGGCTCTACCGGCTGGTTTTCCTTTGCCCACACGTGAAGTGAAAGTCACTGCGCTGGGTTTGGTGAACCCACTGTCCTTCCTTCTCTCGTCTTCTCTGTGCAAGTAGTGGTCAGTGTACTTTTAGATTATTTCAGGCGCGTGGAAGTTTCTAGGCGCGTGAGAGACGGAGCATGGCTGGGCTCCTTTCTTACTCCGTGAGTGTGGGCCGCGTTACTGTTCTAGGCCTCAGCTTCCCATCGGCCCCTCTCCTGTTTGGAAGAGGCAGCTGGGTCCCACGAGCCATCTCAGGAACTGCATCTGGGCACTGGTGCAGGGACTGTGCCCACAGCCAGTGGCCTGTTGGTCAGCTGATAGATGCCTGTAGGTGCTTAGCAAAACGCCTGGAGTATGTGAGGCAGCTGGCGAGGCTGCCAGGCTGGGACACATGCGCTTGAGCTGCTGGTCCTTGGTGCCACCTGACACTGCTGCCCTGATGGCCGGCTCTGAGGTGGAGGCCGGCTTCCATGGCAGTGTCCTCATTGGGCACATAGGGTGTGCCTGACCTGGGCCTGGGCATTGGGTCTCCTTGTGGTTGGGTCCACGTGTCCCCTGCCTAATTCGTGGATATGCTGGGGGCCATTGCTGTCCTGGAAGCCCTGAGAGCACAGGCTGAGGACATGTGAGGCTCCAGGTCTAGCGTGTGGACCGGCTGCGCCTGTTGTTGGCCGCCAGTGCAGCCGTGTCACCAGGAGGGGCCTGGCAATGGGAGTGACTTCTCTGCTCAGCTCAGCCTTCGATGCTCGGAGGGCTGTTTGAGAGCAAGGCCGGGGGGACCTTTTCAAGTGTCTCTGCCTTCAGTGGTCCCTGGCGGCGGCCCCTCGCCCGTGGGCTGGTCTGAGTGGGCTGAAACCGACCCCAGGTGATTCTTACTGGGGAGAGATGTTTCCAGAAATGAGAGCAAGTCAGTGAGTGGCACCCGCCAAGAGGTGCTTGGTTTCTGCTCTGCTGCTGTTGGGGCTGACAGTGTGGGGAAGGGAAGAGCCAGCGCAGGGGGCTCAGGGCGTCCCCCACTCTGACCAGCTCGCCTCCTGTCCTCAGGACCTCCTGGGCCTCGCTGTCCTGCCTCCTGTCCTCAGGGCCACGGGTTTTGTTGGATTCATCAGTTATGAACCAGGTTGTTGACCTGGAATTAGAGGTGTTTTACAGTCAGGGAGTTTGTGACAGTTTCGAACGTTTCGGGTTATGGAGTCAGTGAGGTGTCTTGCTGCTGCTGTGGTTGGCGTGCTTTTGACCACCTGTTTTTTTTTTTTTTTTTTGAGATGGAATCTCACTTCATCCCCCAGGTCGGAGTACAGTGGCACGATCTTGGTTCACTGCATCCTGCGCCTTCCAGGTTCAAGCAATTCTCCTGTCTCAGCTTCTTGAGTAGCTGGGATTACAGGTGCCCACCACCACGCCCGGCTAATTTTTGTATTTTTAGTAGAGATGGGGTTTTGCCATGTTGGCCAGGATGATCTCAAACTCCTGACCTCAAGTAATCCACTTGCCTCAGCCTCCCAAAGTGCTGGGATTATAGGCATGAGCCACCACGCCCAGCCTTGGCCACCTGTTTTAAAGAAACCACTCAATGTATCTTAAGGCGCTCATCTCCCTGTTCAACGGAGAGCCGGGTGGTGCTGGGCAGCCATCATGCTGCTCTCTGGCCATCCCAGAACCCGATGTCTATTCCTGGCATGCCCTCGAGTGTGGGGTTCCCACTGCTGCCCAGGTGTGCCAGTGTCCACGGCAGATGGAGTAGCAGGAAGTGGCCTGTTTGCAAGCCTGCTGCCTGTCCTGGGTTTGGGACTTTTTATTCTGATTAACCTCCACACCCCCATATGGTGATGTTGCAGGAAGACATGGTGAGTCCCCGTGCGCTGAGCTCAGCTGCTGCCGGCACTGGCTTCTCGCCACATGACTGTTTTTGCAACTTTCTGCTGATCATTTGCGAGAACGTTTCAGTGGGGTCCTCCTGCTAAGCCCTTCAGTGTGAATTCCTGAAAGTAAGATGTGGTGTGCGACCAACACAGTGACCGAGTCAGAGAGGCTGGCTCCCCGGCCACTCAGCCGTGTCTGCCACGCTCTTTTCAGTGGTTTGCTTCTGCCTGGGACCTGCCTGGAGGCTCAGCTGACTCTTCTTCTGGGCCTTGTTGCCCTGGGCAGCTGGCTGCTCATTAGAAGGGCTCAGACTGGCAGGTGGGTAGGGGCAGCCCCTGGGGGCCAGTGCCCTGTCTGAGGCATGGGAGGCCTTAGGAGCAAGTGGCCTGTGCTCTCCTCAGGAAGCCTCTCCCTTGGTAATTAATGAGTAATCCACCAGGGGGACTTTGGACCCCGAAAGTCCCCTGCCCCCACGATCTTTCTCCCAGTGGGCCCAGATCCCTGGTGAGTCTGCTTGTCTTAGGGATGGTGGCATGGGGCGTCGACTGCACTCCTGGCACCGCTGCTGCGGTAGGGGCATCGCCCTTCTCCCGCCTGCCCTTGCCATCCAGTAGCGCTGCGGGCTCTGGTTGGACAGAGTCACTCTTGTTGCCCATTCTAGTCACGGCTTTGATGCCTGAGTTGTCCTGCTCACTGGTCTCGGTATCTGCTGATGTCCTTTTATTTATTTTTTTGTAGAGATGGGGTCTTGCTCTGTGGTCCAGGTTGGTCTTAAACTCCGGGGCCCCCACAGTGCTGGGAGTACAGGTGCGCCCGGGCCTCAGGTGTCCTCACTTCCCACTGCAGTGACGTGTGGCGTGTCCAAGCCTGTCCTGGTCTTCAGGTGGTGTGGGCCACTGAGGCTTGTCGCCAGCTGCAGCCACCCTCCCTCCCTTGCAGAGCCCTTGCCTGCTCAGTGGCGACTGCCTCTGTGTGGGCAGCATCTGGTGGGCTGGCGCCGCTCCATGTCACTGGTGGAACCCTGTGTATGCGACGTGTCCACAGGTTCAGCTGTGGAGTTGTGTTTGTATACACTGGCTTTTTCTATAAAAATAAATGGCAAAGTATTTGTTTCCACGTGAATGTCAACCATTTTCCCGGGTCTGGTGGTTGTTGGCCGGTGACACAGACCTGCAGCTTCTCCCTTTCTTGCTTCCTTCTCTGCCCCTTGGCTCCGGGCACAGTGAGGCTGAGCCAGCTTATCTGGCCTTGTCTCTGGAGGCCTCCCCAGCTGTTGCGTCCGTTGACATTTCACTGTCCCTGGCAGTGGCTGTGCCCAGGCGCGCCCTGGCACGTGGGAGTGACCCTGGTTTTTGCCAGTGTTCTGCACACCTGTGGGGGAGGCTTCTTGTTTCCCGCCAGGTCTCTGTAGCACCCCCTGGTCAGAGATACAAGGAGGAGGAGGAGCCGAGGGCCAGGAGGGTGTCCTTCAGATGTGTCAGGTTGAAAACTGCTGCTTCTTCTCCAGTTTATTAACAAACTTTATCCTACGTTAAGTTTTCAAAAGTCTTGTAAAAAATGGGTCCATTCATTTTTAGCTGCTCCATGAAAGGTGAGAAAAACTGAGTGTGGGTGGGGGCTGCGTCCCAAGACCAGACTTGCCATGGACCGGCTTGACTGACGATCTGCTGGGCCCCAGGAGGGTGCTGTGGCTGCTGGCGAGGCTGCCCCACGCTCTGGTCCCAGCACCAGCTGCTCTCAGCCTCCTGGGAAGCAGTTTGGGCCTGGGTCCCACTTGCTATTCCCCTGCAGGGCCCCTTCGGGTCGTGGTGTGTTGACCTGTCTGGAGCGCTTGGTCTGTCTGAGCTGCTGACTGAGGGTCTTCATTTCCACTCTCAAGCCAACCCCGGCGGCCCAGCAGTCAGTGCCCACAGAGCAGGTACAGCTTGGGCCCTAGCTCATGGGCCTTTCTGACTGTATCCTCACAGCTGTCCCCAAGCTTGTGATGGGTTCCTCCCTCAGGGCCAGTGCCAGGGTGGTGCTTAGCTCTTCTGGAAGGGCCTCCCGCGGTCCCAGTGCGTCCTGAAAGATTGAAATACGGAGCGCCACCAGAAGAAAGTGAGGCCGGTGCGGCAGCGCATGCCTGGACTCCAGCACTTTGGGAGGCCAGGGCGGCCAGATCACTTGGGCTCAGGAGTTTGAGACCAGCCTGGACCTGGTCTCTACTAAAAATACAAAATTAGCTGGGCATGGTGGCAGGCGCCTGTGATTTCAGCTATTCTGGAGGCTGAGGCATGAGAATAGCTTGAACCTGGTAGGTGTAGGTTGCATTGAGCCCAGATCATGCCACAGCACTGAGACCCTGTCTAAAAAAAAAGAAAAAAGTGAGACTTGCTAAGTTGGAGTAAATATTTCATAATGCGATTTGGTTCAGCTGCTTTAGCTGCCATGTGAGTCCCACACTGCCTGTAGCTGCGTCCAGAGCACCCAGGCCGGTACCACCAGCTCCAGTCCCAGCAGGCAAAAGCTGGGAGGCTCCCCAGGCTTCAGGTCTGGAGTTATCCCTGAAGGCGGCTTCCTGAGCTTTGATGTATCCCTTTGTTTACAACCCAGGGAGAAGCCGGGCAGCTTGTGAGTGCAGGTCGTCCTCAGAATGAACAGGACACGTGGCCTCATGTTTCTTTCAGTCCTCCTTGGACATACGCCCTGTCTCAGGGCTGCTGGCCTCTGCCAGGTCCACCTTACTTTTGTTCCTGAAGACATCTTCTCAACGTGAGGGCACTTAATAAATGAGCCACATGCCCCCCAGGACCAACAGCTAGGAACAGTGTGAGCAGGTGGAGGATGGGGCTGGGGCTGGGGTTGCTGCCTGCAGAGGCCCCGGGAATGAGGCTGCAGGTGCCCGTCCCCTGGTGTGACCGTGGCTTGAGGCCTTTGTTCAGGGATGTTGTGCACACACGGCCGGCCAGGGTTGAGAGCCTACAGTGACGGTGGGGGAGGTGCACGTGGGGGCTGGGCATCAACGCCAGCTTGGCTGAGGGTTACATTCTGCTGGTCTTTGCACATCTTGGGCCAGAGTGGTGTCCCCAGCATGCCTGCTGCTGGAAGAGAAGGCTCTGAGTCCTTCTGGACCCCCGTCTCATAGGAGAAAGGGTGCTTGGCACCCCATGATTGACTTTGTGGAAGGAGCCGTTCCTGGATTGTGGGCAGCCGTCTCGTAGCCAGAGGTGAGCCAGGGCTCCCGGCTCCTTGAGAAACCCTGGTTGTGTGACCGTGGCAGGGAGGGCCACGGGGCCGGTGTTCGGGTGTGGTTGCTTGTCTGGCGCTGCTTTGGGGAGGTCCAGGCAGCCCGTGTTCGGGCTGTGGGTGCTTGTCTGGCACTGCCTCGTGGCTCTTGGACAGAGGGCGTCGTTCTAGGCATTCCAGGTGGGCTCCAAGTGACCATGAGCGGCTGGGATTGGCGCCGCTCCTCTGAGGTGTTGGGTCCATGTGGGAGCTGCTTGTTTCCCTCCAGACACTGATTGTGAAGAGTCTGGAAGGTTGAGCTGGAGGTGGCCGCGGCTGCTGGTGCACTTGTGGGAGCGCTGGCCTGGCCAGTCCCTGAGCGTGGTGCCTGTGGGAGGGGGCAGGAGGGCTCGGCTTATCTCTCCCCCGTGGGTCTTCGTGTCACAGGGTACCTGGGGACTCTGTTGCACTGTGGTCTCCAGCGTGACATGTCCCCATCTGCCTCATCCTAGGATTCGCCCATCCCTGCCTGAAGGCTCAAGATCCTACTTGGATGTCTACTGTACTGCTTTTTCTTTTAATTTACTGCCCTTCAGTCTGGGTGCATTGAGGACACAATCTCCGACTGTCAGCCTGTCCAGGGTCTACCTGCCTGGCCTTGTGCCTAGTCTTGTGGCCGTCACCACTGTCTCTGAGGAGGGACAAAGTGGACTGGGAGGCAGGAGCTGAATTGTAGTCTTTTCTTTGTTCCCAAAGTTATCACAGTCTTGGTCAGACCGTGCTCACTGTATGTGTGGGGGTAGGGTGGGCAGGCAGGGGATTTGCTGGTGGAACAGCCTGGGCCATCGGCAGGTGCACCTGAGGTGCACAGCTCCGCTGCTGCACACCTCTGGGGTCTCTGCAGTCAGATGAGCTCTGGGAGGTTTCTGAGGTTGGAGATAGCCATGACAGCACTTCTTTCCTTCAAATGCCTGTGCTGCACACTGTGCTGCACACGAGGTGCAGGCGGCCTCTAGGGGATGCGGCTGGGCACTGCCCCACAATGTCACCTCTCAGTTGTCTGGTGTGTGATGTGGACTGGCGCCACACCCCACGCGCCTGTTAGGCAAGCTTCTCTCTGGTGTTTGTCAACTCACCACGTGGCCTTTCTTTTGTCTTTTATCTTTTTTTATTTTTATTTTTGAGATGGAGTCTCTCTCTGTCTCCAGGCTGGAGAGTAGTGGCACGGTCTCGGCTCATTGCAACCTCCACCTCCTGGGTTCAGGCCATTCTCCTTCCCCAGTCTTCTGAGTAGCTGGGACTACAGGTGTGTGCCACCGTGCCCAGCTAGGTTTTGTACTTTTAGTAGATACTGGGTTTCACCACATTGGCCAGGCTGGTCTTGATCTCTTGACCTTGTGATCCACCTGCTTCGGCTTGGAAAAGTGCTGAGATTATAGGTGTGAACCACTGTGCCCAGTCTGTCTCTTACCTTTAGCTAAGGAGACCATGGCATGCCAGAAGCTGAATGATGACAGCCGGTGTCCCCATCCTGTCCTCTTCCACTTTCTACAGGCAGGGACACTCCCCATTTTTGCTGCATAGTCTTCTGTTGACCCCACGTACCTGAGTAACAAGCACTGTGGTGCTTACCATTGGCCCAGCTGTTTAGACCTGTACCTGCCACAGCCCCAAGTGTGATACCACTGTGTCTAGAGTTTTGATAAATCTATCCTTTGGGCTGATTAATATGACTGAGTGGTGTCTTCTGATCCCATTTCCTGTTTGGTACACTGTGTCCTGACCTTATTTCCTGTCTGGAGCACTCTGTGTCCTGACCTCATTTCCTGTCTGGAACACTGTGTCATGACCTCGTTTCCTGTCTGGAGGTCTCTGTCCTGACCTCATTTCCTGTCTGGAACACTGTGTCATGACCTCATTTCCTGTCTGGAGGTCTCTTTGTCCTGACCTCATTTCCTGTCTGGAACACTGTGTCCTGACTTCATTTCCTGTCGGGAACACTCTGTGTCCTCACCCCATTTCCTGTCTGGAACACTGTGTCATGACCTCATTTCCTGTCTGGAGCATTCTGTGTGCTGATCTCATTTGCTATCAAGCACTCTGTATCCTGACCTCATTTTCTGTTGAACACTCTGTGTCTTGACCTCATTTCCTGTTGAACAGCCTGTGTCCTGACCTCATTTCCTGTCTGGAACACTGTGTCCTGACTTCATTTCCTGTCAGGAACACTGTATCCTCACTCCATTTCCTATCTGGAACACTGTGTCATGACCTCATTTCCTGTCTGTGCCACCCTCTGTCCTGACAGCATTTCCTGTCTGGAACGCTCTGTGTCCTGACCTCATTTTCTGCTTGGAACACTCTGTGTCCTCACCCCATTTCCTGTCTGGAACTCTGTGTCATGACCTCACTTTTTTTCTGGAACCCTTTGTGTCCTCACTGCATTTCCTGTTTGGGGCTGTCTGTGTCCTGACCTCATTTCCTGTCTGAAGCTCTCAGTGTCCTTACCTCATTTCCTGTCTGTGCCAAGCCACTCTCTGTCCCGACCTCACTTCCTGTCTGGAACTCTGTGTCCTGACCTCATTTCCTGTCTGAAGCTCTCTGTGTCTCTTTTTTTTTTTTTTTTTTTTTTTTTTTGAGATGGAGTTTCGCTCCTGTTACCCAGGCTGGAGTGCAATGGCGTGATCTCGGCTCACCGCAACCTCCGCCTCCTGGGTTCAGGCAATTCTCCTGCCTCGGCCTCCTGAGTAGCTGGGATTACAGGCACGCGCCACCATGCCCAGCTAATTTTTTGTATCTTTAGTAGAGACGGGGTTTCACCATGTTGACCAGGATGGTCTCGATCTGTTGACCTCGTGATCCACCCGCCTTGGCCTCCCAAAGTGCTGGGATTACAGGCTTGAGCCACCGCGCCCGGCCGGCTCTCTGTGTCTTTACCTCATTTCCTGTCTGTGCCGCTGTTCTGGAGTCACGTGCCTGACGTCATTTCCTCTCCACTGTGTGTTCTTGGAGTTTGGTGTTGTCTTCTGTTTTGCTCCCTTGCTTAGCTTGTGTTTCGCTCCCTTGCTTGGTTTTCTCAGGATCTCTGGCTGCTCTGTCCTTGCTCCAGCGTTCCTCCCTGGCCCTCCCTCTGGTCCAGAGGCAGATGGCCAGCTGGCCCCTCCTTCCCACCCTGGGTATTTCTGTGCATCTTCCTGGTGTGGGGTTCTAGGGGGTTCCCCTCCTGGGTTCATCTTTATCTCAGTGACTTGACTGCACTGCACTGTGCAGTCGGGGGCCTGGGCGCACATGCTGTGGGTGTTGTGTGGCTGACCAGGTAACTGGGCACGCATGTGTGACAGGCTGGAGCAGAATGCTTGTTGGCCCTCCTCACTGTTTTGCCTCCGGTGTCCCCATGGTGAAGTCCCCTGCCGTCTCTCTTGGGCTCTGGCATGTGACCTGACTGTGTCCTTCAGGAGCTTTCAGTACCCATCTTGGATGTGGCATCTAGAATGTAGTCTTGTCAGATGCCTTGGGGCGGCTTGTGTGGCCCTGTGTTGGTGCCTGTTGGGCCCTTGCCAGGCCCTCATTACCAGGAGGCTTGTGCCTGGATCTTCAGGACGGCGCTGGAAGCATCTCCTGCCCGGTGATCCCTAGGGCTGACGTTGGCCCTCCTGGCACTGGTGCTCCAGTTGCTGTGGGCTCCCCGCTCTCTTCTTGCCTCTCAGGGTTACTCTCTGGAGGTCTCCGCCTTGTCATCCAGCACTGTGTTGGCTGACTTCTTTTCGTTTCTATGATTGCTTGCGTTTTTGTGTCTGAGATGTCCTGTCTTCCTTTCTGTTTCTTCTGTAAAAGCTCCCACCTGTTGTGACTTGTGGATGCCGTATCTTCCTCCTGGTGCTGCACAGATGTGATGCTTTTCTTCACAGTTTGTCATGCTGGTTTCCTCTGCATTCCTTTGGTTGGTTTTAGACCTTGGCTTTAAAGGGGCTGCAGGGGGAGGGCACCTGGGAGCACCGAGAACTTTCTTATGCAGATGTTTGGACCAGCCCCCCATCCTGCTTCTTCGAGGGCCGCCTCTCCCATGGGGGCGCTTTGTGCCAGAGTGCGTCGGTGTGGCTCCCTGGCGTCTGCCTCTGCAGCTGCTTGGCCCTGGCCGCCTCCTCCCAGCCGCCTCCTGCCCTGTGTGTGCTTGAGCTTGAGACAATGCCTCCTTCATCTGAGAGCCCGGCTTCTGGCGGTTTTTTGAGAGGAGAATGGGGTGGAAGTGATGTTACCCTTCCATCTTAAAACTGCATTTCTTTCCTCATTGTGTTTTTGAATCATTATATCTTCTTGACATATTTCTCTGGATTTGCAAAAGATTTTTATATTTTTTATTTGCTTTCTTGTTTTTGAGTTTCACTCTCGTTGCCCAGGCTGGAGTGCAGTGGCCTGATTGAAGCTCACTGCAACCTCCACCTCCTGGGTGGAGAATCTCCTGCCTCAGCCTCCTGAGTAGCTGGGATTATAGGCATGTGTCGTTACACCCAGATCATCTTGTATTTTTGGTAGAGATAGGGTTTCTTCATGTGGGTCAGGTGGTCTAGAACTTCCTACCTCAGGTGAGCCACATGCCTCGGCCCCTCAAAGTGCTGGGATTTCAGGCATGAACCACTGCGCCCGGCCTGAAAACACTTGTAAATGTTGTCATTTTAAGCATTGAGCAAGGAAGAGCGTGAAGAGGTGCTTTATAAAGGGAAATACGGCAATACTGATTATTAAGCAGTCTTCGGACAGCCAGACGTTACCTTCTTGGAATGTGGTGTTTGAGCTCCTGACGAGGTGTGTGATGTGCGCGTGGGATTGCTGGCCCTTAAACCCGGATGTGCAGCGTCTGCAGCGTTGAGTGGTCTTGGCTGGTGTGTGGGGGTCCACCTCAGGTGCCCCCCATGTTAGATGCCAAGGCTGAACCGTTCCTGAGGGAGGATTGGGCAGGGGTGTGCAAGCTGTGACGGCATGAAACAGCCGAGGCGTTTGAGAGTTGCTGTTTTTTTTTTTAAAGAGTTGAAACTTGTCAGTCAGGAAATGGAGTAACAGGTTTATCAGGAGTGTCATATTTTCCCCACCACCACCCACCCCGTGAGTGGCTGGGTCGGGGAAGTAAGGTTTTTTCTGAGGTGTCCAGGGCCCCACCTTCGAGCAGGGACTGCAGTGCCTGGCCCTTGAGCGTTTGCCTCAGGCGTGTTCCTTTCAAATCAGATCAGCTCATCACTTGGCCGGTTTTCTACACCAGTGTGATTCAAACCCAAGCTTTGGAATCATGGGCTGGCTTCTTAGAGGACGCGTTGTGGGGCTCATCCCCAGAGTTGCAGGTTTCCAGGTCAGAGGCAGGGTCCTGAGAATGTGCATTTCGAGCAAGTTCCCCGGTGACTTGGTGGCTGCTGCTCCTCCAGGACCCCCTGCCTGCCTCCGTCAGTGAAGTGTTATGGTGCATGGCCCCGCCTGCCCTCGTGGGTGCTGTCTGTGGCTGCTTTGTGCCACAGCAGAGTGGCTGAGTAGGTGAGAAAGACCATGTGGCCTACAAACCCTCTTGTAGGCTCCCGATCTGGAGAAAACGTAGCGTGGCACTGTTTCTGTGAAACTCTTTGGCAGGGAAAAGGGTCTCTGGGGTCAACAGCAGAAGCTGGGGGCGGGGGTCTCATGCCGCCATTTACCTTTGTCTTGAGCTCTGGAGGTTGTTTAAAGCTGTAGAACAAATGAACCCTGGGGTGGAAAGGGTGCAATTGGGGTGATTGCTGTGTGGTTACTTTTTAAAACTTTTTTGAGGCACAGTTCACGTAATAAGCTGCATGTATTTAAAGCATACAGCTCAATAACTCTGGATGCATGCATGTAAAACGCTGGCTGCAGTCACGGTGATGAACCTGCCCGTCACCTGGACATCTCCTGCCCACAGCGTGTGCTTTCTCCCCGGTTGAGCTGCCTTCCCTAGAGCTTTGCAGAAATGAAATCCTACAATATGTTCTTCTTTTGGTCTGGCTTCTTTCCCTCAGCGTGATTATTTTGGGCTCCTTCGGCGCGCTGCATGTGCTGGGCAGTGTTCCCCTGCGTGGACGTCGCGTTTGTTCCTCCATTTGCCTGTTGGAGCGTGTGGAGTGTTTCCAGTTCCCGACTGTCACAAAGAAAGCGGCTGCGAACATCCGGGTACGTTGTTGTAGGACACACGGCTGTATTTCCTTGGATAGACACCGAGGTGTGGAAGCGGCTGGATCATGTATTCGTGCTGTTTGACTTTCAGGAACCGCCAGACTCTGTTCCGAGGTGGCTGCACCGTTTTGCGTCCCACTAGCAGTGAGCGCGGGTTCCCGCTCCACCTCCTAGCCAGCGCGTGTTGGGTGGGCTGAGGAGTTGGTGGTTCCGGTGGGTCTGCAGTGCATCTCCTCGTGCTTCAGCTGCGCCGCCCTCGTCACTGAGTGTGGACTGGCTTTTCTTGTGCTCATTTGCCGCTGTATGTTTTCTGGTACAGTGTCCCTTCTGATTTTTGCCAATTATTTTAGATTGACTTTGTTGCTCCGCTGTTGACTTGTGAGAGATCCTCATGTATTCTGCACACAGCTTTTCCCAGTGGTGCTTTATGTAGAGTTTGTCCCAGTCTGTGGCTTTCTTTTCCTCAACAGCATCTTTTGAAGAGTAGAACTGCAAGATTTTTATGGGGTCCAGGTTTTCACTTCTTTTTTTTTTTTGAGACAGGGTCTGGAGCTCATGATCTTGGCTCACTGCAGCCTCCACCTGCCAGGCTCAGGTCGTCCTCCTTCCTCAGCCTCCTGAGTAGCTGAGACTACAGGTGCACGCCACCGTACTTGGCTGATTTTTGTATTTTTTGTAGAGATGGGGTTTCTGTGTTGCCCAGGCTGGTTGCGAACTTGAACTCAAGTGATACGCCCGCTTCAGCTTCCCAAAGTGCTGGGGATACAGGTGTGAGCCACCGCGTCAGCTTCAGTTTGCTCTTTTGGTTTGGACTTCGATTTCCTAGCTGAGAACTTCTTCCCTAACTCAAGGTCACAAAGATTATCTCGTGTTTTCTTCTAGAAATGTTGTAGCTCTAAGTTGTATACTTAGGTCTGTGATCCATTTTGAGTTAACTTTTGTGTATGATGCAAGCTGTGGACCTGAGTGCATGTCTCTGCCCAGGGTGTTCAGCTGTGTCACGGCGCTTGTCGTGGAGGTGATTTCTCTACCGGATTGTCTTTGTGCCTTTATCGGAAATCAGCTATGCAGGTGTGGATTCACTTGTCCGTCTTTGTGTAGCAACACCATGCTGTTGTGGATTATTGTAGCTTTCAAATAATTCTTGAAGTCAGGTGATATTCGTGCTCTATGGCCCTGTGCTTGTTCAGAGCTGTTGTGGCTCTTCTAGAGCTTCCACTTTTCCATATGAATTTTAGAACCTGTTTGTCAGTTTCTGTGAAAATTTATGTGAAGTTTGATTGGGATTGCATTGAGTCCACAGATAAATTGGGAACAGGGTAACAATCTTGAGTTTTCCGGCCCATGGAAAGCTCTCTGTTTATTTGGGTTGTTCTTAATTTAATATTTTGTAGTTTTCAGTGCATAGGTTTTTTATTTGGGGGGGGGGCGCGGGGGAGATGGAGTCTTGCTCTATTGCCAGGCTGGAATGCAGTGGTGTGATCTCCGCTCACTGCAACCTCCAACTTCCAGGTTCAAGCGATTGTCCTGCCTCAGCCTCCCGAGTAGTTGGGATTACAGGTCTGCGCCACCACACCCAGCTAATCTTTGTGTTTTTAGTAGATATGGGGTTTCACCACGTGGGCCAGCTGGTATCCCCTTACCGCGTGATCTGTCCACCTCAGCCTCCCAAAGTGCCGGAACTGTAGGCGTGAGCCACTGTGCCTGGCTAGTGCACAGGTTTTTAGCATCTTTTGTCAGATAGATTGACTTATCTATTAAGTTTTTTTTTGTCTTGTAAATAGCATTTAAAAAAATTTGTTTACTGATTTTAAGTGGCCAGTAAAATTCTCACGGTTTATCTTGTAGCCTGCAACTTTGCTAAACTCACTCACTAGTTTTAGTGGCATTTATTGAGTTACCTTCAGGTTTTCTGTGTAGATGATCTTGTCATTTTCAGTAAAAGCAGTTTTTCTTCTTCCTTGCCAGTCCTGATGCCCTTTTATTTGTTCGCCCTAAAGGCACCCACCAGTGCTTCCAGGACAGTTCGAATGGGAGTGGTGGGCAGACAGCCTTCCTCCTGCTCTGGGAGGGGTGCACTCAGCACCATTGATTGTGATGCTGCGTGCTGGATTTTCACCAGTGCCCTTTGTTAGTCCCAGGAAGTCCTCAGAATGCAGCTCCTAGTTTACTTTGCTCACGAGGGATCTTGGATTTTGTCACATTTTTTTTTCTGCATTTATTGAGATGGTTAATAAGATGTGGGTGTCTTTCCATTTTGGTTTACTAATAATGATGAATTATATTGACTGATTCTTGAATGCTAAACCAATGTTTCATTCCTGAGATAACCCCCTCTTCAGTCATGATGTATTATTATTTTAGAAGATTGTTCAGTTTTTTTGGGTTTGAGACGGAGTCTTACTCTGTGGCCGAGGCCGGAGTGGAGCAGCGTGATGTTGCCTCACTGTAACCTCCGCCTCCGACGTTCAATTGATTCTCCTGCCTCAGCCGTCTGAGTAGCTGGGACACAGGTGTCCACCACACATGGCTAATTTTTTGTATTTTTAATAGAGACTGGTTTTCACCACGTTGACCAGGCTGGTCTGGAACCCATGACCTCAAGTGATCTGTCTGCCTCATCCTTCCAAAGTGCTGGGATTACAGGCATGAGTCACTGTGCTGGGCCTCTTGAGTTTTATTTGCTAAAATTTTGCTTATAAGTTTTTTTTTCTTTTTTTGAGATGGAGCCTCACTCTGTCGCCCAGGCTGGAGTGCAGTGGCGTGATCTTGGCTCTTTGCAATCTCTGCCTCCAGGTTCAAGTGATTCTCCTGCCTTAGCCGCCCAAGTAGCTGGAATTATAGGCACATGCCACCGTGCCCAGATAATTCTTTTTATTTTTAGTAGAGATGAGGTTTCAGCATGTTAGCCAGCCTGGTCTGGAACTCCTGACCTCAAGTGATCTGCCCGCCTCAGCCTCCCGAAGTGCTGGGATTACAGGCATAAGCCTCCTGTCTAGTCTGGGTTTCTGGCTGTAGGGAGGAGGGTGATGGGACTCTGTGACTTCACGTTGGCTGCAGGAAGGCCCTGGCCTCGCAGTGGAGTCATGACTCTCAGCTTCTCTCATTCGTCACTCTGTTCATTCACTCCATTTGAAAAATGAGATGAAACACATCACCATGCTCAGGACATCTTAGCTCAGGGGCTTTTCCCCAGGCTGAGGCGCTTGTTGTGGGAGAAAGTTGCTCAGGGCTGAATTTCAGATAGCAAAGAGCAAAAGTAACTGGAAAATTTGAAAGGCAGGGCCTGGAGGCCCTCAGGGCAGCCTCTGCTTCAGGCAGGAAGGTGAGCAAATCACGCTCCATGGCAGCAGGTTTAAAAGCATGGCTGGAATTGTGCTGACTGGCACATCCATTGTGAGCGGATGTGTTTTCCTTCGCAGTAATTTTGGCTGCATCAAGTGCGTTTTGTTAGCGTCTCCATCACCGCCTTTTCAGTTTTAGTCGGACTTGATTGTGAACAAAGTGCCGTGATTTTGACTATTCAGGCGGCAACTGCATCGAGCCAGCGCGTTTCAACTGGTTTCGTGACAAGCTTGGTGTCCTCTTCACAACATCTGCAGGCACAGGCGATGGGGTGGTTGGGGGCCAGCCGTCAGGGAAGGGGACTCCCCAGTACCACTCAGAATTCAGCTTGAGCCGGGGTACCGTTGAGTTTTGGGGGGTGTTTGCAGACATTTCCAGGCAGTCTGAGCCTGTGAAGAGCAAGGAAGGGTGTGTTGATGGTGCCTTTCTGGCCGGAGCAGTGCAGCAGGAACTGCGCAGGTCCTCTCCTGCTGTCAGGAGGCAAGCCTCTTCACGTTTAAATGCCCCATTTGTTCCAGAGCCTCCTTTCAGCGGGGGAGGTGTGGTGGACAGCTTTGGGATTGGGCCAGGCCCGAGGGCACTGGGGGAGTGGGGCATTAGGGGCCATGTAGTCAGCACTACGCTCTGCTCTCCTCGGAAGCTGGAAAGGCTGGCTGTGGGGATGGGGTTTGAAAGTCACACTTTGGTTCCAGGTCACAGCTTGAACCCGAGGCTACCTCCAGTGGGAGGCTGGAAGGTCCTGTGTGGTGGTCGTGGCTTGGTGGCCACCTCCCCTCTTAGAAGCAGGTTCCCACGAGCCAGAGCACTCCCAACAGCACTGCCTGGAGCTGGTGCCCACCCCAGTGGTCAGATGCTCGGCACCCATGCCTGGGCGTGCCTGTCTCACCCTCGGTCCTGGACCAGGTGCCCCTGGGCTGTCCTGCGGCAGGGCCCTGGCTCTGTGAGCCTGCTGCTGCCACTGCTGTCACCTGTCCCTGGGGCCTGTCCCTGGGGCCGGGCATTGCCTCCCTGCTGCTCCCAGTGTGCCTCCTCACCCCTCCCCCAGCAACTCTTGGGGCTGCTGGCGCGGTCGTCTCAGTGGGCTTGGGGCTCCAGGCTCCGGGTAAGGTTTGGGTGGCTGAACCCTGCACCCTTGGCTGGATGTGGGATCCTTATGGTCTTCTGCCTGGGGCCCAGGTGCTTCCTGTGTGCCACTCGTTAAGGGGGCTCTTCTCTGCATCAGGAGCCAGGCGCCCTGGGGCTCATAAGCCACTGGGGGTGTGTCTGGGTGCCTGGGGACTAGCCGTCACCGCAGGACAGTCACTGCAGGACAGCCGTGGCAACGTTTGCTGGTCCTGGGACGAGGTGAATTTTCTTGGCTTGACAGGTTCCCCTTTCCCTGACCGTGGCGGGGGTTTCACCCAATTTTCAGCTTTGACAGAAGGATGAGGCTTGGATTTTTCCTCTGGCCTAGGAGGTCTGCAGAGCAGTGCACCCAGGGACGGCGGCTCAGCCGAGGGAAAAGCCATGGCAGGGGTGGGTGCGGGGACTGGTGGGGACAGCTACTGTGCCTTCTGGCCCCACCCAGGGAGCCCTAGCTGCTGTGCTGCTGTATTCTGATCCCTCCCCCTCCCCTCCCCCTTCTCCCTTTTCTTTCCTCCTTTCCTTCTCTCCCTCTTGCCTTCTTTCTTTCGACAAGGTCTGGCCTGGCTCCAGCTCTGCTGCCCAGGCTGGAGTGCAGGGCACAGTCTTGCAGCCTCAGCCTTGTTGGTTCCTGTGATCCTCCCACCTCAGCCTCACGAGTAGCTGAGACTACAGGCACGCACCACTACGTCTGGCTAACTCTTTGTATTTTTGGGGTAGAGATGGGGTCTCATCGTGTTGTCCAGGCTGGTCTAGAACCCTGGGCTCAAGCGATCCTCCTGCGTCAGCCCCCCAAAGTGTTGGGATGACAGGCGTGAACCACTGCGCCCAGCCACGTTTGAATCTTGATGTAGCACCAGCCCTGGGAAGGAGGCGCCTCTGGCCATGCCCGGGGAGAGCCAGCGGGGTAGCTGTGGGGCAGGTAGGACAGAGACAGTGGGTTTTGCAGTGACATGAGCATTGACTTGAAAGTGACCACACTGTGGGGCCCCCACAGTGTCACCAGTAGGCCAAGTGGACACTGCAGGATGCGCTTCGCTGTCGGGTGTCCATCCTTAGCGGTCCGTGGCCTTTCTTGAAGCAAGGCCGTTTTGTAGGCTGGGTCTGTCCCTACTCCAGGCTCACACTAGTGGCACCTGGTTCTCGGGGTGATGAGGAACTTTGCTGCCCTAGAGCTTTGTTTTGTGGGCAGAAGCCAACTTTGGAATCAGCCTCATGGCTGATCGTGGACACGTTCCTCCTTCCTTCCCTGTTGGTTGCTGTTAAGCCGACCTCGGGCACCAGGGACGGTGGGGACAGCTGTGCACTGGGACCAGGGCTGGCGGGACGCTGCTTCGGGGCTCTGGACCAGAGCAGTGTGGTTCTGGCGGTGCCTGTGGCTGGCATGGGTCTGGCAGGGCTGGTGGTACCTGTGGCTGGTGTGGGGCCGGTGGGGCTGATGGCTCCTGTGATTGGCGAGGGTCTGGCAGTGTCTGCCACCAGGCTGCCGACGGACAAGCCTGCCTGTCCCTAGATGTCCCCCACTGGTCGGAGTTTTGCCCAGGGGTGGTATGCCCTGGTCTCTTGTCCACTACGGCCAGGCGGTGAAGTGTGGCCGCTTGCTACAAGAGATGGGCAGAGGTGTTCTGTCCACAAGCTGGAGCAAGGCAGCAAGCCTAGCGGCTGGAGCTGAGTCTGGGTTCAGTCCCGGGCCTGCTGCGTGTCATCTTGGGGGTACTCTTCAGCTCCCACCTCCCTCCAGGCCCGGTGTGGGAGTAGGGGCTGAGAGATGCTGGTCACACCACCCTGACGCCAGGGCCCGAGGCAGCCCCTCAACAGTGCCCGTCTTGAACGCCACCCTGGTGACCTGAAGTCCCTGTATTGGTCCCTCACAGGCCTGGGGGTGTGGCCACAGGGCCTGGGCTTTGTCCCGTTTACGAGAGGTCAGGCGGTCATGGGGTGATGGGAGGCCTGTGGTTCCAGGGCTGCCATCTGGCGATTGTAAAACCGGCAGTGCGTAGCGTTGGGGGTGCTGGGGAAACAGGCTGCTGACGCAGGAGGCCACGCTCCCGGTGCCTCCCGGGCAGACACCTCATGGCCTTTCCCCGGGTGTCTGAACCTAAGGTGAAAAGTTCAGGCTGTCCCTGCTCTCCAGAGGGACTGGAGGTGGACCTGGCTGGCCCCTCCCGCTTCCCTTCCTCTGGGCCCCTGGACTAACCCGAGGGCGAGGTTATTCGGCTGTGGGACATCCCTGCTGCCCCTTTGCCAGACTCTGCAGAGGGCCAGCCTGGAGGTGGACACAGTCCCATGTACCCCTCTCCTGCCTGAGGGCGCCTGGCCCCATCCCGGGCTACCCCAGGCTGGACCAGGTGCCCCTGCCACTAGGCCAGGCAGTTTCCCTGTGACAGAGCTGGCGGCCCCAAGTGTCTGGCTTGGGCTTGGGCTGTGGGGATGACTGGGGTCTGGCAAGGAGTGGTCTGGGCCCTGGTGTGACCGAAGGGTCTGCAGGGGTTGGGGGATGTGTGTTCTTGGGCCCACCCCAGAACTCAGGGTTTCCTGATGGGTGGTTGGGGTGTACATGAGCCTGGGCTCCTTCCTGATGGCGGCCCCAGGGTCCCAGGACAGTCCCTGACAAGTGCAGAGACCTGGGCACCCCCACCTCCCAGCCAGGCCCTGTTGCATCCTCCCTGATGGCTTCAGGGGCGTGTGTTCCCTGAAGGACACTTGCTGCCCTCCCCCCAGAAGTCTGCTGTGTTGGGGGAGTCGCAGGGGGCCGCCCTGCTCCCCACGCAGCCTCCCCTGCCAGGAGAGGTTCCTCACAGGAGCCTGTTACGGGGCCGCGAGGCGCCTGGGCTTGTGTGAGCCCTGGGAGCTCCCTTTTTATGAAGACTCATTCAGTGTCCCGTCCCTCAGATGGACTCCAATGTGGGGATGAAGCACTCAGATGCTGGCAGGTTGGGCCACAGCGCCAGGCTGCTCGAGGCAGAGGCTTTGTGTCGGCCGCCCTGCCCTGGGCTGACCCCAGACGCTTGCCTTTGTGCTACGCTGCCCTCGCCCCTCGGAAACCTTTGTCCCATTGAGCCCCGCCATCACCTGGGGCCCCTCGCCTGTCTCCGCAGGCCCGCCCCAGGGCGGGGATTGTGGCCCTTGTCCCCTGAGGGGGGGGGCCTCTGGTGGCCTACGGGGACCCTCTGAGCACTCATGCAGGCCTCCCCCAAACCCCATGTCCAGGTCTGTTGCTGAGCGGCCAAGAGGCTCTGACATTTGTGTGAGGACTCCAGAGGTTGACACCCTGGGGAGGGTTGGCTGTCGATGCTTCCAGAAAGTGGTTTTTAAAGGTGCCCTTGGTCCCGGCCAGTGGGTGGCCATCGGGACGGGAGAGAAGCTCCGGGCCCCTGGCTGCTGCTTTCACTGCTCCTGTGGGCAGGTGCAGGGGCACCAAGTGGAGGGGCTTGGGGACCCTGCCCGCCCCGGGCCACCTTGCTCTCTCTCCAGGCCCGAGCCCTGCAAAGAAGCTGGTTCAAAAGGTCACTGCCCAGATTTTTATTGCTGTCTCTTAACGTTCTCATGACCTCTTGCCCTCTGCACAGACGGGCGGGGCTGGCACTTCCATGAGGGCTGGCCTTTCCGGGGATTAAGAACCAGCTGAAAGGTCTGAGCCCAGCTCCCAAGGTTAAATATGTTAGTAGCTTAAAAATGGCGTTAAAATGAAGCAGAACACGCGCAGACTTCCAGGTATAGCGTAAATAGAAACCACAAGTGCTGCCTCTTCAAACAAAACAGTTGGTGGAGCTCTCTGTCGGGGGTTGGGAAGCACCCGGCCCAGTGTCCACACGTGCACTGGCACCGAATGGCCAGTGGCCGTCCCTGTGGTCTGGAGGCCTCCTTCCCCCACAGGCTACACCAGCCGTGTTCTGCCAAGCCTCAGGGAAGCCGTTTGTGACTTAAATCGTAAGGGAGGGTGACCTGGTTCCTGTGTTTGCCTGTAATTGATTACCAAAACCTCCCTAAATACGACCATGTCTTGTAAATGGCGTCCTTAATGTGGTCTGTTTTCTCTAACCCAGCCTTGCTGTGGAGGCCTTGGTGTTTTCTCAGGAACGCTTAGAGTCTGGCTCCCAGCTCCGTGGCCCCTGCCAGCGTGTGCTGACCTGGGACCACGAGGCATTCTCACCACGTGGAAGGCACTTCTCACATGCACTGAGCCTCGAGGCCCACAGCCCTCATGCCCTGCAGCGGGCTGACACCTGTGCTGCTTCCAGGGAGAGGGAGAGGGAGGGGGAGGTGCCAGGCGCCTCTGGTCTTAAATCAGGGAAACTGCCCCAGCTGTTGTACAAGTAGAGCACCTGAAAACACAGGCCGTGCCCCCTCCTCCGTGGAGACATTTGGCAGGCACCATCTGCGTTCAGTGCAGATATCAAAAGGCTCTTCTGGAGATGGCCTCCGAGGCCATTGGCCCTCCATCTCGGGAGCAGACTGAGGGGGTGTCTTCAGCTGGCCAAGACCCACCTGAGGGTGTCTGAGCCTTGGCCAGGGTACCTCCTCCAAGCGCCACGCTCCTCCTGGCCCTCCTCCTCCTGCCAGTGCAGGAAATGCTCAGAAGTGTGTGCAGAAGGATAGCAGTTGTGGGGTCCCTGTCCTGGTCAGAGGGTGACATTCCTCCCGCAATCCTGGGAGCCACATTACTGAGATGGGACTGTTCGGCCCAGGGTGGGGAGAGCGGGACAGGATGACTGCCACAGCTCGTTCTGTCTGTGATGGAAATGGGCGGATCTGGCCGTGTCTCTGTTAGTGAGCTTGAGCCAGGGATGCCTGTGACCCTGCCTGGAGCAGTCCTCCCGAGCCTTGTGAGCCGGGGCAGATGTGCTGTGGCCCCAGTTGGGTGACTGGCCTGGTGAGCAGTAGGAACATCCACAGAGAAGTGGCTAGTGTGCGACCGGAGTGTGGACTCAGCTTGGAGGCCTGATGGTGACTGCGGCCTCTCCTGGCGTCGCACTAAGCATGCTGGTACAGGGCCTTGAAGCCACTTTGTGGGTGGGTCTTGAGAACACGTTGGCCCCTCATCTGTTCTGGGGACCGTGTGGGCAGATGTGCTCTTGGGTGGTGGCGGCGGGGATGCCTCAGTGCCCGCCACCCTCTCACTGCCCCGGCTGACCCAAAGCACCAGGATGGACGCCCTGGTCCCCCAGGTGCATGTCCACAGATCCTGCAGGCCACGTCCAGACCCAGACCTGGCCCCGGGTCTGGTGACACCACAGGTGGGCCGGCACTGACACAGGCACCTCCAGGTGAAGGGGATTCAGGAAAGTAGTGCTTTCTAGATAGCTGGATTTGCCTCGAGGCGGGGCTCTTTTCCCTTCGAGGAGCTCTGCTCCTGACCTTTGCCGGCTTTCCCGTGGCAGTTCTCTAATTGGTTAAATAAAGATAAATTTTGTCAGCCTTTGCAGATACTTGCTTCTAGCAAGTTCTTGGACCTTCCCAGTCTTGGCACTGGTGGCTCACCATTCCTCCCTTTGCATTTCAGCCAGGTCCTCAGATGCTGGGCTTGCGGGCCGAGCCCACCCGTGACAGCTGCACTGTGTGGGGTACAGGTCGTTGTGGGTACTGAGGGCGGTGAGGGGCGGCCTTTCACTTGGTCCTCTGGCCCCCTGAGGGCTCGTGTCCTGGTCGTGGCTGTGTGTGCTCTGCTGTATGGGTGGCCAGTCCTCCCCGGGGGCCACCTGGGTGGTGTCCACTCCTGCCCCATGGCAGGAAGTCTCAGTGACACCTGGCCACATGCGTCCCTCCAACAAGTTTCTGGAAGTGGAAGCCAGGTTGGACCCCATAGTGGGGTGGACGCCACCACCTGGCCCTTAACGGTTGGTTGCTGGGAGTTGAAGGGGCCCCTGGACAGTGTGGCTACAGAGCCGGACCCTAGGAGAACAGCAGCCATGATGGGGGCCAGGCTGTTGGGCTTGGGGTGGGGGAACCCCACTTTCTGGGAGGGAGCAAGGAAGGCTGGCTTCTGCCCCTGTCATCTTTGGTCACTTTCTTGGCCACCATGGGCCCCTCCTGGCTCCTTGATCTCAGCAGAGGAGACGAGACCCTTATGAGGGTGGGCATGGGCACCCCAATTATTTGGGGCCTTCGCTTCCTTGTTCCCTGCTGGTCTTTCCAGGCAGCCCCAGGCCACGTGTGTCAGCCTGTCTTGATGGCAGGTGGAGGCGGGGCGCCCACCTAAGCTGACGCAGCCTCATGGGGGTGGCGCCAGGTGCTTCTCCAGCCGAACAACCGTGTCCTGGAGCCTCCACCCTGAGAGGACTGTTGCACCTGTGGGAGAAGCTTCTAGAGATGGTGGCTGGCCTTCGGGGCCCAGCCAAGATCTGTGCATGGGGTCTGGTTCGATTCTGTCTTGGAAGGAGTGTCAGGTCCCTAAGTGTTCGGAGTGGTGGCGGGGCCTGTGGCTCCGCTCAGGCGAGTTCCTTCTTGGCGCCGCCGGTGGCTCCTGTGTTTCTTGTAGTCAGAGAACTTGGGCCTCTCACAGTCTCCTGCTTGCTCCTTGGTGAGGGAGCAGTGGGGCTGGCCTGGCCTGTGCGGACAGCTCTGCCCTTTGTCTGAGACCCTGAGCCCTGGGGCCTGGGGCAGGATGGAGGGATGTGGGAGAGTTTGGTTTTTCCATAAACCTGTGTCTTTAAATGCCCATTGGACCTGGCCCCTGGCAGGCCCCATTGTGTACCTTGGTTCCTGGCCTTGTCCTCTGCCCACGCTCCCCGCCTGCGCCCCTGAAGGGGAATCGGGCTGGTCCTGGGGAAGCAGCCTTTCTTGGAGCCGTGCAGAACTGAGCGCTCTCCTGCTGCTCTTTCAGCCTGGTCTTGTCTTTTATTTCGCAGAGGGCAGTCGCTCCAATAGGGAGGAGACACCAGGAACTGACGTTTCCTGTGGTTTAGCCCAGGGCCTGTGGATGCTCCCATGCACGCAGCCAAACTCAGCAGAAAGAGGTGGACCTGGCTCCCCCCAGGCCCCTCTGCAGCTCCACTTGCCTTTACCTACGCATGAAGGGACAGTGTGCCAGGCTGTGGCCGGCCACCCCAGGAGTTCCTGGTTCCGCCCAGCTCTCAGAAGTTCACCTGCCGCACTCAGGCCATTTATTTGGGGTTTGCCATTTATCTCCAACGGAAGGGCGGCCTCACTGGCCTGGACCCTCCGGGAGGTCAGCAAACTGGAAGTTCATGTCTGCCGCTCCCTGGGCCCTGGGCCAGCAGCTCCTGCGGCCCTCGGGTGGGAGCCAGGGCTAAGGGCCCTGTAGGGTGTCTGTGCCTCTAGAGGCCCTGAGCTACCTCCTGGAGTGTTTGAGACCCCATGAGCAAGAGACAGCTTTGTGCATGGATAGTGAGAAAGCATGAAGCTTTTTGTTTGTAAACAGAAAATGGTAAGGTCTCACTGTGTGGGGCTGGGGATGGCTCTAGGCCACGCACCCCAACCTGGGGTGTCCCACCAAGAGGTGGATGCAGTGGCGTCCCCTGCGAATACGCAGGTGTGGCCATAGCCAGGTTTCTGATTTGAGTAATCGTTAGGAACCCCGATGAGAAGCCCCTGCTCTAAGCTCTGTTCCTGGCGGCGTGTTCAGGAGCCCGTCTGTGGGGTTCTTTGGTTCTGGAATTTGAGGGCCCCTTTGGCCCCCGATGTGTTTGTAATGGGTATCGATGAGTCCCGGGGCTGCTTCCCACAAGGATGGGGCCTTACCCAGGAGACTGCTGCAGGGAGCTGGGCTGGTTGGTCCCCTGGAGCTGGGAGTCCCCTCATTCAGGGCTGTAGGAAGGGGTCTTTCCTCTCTGTGCTGGCAGCTGTTTGTTTAAAAAGAAAGGCTGCTTAAACCTTTCAAACTTAAAACTTCTTTTTTTCTTTGGAGATGGAGTCTCACTCTATCTCCTCCCAGGTTCAAATGATTTTCGTGCCTCAGCCTCCTGAATAGCTGATTCCAGGCGCAGGCTACCATGCCGGCTAAGTTCTGTATTTTTAGTAGAGATGGTGATGCGGTTTGGCTGTCCCCCCCCCGAAATCTCAACTTGAATTGTGTCTTCCAGAGTTTCCATGTGTTGGGGGAAGGACTCGGGAGGTGATTGAATCATCCTGCCCTTCTTCCCTCTACTGTTCTTGTGATAGTGAGTAAGCTTATGAGATCTGCTGAGTTTGTCGGGTTTCTGCTTTTGCTTTCCTCATGTTTTTGTTGCCATTGCCATGTAAGAAGTGCCTGTCACCACTCGCCATGATTCGGGAGGCCTCCCCATCTGTAAGCCCAATTAAACCTCTTTTTCTTCCGGGATGTCTTTATCAGCAGTGTGAAAACGGAGTACACCCATGCATCCGCACCCACGGGCACACACGTCAGCACCATGGGTACACACACATGCATCGGCACCCACGGGCACACACGTCAGCACCATGGGTACACACACATGCATCGGCACCCACGGGCACACACATGCACTAACACACTCAGCACCCACAGGTACATGTGCACACGCATGCACTCAGGCTTACACATCAACACCCATGGGCACACATGAACGCCCACAGCACCGTCGGCCCACGCATTTACTCCCACAGGCACATGTGCACGCACACCAGCACCGTGGGCACACGCAGGCACACGTGCACGTACACATCACTGTGGGCACACATGCACTCACACTCAGCACACGCGGGCACAGGTGCACGCACACATCACCATGGGCACACACATGCACACATGCACTGGGCACACAGGCACACGTGCACATACATCAGTACTGTGGGCACACACATGCACTCACACAGCACACGCAGGCAAACGTGCACATACACAGCACCGTGGGCACACACATGCGCTCACACAGTGAGTACCCACTCCCGGTGGCTTCTGCTTGCTGGGTGCCTGCTTCGCCCTGGAGTGAGCACGGTCTGGTGGCAGGCACATTGGGTGGGACCACAATATGGTCCTTAGGAGCCCAGTGTCCCCCATTCCCAGGTATCCTTGCTCCAAGCCTTGGGTCCCAAAGTGCTACTCCTGCTGGCCTCCACACCCCCCCGGTTGTGGGCAGGGCTGTCTGAGCAGGGCAGAGCCACAAGTGATGCAAGGGTGGAGGGCCCGGCCCATCAGGCCCCTCTGGGACCCCAGGAGCCAGTAGGGCAGAGTCCAGGCGACCATCCAGCAGCCACTGAGCAACTGGCCAGAGCAATGGCCACAGCCCTGCCCTGCCCTCCCGAGCTCACCGTCTGGGGAGGGAGATGAGGGTGGCAATTTAATACCAGGGTTCAGGAGGTGGCAGCGTCCCAGCACCACAGGGAGTTGGGAGGCGGGTGTGCAGGCGCCTGGGCCCTACCTGAACCTTATCCCCAACACCCTCCAACCCACCACTGTGGGGTGCCTGAACTGTCACAGCATAGTCAGTTCTTTGGGGCTGGCCACGTGCCCTGGAGGGGTCTGTTTCTCATCTCATCTGAGCAGGACTCCCTCTGGCCTTTCTTTTGTGTCCTCTGCAGAACAGCAGCCTACTAGACCCCTGAGGAGGCAGGCGAGGGGTGGAAGGGGTGTGGTCATGCCCAGCAGAGACCCCCCCCTCTGATGATGGTGGGCGCCCCTTCTGGCCCCTTTGGAGCATCGCATCCTCCCTTCCCCCATTTCCTTCCTGGCCCTGCTCTCCACATCTTGTGCGTGGTGGGGCCTGGCTTCCCTCCCGGCCTCTCGCCCACTCCCGCCCATCTCTCTCTGGTTCTCTCAGGCCTCCTCTGGGCTTGCCAAGAATGTAGGGGAATTAGGGGGAGGGGGACACAGGAAATGCCTCCCCTCCTCTGACAACAGCTCCAGCTGCAGGGGGAGGGGTGGGGGAGGGGAGAACAGAGTGGGTGAGGCGTGGAAGGACTGAGGTGGGGGAGTCTGGTGGGGAAACTATTCTCCTGCCCACCCAGGCACTAGGCATGACCCAGCCCCACGGACAGAGCAGTTCTTTCTTCCTTTATTTTTTATTAGAGACGGGTCTCACTCTGCCACCCAGGCTGGACTGCAGTGGCATGATTGGGGCTCTCTGCAGGCTCAAACTCCTGGCCTCAGGCGGTCCTTCTACCTCAGCCTTCCAAAGCACTGAGATTACAGAAGTGAGCCTGTGCGCCCAGCCTCTTCCTCAGTTTAGACCAGTGTGGGCATCCAGTGAGGCAGCTGGTGTGAGACCTGGTGCCTTTAAAGTAGGGTTTGTTAGAAAATGGGTTAAATTCGGCCCCCACCCCCAGCCCCACCCTCTACTCCTCAGCTATTCAGGACCGAGGGTGGGCAAAACTGCTGAGTCTCCCTTCCACGTGAAACCACTCTAGGAAGTCTGACAGCCCCTTCTTGCAAGGGGGTTGCCCCCACCCTCGTTGGAGAAGCCTGGCCTGTAAGTGCAGTGACTGGGCATTCACATCCCTCAGAGTGGTCTGGGAAGGGGCCGCTTCTAGGGTTCCCTGACACACCGCATACCTTGTAAAGAGAAACCTGAAGACACCCGAGAAGACAGGCGACGGTGGAGATGTTTAAACAGGAAGCCCATCCCATAGAGGGCGGTGGGTGGTGCTGGGTCCCACAGAGGGCGGTGGGTGGTGTTCGGGCTTGGGGGCACCAGGGCAAGGCCTCTGAACCACAGAAAGCCTTGCCCCCCACCCCACTCCAGCTCTCAGCCTTCCACCCTCATGATAGGCCCCTCGTGGGGGCTGCTGGTCACCCTCTACCCCACCCAGGAAAAGGACAGGAGGCTGGGCTACCAGTGAAGGAGCAGTTTCCGGGGGCAGCGGCTCTCAGGGCTCCGGTCCTGTCTTTGCCACTCGGCATGTGCTAGAGTGGGTCTGGTCCTGAGCCCCTGACCTGTCACCCTGGTGCAGGCCCAGTGACTTCAGTTAGTCCCTTCTGTGCTGGTCTCGGACCCTCACTTGCCGGCCACTCCTGTGGCTCGGGGGGTGCAGGCATCCTGGCCGACTGGAGAGGACCCCATGGGAATGGCCCCGCTTCCTGCAACCGCCTTTATCAGGGATCCTGAGAGGCTTCGTAGGGACGCTGGGTCCCAGCCTGGGGACTGAGGGAGCCAGCGCGCCTCCTCCAGGTGTGGCTGTGCGATTAGTGTGGAACACAGCTCCTCATCCTGTGCTGCGCTCCGCTCAATCTCCCCAGCGCACAGCTCCTGCTGCTGGCCCAGGGCCCGTCCAGGCCCCTTGACAGGGCAGGGACTGGGACCTCAGAAGAACTGGGGAGCATGTCTCTATGAAGATGGGGTGAGGAGGCGAGACGTCATCTTTTGAGGGCGGGGTCTGGGGGAGGTGTTGGCCCTCTAGGGTGAGTCTCATCCCATGATCCTCCTGCAGCCACCTGGGCCAGGCCGGGTTGAAGCCATTGTGCTGCCGCTGTGGGCCTGAGTGGCTCCCTTTGCTCAGCTGTTGCACTGCAGGCCTGGGCTTCTCGGCCTGGGCGCTGTTTCTTCATCTTTAGGACAGGCTTGTGGCTCTGGGTACCCTGAGGGGCCCTCTAGCCCAGGGTGCTTCAGGGGCTGCCCCCCAGGTGCATGTCGGGTGCTAGGGTATGGCCATGCTGCCCGGGGGCCGGAAGTCCAGGCAGCACTGTTGGCTCTGTGCTGCCCTGAGGGCTGGGGAGGCCTGTCCACTTGGGCTGAGGCCCTGTGCCATGTTGTATAGGTTTTCATAGAAAGAAATCGTGAGTGTCACCTGGGGCTGGAGGAGGCCAGAGGCCAAGGCAGCAAAGCTGACTTGGTGGCAGGAGGGGCCACTGTGGCTTCCCATTCCCGTGGGACTCGGGGAGGGCACTGGTCTCCCTCCAGAGCTGCCTTCTGTCTGCCCATGGCAGGCCAGTCCTGTTAGCAGGTGCGGGGCCCATGCTACCTTCTCCCCAGACCCAGACCCTCTCCAGCCTTATGGAGACCCTGTTCTCTGGCCATTCCTTGTCTCTGAATGCCTGGGGCTTGGGGTTCATCTCCTTTCCACATGGGCCTCCCCAGGAGGGAGGGTGCTGCGTCAGAGGCCCCAGAGGCTGGCCCTGGGAGAGGTCCAGGGCCCCACATGACGTCCTCCCTGCCCCATATGGCGTCCTCCCTGCCCCACACAACGTCCTCCCTGCCCCAGACGGCGTCCTTCATTTCCCCACACGGCGTCCTCCCTCCTGTCCCTGCACGGCGTCCTCCCTGCCCCCGCATGGCGTCCTCCCTGTCCCACTGGCTGAGGCTCTCAGGTGATTCCAGAGGGTTCCTCACATTGCTGCTCTGCCTGTAAGTCCCCTAACCCTGGGACCCGCGCTGCTGAAACATCCTTGTGGGGTTGAGTTCCCTCCTGTTGCACCCCGTGGTGGCCTGAGAATAGCTTCCTGAGGTTCGGGTGACCCTCCTGGGCCAGCAAGGTAGAGGCGGAGCCGTTCTTAGACCTCTTACACAGTTATCTCATGGAAACCTAACCCTAATTGGGCAGCTGTGGCTCTGTGTCATATAGAGATTGTCTGGAAGAGATTTGTCTCTGTGCTGTGGAGCCTGGAGGGCAGGGGCCCTTTTCTTGTGGGCTTGCCTCAGTGTCATGGGGTTGATAGAGTTCCAGCTGTCGTTGACCCGGGGGACCTGCTGTCTGAGTGGCCTATTGTGGCGGCTCTCTCCCGCCCTGCACCGGCCTGTGAGGCTGCCCTGGCCTCTGGGTGACTGGGAAGGTCCAGGGAGGGGTGCACGGCTGACCTTGCTGTAGGAATGCCAGGTGGACACTGGGACCCACCTTGGCCTATGCTGGGCACCCCAGTGGCTGGCGAGTAGGGGTCTGTGCTCCCACCGAGGTCCCCACCCTACTTTGCAGTGCTGTGTGGAGGCAGTTTTGGTGCCGCACACCCAAAAGCATACGTGCACCTTGCGTGTTTTCTGAAGGTAGGAATTGATAGGAGGTTTTATTTTGTAAGTCGACAGGACAGAAAACCCTGCTTCTTCTTGCTAAAGTTTTATGATTTCATGTTTGGGCCCACCAGGGTATCTGGAGGCTGCGCCAGTTGTGGCCAGGTCAAGAGTCTGGGTTGGAGGTAGGTGTCATGTGGCAGTTGGTGTGGCCACGTGGACTTGTCCCCATCTGTCTAGTAAATTTCCATCTGCCCTGATGCCAGCCGGCTTTGTGACATGCGTTTGGAAGGTGTTAGCAAATGGGCTTAAGACTTTTCCTTTGGAAGGTGGTTTTTAAGATGGGAGTCTCGCTCTGTTGCCCAGGCTGGAGTTCAGTGGCATGATCTCGGCTCACTGCTACCTCCACCTACTGGGTTCAAGCGATTCTCGTGCCTCAGCCTCAGGAGTAGCTGGGATTACAGGCGCCTCCCACCATGCCTGGCTAATTTTTGTATTTGTAGTTTGCCAGGCTGGTCTTGAACTCCTGACCTCATATGATCTGCTCGTCTTGACCTCCCAAAGTGCTGGGATTACAGGCGTGAGACACTGCACCTGCCAGAAGGGTTTTTTTTTTTAACAGTTAGAAGATTGCCTCCCACTCCCCTTGCCAGTGTGAGTATGGTGGAGTCCCTGCGCACCAAGGCGCCCTGTGGCCATGGCTCCTGCAGTTCCTGGGAGGGGGTAACCAGTGCGCGTGGGCTCCATGTGGCCAGCACGTTTGGGATGCTTTTTGTCTAAGAAAAATGCTAACCTTGTGTTGAAGCCTGGCCTCCCTTTTGTTGAACCCTTTGAGTTATTCAGGGGCTCTTCGGTGGGGGCCGGAAGTGAGCCCAGGACCCCGGCGAGCGTGAGTCCAGGAGTGCCAGGGCCAAGCCTGGTCCCCTGTCCAGAAGGCAGGGAAAACGCGGCTGAAGCTGCTGACATCAAACTCTTTGTCTGTCTTCCGTATTCCCGCCCAGCTGGTGGTGGTGATTTTGAGTTGCTACTCAGCATCATTTTAAGTAGGAAAAAGTTAGAAATATAAGTTATGACTATATGTGTTACTATTAATCTTTTCTTTTTTCTTTTTTGTTTTTTTTTGAGACAGAGACTTGCTCTGTTGCCCAGTCTGGAGTGCAGTGGCACGATTTCGGTTCACTGTACAACCTCCACCTCCCAGGTTCAAGCAGTTCTTCTGCCTCAGCCTCCCGAGTAACTGGGACTTCAGGCACCCGCCACCATGCCTGGCTAATTTTTGTATTTTTAGTAGAGATGGGGTTTCACCATGTTGGCCAGGCTGGTCTCGAACTTCTGACCTCATGATCCGCCCACCTCTGCCTCCCAATGTGCTGGATTCCAGGTGTGAGCCACTGCGCCTGGCCTACTATTCATCTTTTCCTTGTGTAATGCCAGTTTAAAATACAAATGCAAGGCCGGGTGCAGTGGTTCATGTCTGTAATTCCAGTGCTTTGGGAGGCTGAGGCAGGTGGATCACTTGAGTCCAGGAGAGCAGCCTGGGCAACATGGAGAAACCCATCTCTACAAAAATACAAAAATCAGCTGGGAGCGGTGGCGTGTCTGTAGTCCCAGCTACTCTAGAGGCTGAGAGGGGAGGGTCATATGAGTCTGGGAGGCAGATGCTGCATTTGTGCAGTTGTACCCACTGCATTCCCGCCTGGGTGACAGAGCGAGGCCTTGTCTCTTAAAAAAATAAAATGCAGATGTAAGAGTGTTTAACTTGTGGAATCACGAAAATTGCACAGTTCGTGATTTGTAACCCAAGTACGCATGCATTTCATTCTTACCACATCAGTGAGAATGCCACCATACAAAGGAGCTCGTCTGTTGGAGTTGACGTTACTTGTTCATGTGGCCACAGAGCCCTCGTTCTGAGTGGGGACAGACTGCGCGTAGGGGACCGTGGGCGTCCCACCCAAAGGCTCTGTTTGTGGGCTAGTGGGAGAAAGTGACTGGGTGGGAGGAATGCGACCTCCTCCACTGGACACTCCCCATATGGGTTCTGGAGTGAGGGTGGGCTCAGGAGTGAGGGTGGGCTCGGGAGTGAGGGTGGGCTCGGGAGTGAAGGTGGACTCGGGAGCAACGGTGGGCTCGGGAGCGACGGTGGGCTGGGAGCGACGGTGGGCTCGGGAGTGAGGGTGGGCTCGGGAGCGACGGTGGGCTCGGGAGTGAGGGTGGGCTGGGAGAGACAGTGGGTTGGGAGTGAGGGTGGGCTGGGAGTGACAGTGTGTTGGGAGTGAGGGTGGGCTGGGAGTGAGGGTGGGCTCGGGAGTGACGGGCTGGGAGTGACGGTGGGCTCAGGAATGATAGTGGGCTCACACGTTGGGTGTGCCACCTCTGTTCACATGTGTTCCATGGTCAGGGAGGACTTTGCCTATAAAAAACATTTTATCAAAGGTGAACTTGTTCAGAATGCCAAGATGGAGATGATGTGTTAGGCCCAGGGTGTGGCTGCGTGCCAGGAAGCCAGCTCTGGATGGAAAGTAGCAAGTGGAGGCTGTTTTCCTTCCAGACCCGGGAGTGTCCAGCTGAAGCCCCACAGTAGCCAGCTCTGCGCAGGCAGCTTAGAAGCCCCTGTCACCCTCCTGGGGCTGCTCTGGCCTAGTCTGCACCTGGCTCTGCACCCTGTGTCCTGCAGGGCTCCAGGGCACCTGGAGACTTCGCAGTTCTGTGTAGGGAGAGGTGGAGGCTACCAGGGAACACTTTTCTTTAGATTTTAAAGATGAGAGAGTGTTGGCCTTGGATGGGAACAGTTCCAGTTGGAGAGAAATGGAAATCACCAAATATTTTCTCCAGCTCCGAGGAGCTGTGTCGGCTGGTGTGCTCTGCCTGTGGGTTGGGGGCGGTCTCTGCCTCAAGGTGGGCTACAAGGGTCAGCCCCAGGAAGGCTGGTGGATACGGGGCACTGCTTTTTTGCATGCACCACCTTCCCTGCGTGGGGCAGTGTCCCGCTAGAGGGACAGCGCTGGTGGCACAGTGGTAGCTGCAAGATGGATGATGTCCCAGGGAACTGCCCTCGTATTGGGGGTGAGCCCAGGCCCCTTCCTTGGGTCTCCAGTGTGTACAGTGGCTGAGGGCTGCTCTCAGGGCTGTTTCTTTTCTTTCTCTCTCTTTTTTTTTTTGCGACGGAGTGTTGCTCTTGTTGCCCAGGCTGGAGTGCAATGGTGCGATCTTGGCCCACCGCAACCTTCACCTCCCAGCTTAAGTGATTCTCCTGCCTCAGCCTTCCTAGTAGCTGGGATTACAGGCGCATGCCACCAAGCCTGGCTAATTTTTGTACTTTTAGTAGAGAACAGGGTTTCACCATGTTGGCCAGACTGGTCTCGAACTCCTGACCTCAGGTGATCCACTTATCTTAGCCTTCCTCAGTGCTGGGATTACAGGTGTGACCCTCCCCCATGTGCTGTGTCTGAGGCCTGCAATGGTGTGAGCCCCTCTCTGTGCCGTGTCTGAGGCCTACAGTAGTGTAATCCCCTCGCACTGTGTGCCTGGGGCCTGCAGTGGTGTGCACAGAAGCCACCCACTGGTGCTGGGCTTCCTCAGGCTTGGGAGTGACAGGTCCCTCCCGGTGGCCGGAGCCTCCTCTCTCCTCCAGCGGGTCCTGGCATCGCCGGGTTTTCTCCAGTCTTATGCGCCTGTCTCTGAGCTGCCGGTGTGGTCAGCCTGCTGCACCCACCCGGGAAGTAGAGGGAGTGGGAGGGTGTGTTCTGCGGGAGACCTGGGAGCTCAGGTTCTCAGGACCCAGCCATCCCTCCCTGAGGAGCAGTGGTTGGTGAGAAAGCACACAGAAAGGAACACAGCTCGTGTCCGGAGGAGCCTCCCTGGCAGGGAGCACTGAGACCCAGCGGTGGCCCTCCTGCCTCGGTGGCCGAGGGCCACCCTCTTTGGTGAGGGTGGCAGGTAGCCAGATGCCTGTTGCAGGCACCTCTCCTGATAACCAGTCTTCGAAGGCGGGTCACCACATGGCCACTTTGTGAAGGCCTTCCTCTCTCTCAGATCAAATGTGGTGACCCAGAGCTGCAACAACCTGGGGCCCAGCTCAGGGCAGAGCAGAACTGAGATCGTGGCGGTGGGGGCATGGCGCAGGTTGGGCTCCTGAGATCCTGGGGGTAGGGGTGTGGCTCACATCTGGCCCCAGGGCCTGCCGTGGTGTCTCTCCCCTCCCACAGCCCACCCTGTGCTGCTTGTCTGGCCTTTTGAGATGACCACTGCTCTTGGTTCGGCCCCAGCAGCGTCTGGGTTGATGTCCCTGACGAGATTTCCAGGCAGCAGAGAAGGGGCTGTCCTCTTCCACCAAGAGCCTGGCTGGTCCTGCCTCCCTCTGGGCAGCACCTGGCTGGGCTGATGGGGTTCAGGGAAGGGAAGGCCTGGCCAGGGAGAGCAGGGGGTGGTTGCTGCTCCACGGAGGGGAGACTCCCTTGTTTTCTGGGGTGTATAGTGCAGTGAGGGGTGCTCATCTTGTCTCAGATGTCAGAAGGGTGTTGTGTAGGAAGGTTCAAGGGTCTCGGGATGCCGTGCAGGAGGCGCCTCCAGGCCACATGGCACTGGGACATGCCACCTCCACAACCCCCCCTTGGAGTCTTTCTGCAAGGTCACAGGATGGCTCTTTGTGCCCTAGCACGGTGACCCTTGCCCTGTTGTGCGGCACTGGGGTGCCTGTTGGTCAGGGATGATCCTGGCGCGGGGACGGGGTAGGGAAGGCAAGCGTGATGTTGATGGTGAGAGGTGGAGCCCATGGTCTTAGAGATTGGGCAGGGTGGCCTTGGGTCGTCAGGCAGAGCCTCTGCTCCAGGCAAGGCCCGGAGCTCCAGGGAGGAGGCTGCTTCTCCGCGGTGGGCGCAGGCTGGAACCTGCTGTGAGCAGAGCGTACAGGTGCGGCCATGACGGGGACCCAAAGCCTCAGTGTGGATACGAGCAGATTGCGGGTAGGGCGGCCTTCTGGGCAGGACACTTGGGGATGGAGAGGACAGTCACCCCGCTGCTCAGCGTGAGCGCTTCTGTGGCCTTAGGTGCTGCCTGTTTCTGGTCACCTGAGATGAGCAAGGCCAGACAGCAGGGGGGACCAGTCCCAGAACAGAGGTGGCTGGTGGGCTGGGTGGTCAGAGCTCTGGCCTCAGCAGGGGCTCCCCCAGTGTTTCCTGTGCACGGCATGTGCCAGGGCCAGCACTGGGGGCCAGCGGTGCCTTCTGTGGTTTGAGGTCTTGCGGCAGGAGGAGGAGGAGGAGGAGGGGGAGGACCCCTTCTCCCCCAGCTGGCGCCGGAGCGAGGGTTGGGCCTGCGGAGCTGTCCTGTAGAGCTGGGGATGGCAGGACGCTCTTACGAAACACTCTTCATTAAGTCCGATTCTTGGTGAATCAGCCTTCCAAGAACCGCGACCGCAGCATCCTGTGCCGCCTTCTGTGTTCCGCATTTTTCTTACTGCAGTCTTTCCTCTCGTTCTGGATGGAAAGGCATGTTTGTCTCCCTCAAGCTTTGGTGAGGGTGGCATGCGGCCAGGTGGCCATGATGGGCCGAGCCTCCTGCCAGCCAGTCACTGCCTGGGGCGGGAGCAGACCCTGCCCACCCTCACCCAGAACCGAAGCATCGAGGGGAATGGGAAGAGCTACAGATGCAGGCACTGGGGAGCGCTGGGCCTGTCGTGCCAGCTCGCTGTTCCTGGGAGTCTGTTTATTCTCTTGAGTTATTTTAGTAGCTACCTTCCAGTGGCATGGGAGGAAAAGAACAATCCATTCACCACAGTGTGTCCGCTGATTTCTGATTCCAAAAGTGAGGTTTTGCAGGGCCATGTGGCCACCCCTCTGTGGTCAGCCCTGATCTTATCAGGCTGGTTTCAGATCTGGGGTCTGTGGTTCAAAGCTGAGTGTGGGGCTCAGGCTGGATGGGAAGGGTAAGAAGAGGGAGGTCAGGACACACATCTGGGGTCATGATGGAGACTGTGGCAGCACTGGCTGGGCATGGGTCCTGGTGGATGCCTCAGACCGAGGTCCCAGGAGAACCCCAGTGAGGATGGGGCTGCAGAGGGAGCCCTTCCTGGGACAGCAGCTGGACCAGAACAGAAGCTGGGGCTCCCACAGTCTCTACAGCCCCACCCTCCTTCCAGCGCCTTCCCCTGCAGATGGGTGGGTCTTTGTGTTCTGATGTCCCTTGGCTCTGGCAGTACTTCTCCAAGGTGAGGGCCCTCGGGACATGAGGACAGGGGCCAGTGGCTGGGGTGAGGGCCCAGGGCAGGCCCTAGGGAGCGCCACTGACTGCACGAGACTTGTTCTCCTTAGGAAGACTTGGCTTTTTGTCATCAACAGCGTCGAAGTGACAGCAGCGATGACCTACTTAAGTGGAAGAAAAATCCAAGTGAATCTTTGAAGTTGGTGTTCTCACTTCATTTGGGGGACTGGGGTTGTCTTGCAGATTCAATCTGCTTCCTCTGTGCCACAATAATCAGAAAATAGGTTAATTTAAGCCCGATGTGAAATGTGAATTATCATGTGTAAAATACTAATCGTACTTACAAAAATAGCTTGATAATTTCCTGAACTGTGAAATCTTCAGAGAAGGCCCAAAGCTCACATGTCGAACCAATTCCTGAGTGAGGGAGTTTGGGGGTGCACCTGGAGGAGACGGCGGTGGCCTCCTCAGGGCTTGTCCCCAGAGTGCCTCAGCACCAGCTTCTGCCAGTCCCCCCGAGAGGGGTCCCCACACCGCCCTCGCCCTGCTCAGGGAGCCAATTCCTGAGTGAGGGAGTTTGGGGGTGCTGCAATGGGCTGCCCCGGGCGCCCCACAAAAGACTGAGCAGTGGGGCAACTATCCAGCAGAGGCAGACGTTCCTCGGGGACCCACTGTGGGGCAGGCTGGGGTCACACTCAGGACTGAGCCCAACCAGGCGGAGTCCCCGCCTTGAGCGCTGTGCCTGCTGGCTGTGGCAGCCCGTACCCCTGGAAGCCGTGGCGGTGTGGGGGTGGCTCTGATGGGGGGGGTGCCCAGCCATGGCTGTCTTAGGGCTGTAGTCATCACCCAGGGGTCCTTTTCAGATGCGGTGCCCACCTGGGTGTGCGGACATGACCCTTGTCTAAGGGAGGGAGAGAGAAAGACTCTCTCTGCAGAGGCAGTGGCCTCTGCCTGTGCTCCTGCTGGGTGGGCGTGAGGGCCCATGGGCTTTGGAAACCTTGAGGAGGTGGGTGGCCTTCTGGCGCTGATTGGCTCCTGGAGGTGCCGGAAGCACAGTCTGTGTGGAGTCCCCATCGGAGGAAGCGATGCCTGTCCCTGGCGGGGCTGTCCAGCCAAAGGCCATGTCCCAGTGGGGCCCTCTCCCTTCCGAGGCTGTGGGCACACTTTGGCCCATGGACTTAATCCAGGTGGCAGTGAGCGGGGCCTGCTGTTGCCCAGCAGCCACTGTTCTGCGGCTTTGCTCCTTGACAGGGTGCAAGGAGAGCAGGGGGTGGCAGGAACCTGGCAAATTTGGCCATAAACTTGAACCTGAAGTCCCACAAGGATGGAGGCTCAATAGGGCTGGGGCCCTCAGCGGTGCAGTCCAGCAGTGTGGAGCGGGGTTCTGGCCCCACCAGGCTTCTGTTTCTGTTGTGTTGACTGGGACTCATCACGTTCTGCCTGAGGGGTCGTGGTGGGATTCACCGGTGTGGTCTGGGGTCCCTCCCCTGTGTGCTCAGGAGAGAAGGCACGGTCCCTGAGTGCTGTCACCCTCTGGCCTGGAAGGTCCAGCCAAGGATTGGGCCTCCTGTGTGTCTTTTCGGAAGGTGAGAAGCCAGGGCGAGGCCCCCACCAGGTCGGGAAGGTTTCCAGGTCGCCCTCTCCTTCAAGGAGTGCATGGCCGTCCCCTCTTCCATGAGTCTGTCCCACCATCATGCTGTCTGCCTCTCTGGGCTGCGTTTGGATGATTTCTTTGAACTGTGTTTATTCTGGAAAGTTCTGCTTGAGCATCTGTAGTTCCTGGTCTTGGGGATGCCTCCTGCTTCTCATTCCCCTGCCTTACTCTAAGCAGGTGTCCTTGCTTTTCCACTGCCCCTGTTCTCCGGCACTGTCTTCCGCCTGGGATCCCCCAGCAAGGCCCCTGGGACGCTGCCCGGCGTCTGGGACCCTCTACTTGTCCCAGCCCCCATTCTCCGGCTTCCTCAGCTAGCACCTTGAAACCCCATGCCAAGCGAGCCAGCCCTTAGCTGTGGGTTCCCTTAGCTGTGGGTTCCGTTAGCTGTGGGTTCCAGCACCGGTGGTGCTCACGGTGTCACCACGGACCTCCTGGGCAGCCAGGATTGTCATGTGATGTGGGCCACTCTGGGTTTTTCATTCTCCTTTCATTTTTGGCCCTAGTTCCTTGTTTTCTGGGGTGCACAGTACCTTGAGGGGTGCTCATCTTGTCTCCAATGTGGGAAAGGTGTCGTGCAGAAGGTTCGAGGGCCTCAGGGTCGTCTTGAGAAGCCGATGTGATGGGTGTGGTGGTATCCCCTTCCCCTGAGTGGGGGCTTCCAGAACCTCCCACGGGTGCCCATGGGTTTCAGCTGCTGGGAGTCTGACTACACCCAGGATGGAGAGGTGTAAGGAGAAGGCCTCATGCCGGGCAGGGTGACCTTTCTAGAAAAGGTTTCATCTGCTGACCTGCTAACTGGCATGAAACCACAAAATGGGCACTCAGTGACTGTCAGGCTGGCTGTGCGGGGCTGCTCCCGGAGGTGGGGGGATGGCTGCCCCCATCCAGAGCCCCGACTCCGGGCCTCTCCCGTGCATGGTAGGGTGGCCCTTGTCCCTCCTCGTCCCAAGCTCCGGCCTGAGCCCCTGGTCTGCGGTTTCTGCACACGACGTGGGGCATTCACACCTGCCCGTGACCGTGGGTCTCTGGGGGTGTGGGAACCTCAGCGAGGTTGAGGTGATTAAAAACTAGTCCATTGTGTTTTTACTATTTCCCCCAGAATCTGTGGGTCATAGAAGCGCGTCCCATCTGAGTTCTCAAGCCACCCTTACTCTCTGACTTGGAAACTCGACTTGGTAGCTGAATTCCGTGCGAAGAATCTGCCTGTTGAAAGCCAGAGCCCTTCTCATCAGTTCACCGTCTAAGTTGGGGCACGAGATTCCTGGACGTGGTTTTGGGGTTGCACTTGTGGCTTTGGTGAAAGGGCTCTGTTACCCTCAGGCACGCTGTTGCCGGCCTGGGGGTGGCTTGGTCCTTCCAACCTTTCCCAGGCGCTCCTGGCTCTGCCCCCACGGTCAGGATTTGCTTTATGGCGGGGGGCTGGAGGCCACCTTTTTTTTTTTAGTGGCCCACAAGATGCTGACAGGACTCACTGAGGTGCCATTGTCGACTGAGTGGTGTCTGGACACGCTGGGGAGCAGTTGGGGGCGGGGAGTGCCATGGGAAGGGGTATGGCCCTGGGGGATGGGGTTGCAGGTCAGCTCAGGGGACCCTGGGCACAGCTCTTTGCCTGTCACCATGGGCAGCAGTGCCTCTGGCCGTGGGATTTGTCTGAGCCTGTGATTTGCCCAGGTTGGCACTTGCAAACCCAGGTGGGGCTCGTGGCGGAAACATCAAGCTGTTTTCTCCTCCCCCGAGCCCCTATTGGCTGTCTTGGGAAACTGTGAGTCCAGGCCCACCTCCTGGCCCACCTGGCCTTGTTCAGTGCCACCCTGTCATGTCCTCACTGAATGTGGGTCCACATAGATGCCAGTCCTCTGGTCTTGCCCAAAAGCTGTGGGAGGTGCTGGCCGCCCAGGGTGGCCATGCATGTCTGTCCCCATAACAGGGAGGCCTCCAGGAGTCTGGCCCTCCCCCCGCCAGCTGCTTCTCACATTTTTGTTTGGTTTGTTTGTTTTTTAGAGTCTCGCTATGTTGCAGAACTGTATAGTACAGTGGCTATTCACAGGTGTGATCCCACTGCTGATCTGCACGGGAGTTTTGACCTGCTCTGTTTCCGACCTGGGCCGGTTCACCCTTCCTTAGGCAACCTGGTGGTCCCCCACGCCCGGGAGGTCACCATATTGATGCCGAACTTAGTGTGGACACCCGATCAGCATAGCGCACTGCAGCCCAGAACTCCTGGGCTCAAGCCATCCTCCCACCTCAGCCTTCTGAGTAGCTGGGACTACAGGCACGCCCCACTGTGTCTGGCACTTCTCAAGTTTTTGTCTCCCCAAGAGACACCTGTGCTCCCATGGCCCTCAGCTCCCCCCGCCACCGGACTGCTAGTCTCCTGGCACCTGGTCTGGGGTCTGTGTCAGGCAATGCCCCCGGCAGGGCAGGACCCACCCTCCAGTGAGGGTCAGGGCTGCCACTCACCTCCTGTACCTGGGATGGAGGCTGATCCTGCCCAGTGGGGCCCCTCTGAAGAGGAGACCTCAGGGTGGTGGCAAGGCCCTGTGGGGTGCGCCTGGTGACAGGGGCCAGAGTGTTTCCTAATTGGAAGTCAGGCAACTTGCTCAGAGCTTTCTTTTCTCAATGGGCTTTATAAAGGAAGAACTAGGCTTCCAGAAGTAAAATGCCCCGTGGGCTTTGTGGCAGATAATCACAGCTGCTAAAGACTCAGACCTGGATCCTTCCTGGTGTCCTGTTTGCCACACAGGTGTGCCAACGTGGCAGCCCCATGCCGGGAGCTGCTCCTTCACATTATGGCAGCATCCGTGCCAGCCCATGCCCCTCGGCTCCCAGCATCTTATCCTGTCTTGTTCCAAGGGCCGAGCTGCATTGAAAACCATTCAGCTGGACAGTTAGGCTTTCAACCAAGAATTCACTCTTTTTTTTTAAATTTTTATTTTTTGGGACAGAGTCTCACTCTGTCACCCAGGCTAGAGTGTAGTGGCGTGATCTTGGCTCACTGCAACCTCTGCCTCCCTTGTTCAAGTGATTTTCCTGCCTCAGCCTCCTGAGTAGCTGGGATTACAGGCACCTGCCACCACACCCAGCTAATGTTTGTATTTTTGGTAGAGGCTAGGTTTCACCATGTTGGCCAGGATGGTCTCGATCTCCTGACCTCGTGATCTGCCTGCCTTGGCCTCTGCGAGTGCTGGGATTACAGGGGTGAGATCACACTTGGCTCATATATTTTTGTTTTTTAATAGATTTTAAAAATCAACACCGGGTACAGTGGGGGAATGTTTTTGTCACCCCCAACGAGAAACCCCATGCACATGGGCCATCACTCCCCAGGCCCCCAAACCCCAGCCAGCGCTGATGTCCGTGTTGGCCTGTCCTGCTCATTTCATAGAAGTAGAGCCACGTGGGACTGTGTCCGAGCACAGTGTTTCCAAGGCCCCTTCCTTCCTTTTCCTGGCTGAATCATACTCCGTTGTTTGCATAGACCACAATTTGTCTATCCTTCCATCTGTCCCTGGACACTTGGCTCCACTTTGCTCTGAACACTTCTGCACAAGCTGTCACATGAATGTGTTTTCAGTAACCTGCGTGCACGCCTAGCACTGGAATTGCTGGGCGATGTGGTAACTGTTAAGCTTCTGAGGACCTGCCAGACTGTTCCAGAGCAGCGACGTCATTTGACATCCCTCCCAGCAGTGCACAGGGGCTCCAGCGTCTCCATGGCATCAGCAACACTCGACCAAACTGAAACACTCCAGGCTGAACGCAGTGGCTCATGCCTGTCGTCCCAGCACTTTGGGAGGCTGAGGCAGGTTGATTGCATGAGCTCAGGAGTTCTAGGCCAGCCAGGGCAGCAAAGTGAGACCTTGTCTCTAGAAAAAAATTAGCTGGGTGTGGTGGCACATGCCTGTAAGTGCCAGCTACTCAGGAGGCTGAGGTGAGAGGATTGCTTAAGCCCTGGGAGGTTGAGGCTGCAGTGAGCTAAGATTGTGCCATTGCACTTCAGCCTGGGTGACAGAGCCTGTCTCAGAAAACAAAAACAGGCCGGGTGTGGTGGCTCATGTCTTTAATCCCAGCACTTTGGGAGGCTGAGGTGGGTGGAGCACTTGAGGTCAGGAGCTTGAGACCAGCCTGGCCCACATGATGAAACCCCATCTCCACCAAAAATGCAAAAATTAGTCGAGTGTAGTACACGCCTATAGGCCTAGCTACCTGGGAGGCCAAGGCAGGAGAATCACTTGAAGCCAGAAGGCAGAGGTTGCAGTGAGCCTAGACCACACCACTGCACTCCAGCCTGGGTGAAAGAGCGAGACTCCATCTCAAACTAAACAACACGCCTGTAATCCCAGCACTTTGGGAGGCTGAGGTGGGTGGATGACCTGAGGTCCGGAGTTTAAGATCAGCCTGGCCAACATGGTGAAACCCTGTCTCTAGTAAAAATACAAAATTAGCCAGGCGTGGTGGTGAGCGCCTGTAATCCCAGCTACTCGGGAGGCTGAGGCAGCAGAATTGCTTGAAACCTGGGAGGTCGAGGTTGTGGTGTGAGCCGAGATTGCCCCACTGCACTCCAGCCTGCGCAACAAGAGCAAAATTCTGTCAGAAAAAAAAATTCTAGCCTTTGTTGTGGGCGTGAGGTGGCGTCTCCTTGCCGCCGCAGCGTTTCCTTAGTGATGGCAGGGAGCTTCGCACGTGGTCGCTGTTTGGAGGGTCCTGTTTGTTCAGACTCTGCCATTTTAAAGTGGATTGTCTTTCTCTTGCTGAGTTGTAGGCGTTCCCCAGCAGACACCACCGGCTCGCCCATTTTCCCTTCCGTTCTGTGGAAGGGAAGCCTTTTGGCTTTCTGGACGGTGTCCTTTGAGGCACAGAGCTGTTACGGTGGTTTTCCACGAAGGCTGCTGGCTCCGTTTTCTGTTTCTTGTGCTTTGGTGTCATCGCAGCCCTCCTGTGGGGGCGGGAGTCTGGACCGAGGCCGCTGCGTCCTGCGCTTAAAACCTTCACATACACCAGCAGCCTCGGCTCTGCAGGCGCTTCGGTCCGGGAAATGCTTTTCTGGGAAATGGTTTAAAGAGGCCGTGCCCAAAAACAGCCTTTGCGGCGAGGGACGTGAAGGGCTTGCTCTTCTCCCAGGGCCTGTGGCCTCTGCTGCTGAGAGTTGGTGGCCTCCCCTGGAAATGCTGAATTGAGGCGGCGGGCACCCCCACACCCTGCTGTGGGTCCAGGCTGCCCTCCACTTGAGGAATGTGGCAAGATGGTCTGAAACCACAGTTTGGAGAGAGTCTCGATGTGGTGCTCAGGTGGAGTGCAGTGGTGGGATCATAGCTCACTGCAGCCTTAACCTTTCGGGGTCCAGTGATCCTCCCACCTCAGCCTCCCAAGTAGCTGGATTACAGGTGTGAGCCACTTGGCCAGGCCCGCAGCTGGTTTGGGTTGTATCCTTCTAAGGAATAGCAGGTTCGTTTCCAGCCACGCTGAAGAGCCGTGTGATTCCAGGAGCAGGGCCAAGGGCAGGACCCCGAGTGCCCAGCCCACTCCCCATGCTGCGGGTGACCTCCATGGAACTCAGGCTGCTGGTGATCCTGCTGCTCCACCTGCCGTGGTGCCAGGAGCGCATACCATGTGGACTGTGGCTGGCAGCTTCCAAAGGTTTCTTGGTGCCTACGAGATGTACACTGCCCCATGTAGTTAGCGTTGCTCATTGGTGGCAGCCATCCCCTCCACGGGCCCATGGCACGAATGGGCGCTCGCCGACACACCCTGTGAGGCAGGCAGCCTGCCAGCCTCCCAAGGCTTTGTGGGACTTCCCGGCCCGGCACCACCTGTCCCTCCAGTTCCCATCAGGCAGCTGTGCCTCGGTGCAGAGGCTGCATGCTGGTGCGTGTAGGCGTGGACCTGCCGGGTGTGCGTGGGCAGGTCTGAGACTGGCCACTCCTGTGGCACATGCATTCCCCGGAGGGTCCCCTGACCCCACTGGTTGCAACCTGGCTGGAGAAGACATGGGACACACAGGAGCAGCTACAGGGCAGGCTGTGCTGGGCGGCAGGCCTTAGGCGTGGGGTGGGCCTTCCCCCGCCGCACAAGGGTGCAGTTTTGACACAGGTGTCATAGGCCGAGTGTCTTCATGCAGGTGTGGGGACGGGCGCCCCTTCCTGCACGTGTGTCTGGCCCCCAGAGCTTGGCGGTGGGCCCTGGACCTGACTTGTGGGGTGCGCACCCGGTCTTCCACGCTTCGTCATTCACATGTGAAGCTGGTGCCACAGAGGCCCCAGTGTCTGTCTCAGCCCGAGACATGCTATGCCCCTGATGGGGGACTGATGACACATCTGGCCTCGAGACGTTGGGGTCCTAGGGTGACTGAGGCCGGTGCCCGCCTGACAGGCGGCTGGGCTGCACATCGAACGGGAAGCTGCTTTTCTCTGCTCTGCCACATTGGAGGAAGTTGTGCTGGTGTCATGGGTGCTGCTGGGCACTCCTCCTTTGGAGCAGGTGTGATCCCCGGCTCCTGGATGGGCCGCCCGTGCTCAGGATGGTCTGGGCTGTGGCTGTGGCCTGTCACTGGGCCGGGCAGCTTTGCCAGTGGCTCCCTGGAGCAGCCTGAGCAGAGGCGGGACCCTGCGCAGCCCATTTCCCGCCTCGTGTCCTCTGGCCCTTGAACAGCTTTACCAGTGAGAGCAGAGACCAGTCTAAGGAGAGGCTGAAAACTCGAAGCCAGAACTGTCTGGCCTTGGGGTCTGGATGTCTGCTGCCAGGCAGGCCACATCCCAGGTGAGGTGTGTGCCGATCCCAGCCGCTTATCAACGCGCCCACCCCCTAAAACCACCTTTGGTCATCAATGAAAAGCAAGAATTTGCCTGCGATGGGCAGAGGCACGTGCCAGTTTCCTCCAGGCCATGGCTCCTTGGTGCCCACACCTCCCCCTGAGGTGCCTGAGCCCCACTCACTCCCCCGCCCTGGAGTCTTGCTCTGGATGGTATGAGATCTCCCTTCTGTCTTCGGGTGGAGCCTTGCCCACTGGTGCCTGTGAGTTCTGGGTGGATGGACCTGGGTGGGTCACAGAGGTCCACAGCAGGCTCTACATATGGTGCTTTTGCTTTGCGGTATGATTTGGGGTGTGAGCAAAGGTTGAATCAAATCCCACTTTCCAGAAGGTTCGAAGCAGCAACCATCAGCACTGAGTGGCCGGCAGGAGGAGGGCAGGGATGTGGGCCTCGAGCCCCGTCATCCAGCTTCTGGAGTGTGCAGAAGCGGCCCGGAGTTCTGGGCAGCAATTCAGGGACCCCAGTGACTGTCCCTGCTTCGGGACCACACAGGCGGATGGGGCAGCCTGTGTCCTCCTCGTGGCCTCTGGAAGTGAGGGGTGCTGAGGCCACAGTGGGGGAGGGGGCCAGGCTGACTACCTGGACTCTCAGTGCCCTGGGAGGAGCTGTCGGCCTTAGGGCGTGTGCAGATGGGGTTCAGCCTTTCTGGGGTCACTCAGGCGCCAGGGGACAGAGGCCAGCTGTAACTGCTGCTGCACTCTGTCTGGGGTTCAGTGCCCTCCACCTCTGTGGCATCTCCCTTGGCAGTCGTCCTGGGCTCCAGCCTCCCTGCCAGGGTGGGGGACGTGGAGCCTCTTCTTGCTCAGGGCGGGTGGGGGGAGAGGTTGAGCTCTTGGTGTGTTTGTACCCCGTGGGATCTGGCAGAAGCCCCCACTCGTGTTGAGCCAGGGGCCTGGGGAGGGAGACGGCAGTTCTGTCATCTCCAGACTGCTTTCCGCATCGCAGGGAATGGGGCAGAGTTTAGCTTTGAGCCCAGAGCATCTGCACATGTCAGGCAGGAACGGGTCCCCAAGGCCTTTTTGATGGCTCTTCTCTGTTCCTGGCACCTTGCAGGCCTGATTTGCGGGGCCCCTGAGGGTGGGGTGTGCCTTTGGAGTGCGTCTTTTCTGAGACCCCTCCATGGGGAGCTGTGTACTGTAGCTGCCGAGGCGTGGGCGGGCGTCCACTGCCGGCTCCTCACCTGCTTGGGCCACCGCCTCTGCCTGGGTCCTGTGTACTTTCGGCAGGGACTGCTCTGTCAGAGGGCTCTAGCAGTGTCCTCTTCCTCGGCCCCGCTCTGGCAGGGGGGCACCTGCAAGTTCACACGTTCCCCAGGTGCCTGCTGGCCGGGTAGCCTGCCCGGTCTTCCTTGGGGTGTGGGAGAGGACCCAGGAGGGGAAGTGGCCATGTGGCAGCGCTGTGTGGCAGCTGGCCTCCACTGCGCAAGCCGAAAGCGGCCTGAGGGCTTTGGGTGGGGCAGCCCCTTGCAGGCCTGTCCAGGCCCAGCCCCATTGCTTTAGTGTGTTGGGTCCAGAGCCTGCTCCTGCCTCACGGCCTGAGGGCACCAAGGGTTTCGAGGCCCCAAGAAAGGTCACACCAAGCGGTAGTAGCTGCTCTTCCAGAGTAAAACTCAGCCGTCTGTCACTGGGTGTGGCTTTGTCCCTGACCGACATCTGACACTGGGGCCCCGAGGGGGCCTTGGGAGGGCTGTGGTGGCATCCCAGGCCTGAAGTTAGCTGTCTGCTTCCTGGGGCTGTGAGAAACCACACTGCTCAGGTGACAGTCCCTCTGAGAGTGTCACTTCCTCCAGCCACCCCTGTTTTACACATTCCCCTCAGTGGCCACTTTGAAAATGCTGCAGAGAACCCACTCCGAGAGCCGGAGTGAGTCCTGGGGGGTCTGCTGACGTCTTAGTGGGGTTGAGTCTCTGAAGGGTCCCTCAAGACCAGGTGGACCTCGGGGGCTCTGGACCCAAGGATGGCCCCCAGCCCATCTGCCTCAGCCCTCCAGATCTGCAGGACCCTCGGCCACCCCCACTGAGCGGATGGGGCCCGGGGGCCTACGGGCCTGCGTCCTCCCACCACCTCTGCAGGGTAGCCTTTGGCGGCCCGCCAGGCAGAGTTGTGTTCTCAGGCGCTGGCTTTCTTGGGAGTTGCCCGAGGCACTGACACTTTCCCCGCAGGGAGTCTGAGGTCTCCTGGAGTCAGCACCAGCTGCTGTGGCTTTTCCCCGGGTGAGAACTGGGCTGAATTTCTGCGCCCGCTTCAGTGGCTGCTCAGACAGGAAGCTCTCTTCGGCTGGGTGGCTTTGGCCTTCTGTGCCTCTCGGGAGGGTCCACATTGATTCCGGAAGGGGCTCTCTGCTGCAGCTAGGATGGCACCTACCCCTGCTGGGCACAGACGCAGCGCCCTGCGGTCAGGGCCTCCACCAGACGTCACCAACACTCACTTCCCCTCAAAAGCCGCCACAGAGGGGGTATTTACAGCATCTTTTTTCTTGAAGGTTATTTTTGTGTCAAAAAAAACGTCCGCAGCCCTGGATGCCTTTGGGCTGCCACTGCCCCATGCCCGCCCTGCCTCTAGGGCCCTGTGTGCCTGACTTACTTTCTCCCTTGGGCCCAGGTCAGAGCCGCTGCCTGCCCCTCCCTGAGCCCCACCCTGCTTGTTCCCTGAGGGCTGCAGGGTGGGTGCGGGTGCAGGGGAGGCCTGGGGCTCTCCGTCCAGGGCCCAGGCTGTCCCCTGGGCCTCTTGAGTTTTGTGGTGAAAACCCTGTAATTGGGGCACCTTGATGGATGTCCTGCCCCTGCACGCCCTTCTTCCCCAGGGAAGCAGGGTCCCTGCCATCTTCAGGAGGCTGGTTCCTGATACGGCGTCTTCTCCTCGAGTCCTGGAGGTGGGAAGAACCCCCGTCCCTGCCAGAGTGTGCTCTGCCCACCACGGCTTCCTGGCTGAGGACAGGTGCGGCACCCCCACCGCCTGACCTCGCTGCCTCCACTTGGGCTTGGCCCTGGCAGAGTGAGGGGACCTCACCCCTGTGAAGGGCCCCTGCCTTATGAGGCCTGTTCTGTGTTGGCTCATGGTATGGACTCTGACGCAGCTGCCCTGGGGGTTCTGTGCTATCCTTTGGGGTCTTCAGTGGTAGAGGGCCGGCCGGCCGGCCCTGTTGTTTTGTTTGAGGAAGAGTCCTTTGATCTCAGTCGTGCCTTGAAGCCAGCGCATCTTGGGGCTCTCCGGCCACGGTGTTGGAGTTCACGTTTGCCTGAGGCTAGATGTGGCCGACACAAGCCCTGGCACGCAGCTGTGTCACTCACTGGTTCTTGGGGGATGTACCCGGGCACCTGACACACAACCTCTGGTTCTGGGTGGGCTGGGTCCAAGCACCTTCGCTAAGCTTCCTCCAGCAGTGTGGCTGGCAAGGAAGGAGGAAGAGGTGTGCGTGGTGCCGTCCTGTGGAACCGGCTCCTTCGCTGTCCTTTGTTTTGAAAATGTTTGTTTCCTGGAGTGGGGTGGGGTGTCAGCCGGAATGCACACTCTTTAATGCCGTGGTGCCAGTGGGCCCCCAGGGGCACGGTGTCCCCTTTCCGAGAGCCACCCCTATGCTGCAGCCGCCCTCTCCAGACAAATCCGTCGGGAGTGGCTCTTGCCAGACTGTGGCTGGTTGAGCTGAGTGCCCTGCTGGGCACCCTCTGAGAACACACTCACGTTCTAGGAAAGGACAAGGGGACTCGGGGTCAGGCTGTGTCGCTGTGGAAGAGGAGAGTGGGTCCTGGTGCTCCGTCCCCAACCCCACTGCAGCTGTGGGTGAGGTCACCCGGAATGCAGGACAAGGTCCACTCTGTTCTCTTGGAAATGACTTCTCCCTCAGCACAGCCTCCACACACCTTTTGCGTGTGGCCCAAGGGCCTTTATGCAAAGTAGACCTAGCCTCCTGAGGGGTGCCCTGGAACCTGCCTTCTGCACCCCTAAGGGTCCTTCGTGGCCAGAGTACCTGGAGCTCTGACAGCCATGTGCTGGCCACGGGGCTCGTGGAGGGACCCTGCGCAGGGGACCAGAGGTGCCAACAGGACCTTTCATTGATCGCAGGTCTCTTCTGAGCCCCCAGCCTCCATAAGACCCAAAACAGATGACGCCTCTTCCCAGTCCCCTGCGCCTTCCGGAAAGGACAAGCCGTCCAGCTGGCTGCGGACCTTGGCCGGCTCTTCCAATAAGGTGCTGCGGGGCCTGCCGGGGCCCTCGGGTGGTGGATGCGGGGCCTTTCCTCTTGGGCAGTCTCTGCACTGGTGGCTCTGCCTGCCCCCTACCAAGGGCTGACACCCGGCGCAGCCTCGGGGACATGAAGTGGCTTGTTTTTCTCCCGGTCACTTACACAGACGACTCTTTCTTGACAGAGCCTGGGCTGTGTTCATCCTCGCCAGCGCCTCTCTGCTTTCCGACCCTGGTCCCCTGCGGTGTCAGCGAGTGAGAAAGAGCTCTCCCCACACCTCCCGGCCCTCATCCGAGACAGGTGAGTGGGCGCCACTCGCAGGTGCTCCTGACCACAGCAGAGGCCCCACAAGGGCTCGCACTTGGACCTGCCGTGTTTCTGCAGGCCAGGTGCCCAGAACTGCTGCCTTTTGGTCAAGGCAGTCTCAGTGCTGGTCACTTCGGCTGGCATCAGCGTGGGCACACCCAGAGCAGAGCGTTCCCTGGTGCTCTGGGTGCAGCCTCTCGATGCGATGGTTGGTCTGGGTCCCACCTGCACGGTATACCCGCTAGCAGAAGACGCTTATGGATCCTCAGGAACCGAAAGCTTCCCTGTGAGGTTCGGAGCTGGGAAAGGAACTCTTTCCGCCGTTTTTTTTTTTTTTTTTTTGAGACAGAGTCCAGCTCTGTCACCCAGGCTGAAGTGCAATGGCTCAGTCTTGGCTCACCGCAGCCTCCTCCTGGGTTCAAGTGATTCTCCCGCCTCAGCCTCTCATGTAGTTGGAAGTACGGTGCCCACCACACCTGGCTAAGTTTTGTATTTTTAGTAGAGACAGGGTTTCTCCATGTTGGCCAGGCTGAGCTCGAACTCCTGACTTCAGGTGATCCGCCCACCTCGGCCTCCCAGTGTTGGGATTACAGGCGTGAGCCACTGCGCTTGGCCAGTCTTTTAACACCTTCAGAGGGGGTGTCCACCAGGATGGGTCTGGGTGGCGCTTGGGGACAGAGGCACCTTCCGGACACCCGCCTGCCTCTCCAGCTTCTACTCCTACAAGGGCTTTGAGACAGCTGTGGCCCCCAATGTGGCCCTCGCACCACCGACCCAGAAGGCTGTGAGCAGCCCGCCGTGCGCTGCCGCCCTCTCCCGGGCCCCCGAGCCTCTCGCTGCTTGTACCCAGCCTCGGAAGCGGAAGCTGACTGTGGACACCCCAGGAGTCCCAGAGACACTGGCGCCCGTGGCTGCCCCGGAGGAGGACAAGGACTCGGAGGCCGAGGTCGAAGTTGAAAGCAGGGAGGAATGTACGTGTGAGTCGCTTTCTGTGCCTACTCCTGTGAGCCGTGGGGCTGGCTGAGAGGGTTGGTTGCCCATGTCCAAGGCCCTCGGGCGGATTCTGTGCACGTTGGGGCCCACGTTTCACAGGTTCCTGCGGGAGCGGTGCGTCTCCTGGTGTGGAGCTGCCGGGCACTTCCCTGACTTCGTTTCTGTCTCTGCTTCCTCCACAGTCACCTCCTCCTTGTCCTCGCTCTCTTCCCCGTCCTTTACCTCATCCAGCTCCGCCAAGGACCTGGGCTCCCCGGGCGTGCGTGCCCTGCCCTCTGCCATCCCTGACGCTACAGCCCCTGCTGATGTCCCCAGTGGGCTGGAGGCGGAGTTGGAGCACCTGCGGCAGGCACTGGAGGGCGGCCTCGACACCAAGGAAGCCAAAGAGAAGTTCCTGCATGAGGTGGTGAAGATGCGTGTGAAGCAGGAGGAGAAGCTCAGTGCGGCCCTGCAGGCCAAGCGCAGCCTCCACCAGGTGAGCGGGGCCGGCGGTGGCACTGGGAGGTCTGGGGCTCAGGCGGTGAGCGGGCTGGGCGGGGCTGCCCCACGCGCTCCTCTCCACCTCCACCTCAGTGGGCCTCCCTGGAGCCCCGGGGGTCTGTCTCCCAAAAGCTACAGCTCTGGGTACGGTGAGCCCCTTGGTGTCTTAGGCCGGTAGGCATCCCAGGAGGCCCCTGCATGTGGTGTGACTACAGCTGTCCCTACCAGGATCACACACCCTATGTGGTGGCCCCACTAAGGAAGTAGCTGTGTTCCTCTGGTGTAAGGAAGGCTGGGCTATTTTTAGTGGCAGAAACTCGGTAGCAGCTGCATGGAGAATAGCTCCTTGCTCTGTGTGCTCCAGGAGTGGGTGTTCACGCGCTCTGCCAGCAAGACCTGGCGTCTGCTCAACACAGGCGCGAGGGGTGTGCGTCCTAAAGACTGGTTGGTGTTCCAGAACGGGGTTCCCACCAGGCCTCCTGAGTGGGGAGGAGAGGACGTGGCTGTCACACACACAGACACACCCCACCACGTGCACACGGCCTTACATGATGACGGGCCTACCTGCTCCTGCTCTCGCTGCTTCCCTGGGCCCTGCCTTGGGGTTCTCACGCTGTAGTTCCGGTTTCACGCCTCCTTTTACGTTGTTTAAGTTTCTTTCTGACGTGCTGGAGGGAGGCGTGGTTCTGCCTGTGGGGAGAGAGGTGTGCGGGTGGCTCGGCCTTCACCCGGCCCAGGCCTTGCTGAATTCACACCTCGGCGGTGTCTGGCAGCTCCAGGCAGCTTCTCCGGCGTGGGCTTTAGCACAACACAACCCCGTCAGCCCTGAGAGCTGCAGGGTTGCAGGCGTGCCCCTGGCACGCGCCAGTCCTTCGCTCCAGCGCATCCCCGCCACTGTGTCCTTGATTCTGGTTGGAGGTGTGATTTCCCACATGCATATTCATGAGGTGTGTTTGCAGTGTGGGGTGTGAGTCTCACGGATATTTTAACGGAGGCGGGGAGGGCTTGCGGAGGCACCGGCGAATGGACGTCTCCATCTGGCTGTGTGGGGAGACTCGGGGCCCTCAGACGCTGTGATGTCTGAAGCTCCCCACCTCACACTGATGGGAGTCAGGGCCTGCGTGGCTGGTTGTCCCCTAGGGGAACATGCCCTGGATGTCGGGGAGGCTCCGCCGCAGCCTCAAGCATGGCTGACTCGGGCCAGACCCCAGGTCTAGCACGGCAGCCGCAGGCCTGGCAGAGACTCGGAATGGGGTCTGAAAAGCCTTTGTGAGCCATTGGGCTGATGGGGCTCTGGGGATGCAGCTTGAGGACACGCCATCAGGTGGACGACCCCGCAGGGTGGGCGGGGTCACTGGGACTGGCTGGGCAGTGACTCTGAGCCGTCCCTGTCCCTGTCCCCAGGAGCTGGAGTTCCTGCGCGTGGCCAAGAAGGAGAAGCTGCGGGAGGCCACGGAGGCCAAGCGCAACCTGCGGAAGGAGATTGAGCGTCTCCGGGCCGAGAACGAAAAGAAGATGAAAGAGGCCAGTGAGTCTCGGCTGCGCCTGAAGCGGGAGCTGGAGCAGGCGCGGCAGGCCCGGGTGTGCGACAAGGGCTGCGAGGCGGGCCGCCTGCGCGCCAAGTACTCGGCCCAGGTATGCGGGTGCGCGTGGGGCTCAACCGCGTGGGGCCCGCAGTGGGCCCTGGGCTGCCCTGCCCAGCTGGAAAGGCCTTGGAGCAGAGTCCAGGCCCAGGCTTGCGTTTGGGACACGCCCTGACAGGCACAGGGTGGGTGGTCACTGAGCCCTGCGCCCCCTGAGCTTGTGTCCTGGCACATGCAGGGAGGACCAGCACATGGCATGGTGGGGTGGGGCGGGGGGCAGCCAGCAGGTGCTCTGACCGTGGGCTCCCTTTCAGATTGAAGACCTGCAGGTGAAGCTGCAGCATGCTGAGGCGGACCGGGAGCAGCTGCGGGCCGACCTGCTGCGGGAGCGTGAGGCTCGGGAGCACCTGGAGAAGGTGGTCAAGGAGCTGCAGGAGCAGCTGTGGCCCAGAGCCCACCCCGAGGCTGTGGGCAGCGAGGGTGCTGCGGAGCTGGAGCCCTAGATCCATGCCTACCGCCGGGGCGCTGACGACGCAGGTGCGGGGGTGCAGGCGGACGGAGCAGCTCTGCCCGCCCGCGCCCCGCAGCCCACACAGCACAATGTCTTACTGTGCCTATTACCAAGCGAGTGTTTGTAACCGTAGTTTTGGGATCCACTGCAAAATTTTCTACTGGCCACGTTCAAGTGAGCAAGCGTGTCCCTCCCCTACCTACAGCTGGAGACGGGGCCAGCTCGGCGGCCTGCTGGCCCTCTGCTTGCTACTAGAACATTCTAACATTGACACTTTTGTTATAAGCTATTTAAAACCAGTAAGGAGACTTGAAATTGAGAAAATCAACACATTTTTAAATGACTAACTTTTAAAAGCCCCAACACATGACGCCATCTGAAGACCCGAGACGGAGTGGGGGTGGCGGCCGCCCCACCCTCCTCACCCAGGGAAGCCATCACAGCTCATCCGTCCGCGGCTGCGTGACGACAGCAGGGGTTTTTCTTCAGAGTCTATTTTTTCAGCCACAAGGACCCAGGTCTTCCCGCTGCTGCCAGGGAGAGCAGGGACAGTGCCGCGTGTGAGATGAGCCCAAATACTGCCCGCCTTACTGACGCCCAGCCCGCCCGCCATGTCGCCATCCATGCCAGCGCTGCCCCCACGGGTACCAGGAAGTGCAGAGCCTCGAAGGAGCTGCCCCGGAGCTGGGGGGACCCTTTTTGGCTCCTCTGCACGCCGTGATTCTGCCCACGCTCCTCCCCCACGGGGCGGTGAGCTGCGTGGGGCAGTGGCCGTGGCTGGCGGTCACTCCCTCAGCCCCTCCGGGCACTCGTGCTTTTCAGTTCGGCAAACATCGCTCCCTTCATTTTGGGACTGAGGCTGCAGCATTGGAACAAAAAAGCATTATTTCACTTTTTTTTTGTTTGTTCGTTCATTTAAACGTATATTTAGAACTGCACTTTCTCAACAACCTTCCCTTCTTCCCGTTCCCCAGTGAACTGAGGTTTTTACCGATTTATAGAGCAGTCAAACCTAACCCTCGAGTGCTTAGAAACCCCTCTGGTGCTTGGTTGAACAAGGGAATCACGAGAAAATGAAAATGCAAAACCTGAACTCCGGGGGTCGCTCTGTGCCTTCCAGCATCTTGTACAGAATCCTGACGCGTCTTTTCACCCCCAAAATACGTCTTCAGTAGTGTCTGAGTCTGCCGCTCAGAATGAGTTCCTTGCATTTATTCCAAATAATCCTGTTTACTCTCACCTGTTTATGCAAATTGTATAAGGTTTCTTATGCCCAAGCTTGAAAAATGATTTCCCAGTAGGCGAGAGGCGGCTCCCCATCCTACAGTTACCGTATTTATTTACGTGAGACCTTACGGGAGTCCGCTCTGACACCCTCGGCAGCTGCACGCGCTCATGGAAGGTGGAGGTTACTTGCCCAGGTACAGACGGCCTCGGGGCAGTGACGAGCAGACGCCAGAGACTGCTGACCCCTCGCGTCTGGGTGACGGAATTGTCCGCAGGGTTTTGCCCTTGGTTTACTGAGGGGGGTCTTGGTTGCTGCTGACGCGCCCCCCTTCTAAGTGCAATGCAAAAGGGACGTCATGCACACGCAGCGTTTGTTCGGGTTTTCCTTTGCTGTTTTTCTTTGCGGTTGCCGTATCTGTGCGTGGATCCCACCCCTGCCGTAGCTAGGTCATCGACGGGCATTATTACCGCGTCTCGGAAAGGGTCGGTTTTGCTGCACAGCACGCAGAATGCTGTTTTTAGCATTGTTTTACCAGAGTTGTGTTTTTTCAGTCACTTTTTCAAGGGAAACTAAATGGTTTGGTTGGAGCAAAGCTTTAAGTGTGTTGGCGTGCTTCTGTGTGGCTGTGTCGCCAGGTCAGAGGTCACAGGTCGAGGCCCTCCCCAGCCCTGGGGCCGCCAGGTTTGCCCCGTTGCTTTGAGTTTTCAGACCCCAGAGGGAGAGAAACGTTTCCAAGTTGTGTCTGGGGCAGACCCTCCTTCCGCTCGCTCCATCCCAGTGGCCACCGTTAGGTCTGCGCCTCCACCGCCCTGTCTTGCCCCAATCAGAAAGCTCTGTCTATAGTGGCAGCCCTTCCCCAGCTCAGCCCTGGAAGGGTCCAGCCAGGGTCACCTGGATCCACCCCTTCCTGCAGGTGCCAGGGTCGTGCGGTCAGTGGGACCCAGACGCGGCACACCCTCCCTACACTGGCGGCTGGAGCTCGGGACCCGCCCCCGGCAGTTTCTGCAGCTCTGGCCCCAGCTCACTAGGGTCCCGTCCCCGGGTGAGGCTGTGGTGGCACATGGACACCCTGGTCACTTCCACCCTTGGGGTCTGAGAGGCGGCTCGGGCTGCGGGGCCGTTCTGGCCGGGGGCCCATGCCTGGCTCCCTCTGCACAGCTGCAAATCCGTTTCTTTTCAGCAGAAGGGGGAAGAGGTGCCCGCTGCGTGGGCTGCTGACTCCTCTGTGAGGCCCTTCTTCTAAGTGATTGTGTATTCAGTTTAATTCTCATTATATTTCTATACTGAAAGATTTTTAACGAAGGGAAAAACAGCAATAACATTCATATCTCTGGAGCAGCTAACTCATACACGTAACGTCTGCTTTTCGTACAGAACTAGCCAGTGTAAAAACAGTTCACCTGTAAATACTTTCTCTTTTTTTCACTGTTGTATTGTACGTGTATATGGTGGGTCCTTTTTCAGAAACTCTTTTCTTACCTGAGAGTTGTCTTGTTTTCTGGGCTGTTTTTAACTGAGGAAAAAAAAAAAAACCTGCTTCCCTGCCAGGGGTGGGGGCGGAGGAGCCCCCGTGTCCTGTCCCGTGCCACCCCTCCCCCATGCGGGTCTGGAGCCCCGGCCCCCACCCCGCCCTCTGCCCAACAGGGTCCAGGGAGACGTTTGTTTTTGCTTTAAGTCAGGAGTCACGAATGACTTTTTTTTTCAATTAAGGAAAAAGCTCCACCTCCCCCTTTAACATCACCCAGGCCCCCGCCCCGCCCGTGCCCCACGCTGCTGCTAATGACAGTATGATGCTCACTCTGCTACTCGGAACTATTTTTATGTAATTAATGTATGCTTTCTTGTTTATAAATGCCTGATTTAAAAAGAAAAGAAAGAGCTTGGCATATTTATCTATTTCGCTGTGTACCTGTTAGTCCTTCCCCGACCCCGAAACCGATGACTGTGCCATAAATGACTTTGAGAGCAGGGGACAGCCCCTCCCCAGGGCGGCCAGGGCGGCCGGGACCCCCTCGGGTCAGGCCGTCGAGGGGGGGGGTGCTGTCACGGGTCAGATACTGGGCCTCTGGTCTCCACTGGCCCTGGAGGGCATGTGGCGCCCACGCAGCCACCCTGGCACAGCTGCTCTCTCAGCTAGTCCCCGTCCCCTCTAAGCCTGGCAAGGCCATGGAGGTTTCCTCTGCGATTCAGGGAGCTTGCAGTCCCTCCTCGTGGTGGATGTGGCTGGAGCCCTGGCTTGAGGCCACCATGGCATTGGCCAAGCTTAGAGGAAACCCACAGAGGGCAGGCAGTGCCAGGACAGAAGATGGGATGGGGCCTTCCCGGCTGGGCCTCCCAGGCCAGGCCTGGGGTTGGCCAAGGTCTGGCTCCCTGATGGACAGACCTGTCCCCAGGGGTGGATCACCAGCTCCCTGAGGAGCTCCTGGGTCACTTACTGGGGGAGAGCAGAAATGGCATCAGAACCCTGGACCCCAATGAGCTTCCCTGAGGGAGATGCTGAGAGCCCTTCTCCCCACCTGACCTCAAAGGGGGGGCCTTCCTGGACCCCTGTTCTGGGGAGTGGTGGTGCAGTGCTGTGTGTCCACTTCATGGAGGAGCAGATGCAGGCTGGGGTGCCAGGCCGCTACCTCTCTGGGGTTCCTTAGGCCACCAGATTCAGCATCTCCAGCCCTGACAGGTCATCTGGCCTGTGATCCGAGAAATGATGGCTGCTGGGGGCCATGGCCGGCCCCTCTCCCTTGGCCTCCTGGCCAGGTTCCCATCTCCTTCCACCCTAGGGGTGGAGCAGGCACCCCCAAGCTTGGGCCAGAGCAGACCTGGCCCTTCCCTCACTGCCACACAGGGACTTCCTTCCCTGCCTAACTTCTAGGCCTCAAAGGGTTCACGAGCCCCCAGGGAGGGGGTACAGGGCTGCCTCTGTGACCAGACAGACACCCGCTCCACCTGGGCCTGGGTGTGGGGGGCAGTGGGCCGAGGGGAACACTGGCCACTGCAGGAGTGGCCATGGACTGGTCCTGGGCACTGGCACGGTCCAACCTCAGGCCTCCCTGCAGGGAGGTGTGGAGGGGTCAGAGGATAGTTGGCTCCAGAGTGCTGCTGGCACGACCCTGAGAGACTCAGTTGTGAGCATGGAGTCCAGGCTTGGGGCCAAGTGCAGTGGGGCCCGTGGAGAGCAGTAGGGAAGGGGCTGGGCAGGGGCCCGGTGGGCCCTGTGGACTGTCCCTGCGACCACATGCGAACTCTGTCTCGGGGCTGAGTGCCACAGGGCCTGACAGCGGCCCTCCTGGAGGCCCAGAGGCACCGGGTCCAGCTGCCACGACAGGGAGAGCTCAAGCTCGATCGTATCCAAGCTGCCCCGGGCTTCTCTTTACCTTTGGGTATAAACTTGGAATATTAAAGGGCTGCAGCCACCCGCTGAGCCAGGCTGGCCATTACCCAGGGTCAGAACCCCCTTCCCAAAGCTGTTCCCAAGGGGCCCAGGGGTCTCCTAAGGACTGGAGGAGGGAAGGTCAGAGCGGGAGAGGCTCCGTGCCTCTGGGCTAGAGGAAGGCAGAGGTGGGAGGAGACAGCCCTCTACGCCGGACCTCTGCATCCTCAGGGTCCGGGCTCCCAGCGTTCACACCTGCGGGGCCTCTGCAGGGGCCACAGCTTATCCCTCCAGCCTCGGCTCCCTGGATGCGCAGCTCCTAGTGCCCCTGTTGCTGGACGGTGCCTGTTTTCAAGTCCCCAAAGGCTGGGGTCTGGGGCAGATGGGCCCAGGGCATGGATGAGGGCTCCCTGCCCATCCCTAGTTTCTGCCCCACCCTGTGCCCCACTCATTTAGTTTCTGCCTCAGTCACCTACAGCTATCCGCAGGCCACCCTGGGTCTCAGCTGCGCCCGTCTCCCCCTCCTCCTGGAGCCACGGGCCTGCGGGCCTTCACCCACTGCTCTGGGGTCAAGGGGGCTGACAGCAGCCGAGCAGCCTGGCCTTGTCTGCGGAGGCAGCAGCTGGCAAGTCCTTGGTGTGGAGTGGAGACTGCGGCCGAGTTACTGCAGCCACTGGTCCAGCCCAGCGTGGCTCCTAAACCCGGGAACCTCCCTCACCCCCATCGAAACCTGCCCCTCTGCCCCAGCTCGACACTCCGAGGGCATGGGTGGGATTCCAAGCTGGACACTCCGTCATGGCTGCGTGAGGGGATGTACCCACTGCCCCAGGCCCAGACCCCGACCCGATCCTGGCCCTGGCCTGGCCACCCCCATGCCCCAGCACCTGCTCTGACTCCACCACTTCCTTCTCACCAGGAAGAGGCAGCCCCCACTCTGTCTTAGTGCTCCCTGTACAGCTGTGGGTCCTGCTCCAGGCACCCCAACCTCAGGCCTCCCTGCAAGGAGGTGTGGAGCCCCTAGAGCCGTCTGCCCTCAGGAAAGGATGGGGTCATGCGCTTGATATGTTGGCCCTGGAGGGGGGTCCACCCCACCCCCAGGGGACCCTGGAAAGGGGGTGAAGACAGAACATTTGGGAACTGGACGCCCGCCCAGCCTGCCACCCCCTGGTCTCCGTGACGCACATGGCCATCTGTGCCCGGCCCATGCCAGGTGGGTGGAGGCCTCAATGGCTGGGGCACCCAGCCCTGGAGCAGGTGGCCCCGCAGCGGGTGGGGAGCGGCAGGGGCAGCCTGGCCAGCCTGGCTTGTCTTTGCAGTGTCCTGTGCTGGGCCAGGTGTCCGGCCGGGCTGGGAACAGACTTTTCTCTCCCATGGTCGGGCCTGGCAGCTCTTACTGGCATGAAGCGCAGCTCAGGCTTGGCCTGCATGGCTCCTGCTGCAAAGGAGGCCTGTTCTGGAAACTTCCAGGGACAGGGAACCGTGGAGAGGTGGGGGCTGGAGGCAGGGGCTCCCTAGGTCAGCCCAGGCGGCAGTGTCCTCCAGCCCTTGCTGCTCCCTACATCTGGCCCAGGGACATGTTCAGGTGCCCATGCCCTGTGGGGACACAAGTGGCTGGCTTGGAAGGGTGGGCTCCTGGCTGCCCAGCTCAGCCCAAAAACCAGGGTGGGGTGCTCTCCAGACCCAGTTCCAGAGCCCAGGGCTGTGGGGGGTCAAAGGCCTCCTAGAGGCCCTGGTGGGGGCCGGGCAAGCCACCAGCCCTGGACCCGGAGGGTCCCGTGTACCCTGGCCAGTGGCAGCCGCTGCAACCCCGTCCCCCTCCCTGCTGTCGGAAACTTCTGACCCTTCCTGCAAGGTGGGCCCTGGGCAGGCTGGGGTCTGGGGGGAAGGGCCAGCAGGAACTGGAGGCACTGATGGCTGGGGACACATGATGGGGCTGTGTGTGTCCTACCTGATGGAGATGCCCCCGGCTGGGTGAAATGACCTGGTTGGTGCTATACCCGGGCTAGGCCAGGCCCCCAGTCTCAGATGGACACCACCCTGTGCCCTCTCTGGGCTCGGTGCATGTGGGGCTCCCACCCACCCTGGGGCAGGAGCTGGGCAAGGTGCTGTTTCCCCACAGTCCAGCCCCTCTGCCCTGCCCCTGGTGGGGCCTGGACCGGATGCGTGCAAGGCCCATGCCCCAGCTTCCAGTTTCTAAGGAAAAACAGTCCTAGGAAAGGTGGTTGGTGGAGCTGCTCCTGCCAAGGCCTGGGGAGATTGTGCGGGGGGGGGGGGGCGGGGGAGGGGCTGTCCCATTCTGTGGCCCAGGGACGCCAGCAGGGCTGTGGCGGTTATGGCTGGCACTGGGTCAGGCTCAGGCAGGCCGGGCTCTCGCCGGTCTCGGCGTGGCCCCTCGGTGTTTAGAATCCCCCCAGGCCAGCCCAAGGCGGCCCCCCAGGGTCACTCCTGCACAGGGCGGTGGCCGGAACTCCGAAATGCCCACCAGCCTGCACTGGCCGCTGAGGGTCTGCGGACTGAGGCGCCGAACCCTCACCCCATCCTGCGCCCCAGCGCGGGGTCTGCGGGGTCAAGGTGCGCGGGACCGGAGACCCTGCGGCAGGCCCGCCGCCCCCGCCCGCTGCCCTGGCATCCGGGGAAAGCCCGCTCTGGCTTCAGGCCAGGACCAGGGCCTGCGCCCACCCGGAGGGGCCGACAGACGGCGGCCACCGGAACGTCAGCGCCGGCTCCGAAACCCTCCCAGTCCCGCCCCCTCGCCCGGGCCCGAAGCCGCGCTGCGGCGGAGGTGGGGGTTCGCGTCCCGGGACCGCGCCGCGCCGGTTCCCCACGCGGAGGGGCGGCCTGCAGCCTCAATGTCCCCCGGCCGCCGCCGCCTCAGTTTCCCCTCCCGCCCCGCCGCCGCTTCCGCTTCCCCCACCCTCCCTGCCGTCCGGGGCGGCGCCCCCAGCGTCCCGGCCGCGGCCTCGGATTCCGGCGGAGCGGGGCGGGGGCTTCCGGCCTGGGGGCGGTGGGTCGGAGCCGCAGGCCGGGCTGGGGCGGGACGGGCGGCCTGGAGCTGCCGGCGGCGTCGGGGGCGGCTCCGGGCGGGAATTACCCGCTGCCCGGCGGACGCAGCGCGGCGGACTCGGTCTCGGGGGCTGCGGCTGCCCCGCGGGTGGGCGCTGCCGCCTCCAGAGGCCGCTGCGGGGAGCGGGGCGGTGGCAGGAAGCGCCCCTCCCCCCTCAGTCCCCACCGCCTGTCCCCACCCCCTGTCCCCACCCCGGGCCCGCGGATGGGAGCGGCGGGGCGGAGACGGGGGCGACCCCCAGCGGCGGAGGCGGGAACTGCGGCTCGGCCGAGCTCGGGGCTGGGGGTCCCCGCCGACCCCGCCCTCTAGGAAGCTCCCGGCCGGGCCGGTGCTTTTTTCCTTTTCTCTCTGGGTCTCGGCCTCCCTGTTCTCGGCTGGGGGGGTCCGTTCCCGGGAAGAACCACCGCCCCCCATACAGACCCGCCGGCCCCAGCCGGCCAGTCGCCCCCTTCTCCAGCCCCTCCCTCAACCCACAGGACCTGGGGGCCTTGGTGGATCCCACCCCAGGAGACCCTAAGACCCGGACGGCTGGCTGAGACCTGCCCCTTAGAGCCATTTCTGCTCACCTGCCCCCTGGGTCCCTGCCGGCCTCCTGTCCCCCAGCCTCAGGCCACCAGGATGGGACCCGCAGCCCCACAAACCACACCCATGCACTGAGCAGTGGGCCTGAACTGCCCTCCCCGCAGGGAGCCTGGCTGTGCCCTAGGCTGCTTCTCTGGCTTGGAGCTCCCTGGAAGGAAATGCCCCCAGGCCCCCAGGCACTGAGGTTCCCTCCCGCCAGCCCCCATCAGGGGCACAGCAGGTCTGTGGCACCCAGCCTGTCTGCCTCTGCCTGGGCAGGGCCTCGGAGCCCATGCTGTGCCCTCTCTCCTGTCTCCACGTGGAAGCCGGCAGGTGGGGCCCTAGCAGGAGGCACGAGTCATATGTGGGGCAATGAGGACCCGGTGGGGTCAGGTCTGGGGAAGCGGGACAGGGTCTGTCTCCAGGGCTGCGCACTGGGAGCAGGGGCAGAGAGCAGGTCCTAGCTGGGGCAGAGTCCTGGTCTGCCCCCTCTGGGGCCCCTGGACTGTGAGGCAGGGGCAGGCAAGGCCTGGACCCTTGATGGGGCCCCTCCCTGGCTGCGGTCGACCTCAGGAGCCAAGGAGGCTGGGGGCCGGGGTGGGCAGCTCCCTCTGTTCCCCACGGGTCCCCACGAAGGAGGTCCTGCAGACTAGAGAGGCCCCACTGGCCCTGGACCTGTTTGGAGCCCCCCTGCTGGGCTTCTGGCTCTGGTTGCCCCGGGCGGGAGGGGCAAGTACCAGGAGGGGTGTCCAGTGTTTGCCAGAGCACCACTGCCAGGGGCCAAGTTGGGGGCAGAGAGGACAGCCAGGCACCACCCTGGCCCCAGGTGGTCTTCCCCAAGGCTCTCTGAAGGGCTGGCAGTGTCCCTTGCAGGCCCCAACTGGGGCTCTTTCATCAGGGCCCAGCTCCTGGCCTTCCTGGCTGTCCCTGCCTGGAGGCAGGACTGGAAGGGGCTGGGGGTCTGTTGTCAGGCCTGAGCAGTTTGCTGAGCCAGCCCCACAGGCCCAGAGGCTCCTGGCTTCCTGGGCCCAGACCTGAGGCTCCCAAGGAAGGGCCCCCAGGCTGCCCAGGGACCAGCCAAAGGGGCTGGGCACTGGCCCTCCAGGAAGCCCTGCCTGGGAGGGGCTGCTCTGCACAGGTGGTCTCAACACCCCCAGTCGCCAGGAGCGAAGACGAGAGGCTTTGGGAGGGGGACGTCCACAGGCCAGGCGGGTCCTGTCTGTCTCCCGGCTGTGGCCTGGCTCCGCTGTCCTCTGCTAACGCCAAGAGGCCCGGGCCTGGTCTGGAGAGTGTCCTGGCTGAGGCCTTGCTGAAGCAGGGTGAGGGAGGTGCCCCTCCCCACGTCCCCATCCTATCTCTTTGTGTCTCTGTCTGTGTCTGTCTCGGACTCTGTCTCTGTCCCTCTGTCTCACAGACTGTCTTCCGAGGCAGCACCTGGCGTGATGCTCTCTCTCTCTCTGTCATCTTCGCTCTGTAACTGTGGGAGGAACGGCTGATGCTCCCTTGTCTGGGAGTTCAGAGGACAGGAGGGGCACAGGAAGGTGCATGGGGCTGGGACTGGGCATTCCCTCCCCAAGACTCATCTGGGGGCAGGAGGGGGTGCTGGCTGGGGGTGGGGACTCCACCTCTGCCACAGTGTTCTTGGGAGCTTGCCAGAGAGCCCCCACCTGGCCCTGGCATCGGGTTCCCTGGGGTGGTGCCAGCAGGCCCTGGTCTCCAGGCCAGAGGCAGACACGGCCCGTACCGTGCCCACCAGGTCCAAGGGCACCCAGCAGAGCCCCTGCCCAGCCTGGGATGAGGCCTCAGCCCAGCTCGCATCCAGCTGTGTTGGCAGCCGGGCGCTCACATGGCACAGCAGCCCTGGCACCGGAGTGTGTCTCCAACTCCAGTACCACGAGCTGCCCGCCCTCCTCGCCAACACACGGAGGGGAGCTGCCTAAGAGGCCCAGGGAGCCTGGGAGACCATGCTGCTTGCTGCCAAGGCCTTTGGGAGCATGTCTGCCCCTGGCCCGCGCCCACGGCTCAGCGACGCTGCTCGGCCTGAGCAGGTCCGTCCGCTCACATGCTCACTGAGGCCCCTTTGCCGGGTGTGAGGCCAGTGCCTGGGAATCAGTGCCCAGTCCCAGAGGCAGGCCCAGTGAGCAGCGGCCGGCAAGCCGAGGTCAGCCCATGGGCCCCCATCCTTCCCAGTCCCAGAGGCAGGCCCAGTGAGCAGCGGCCGGCAAGCCGAGGTCAGCCATGGGCCCCCATCCTTCCACTTACCCCACCCCGGGCCCGGCACTCAGGGGCAGGCAGTGGAGGAGGGTCTTTCACAGGGGAGGGCGCACTCCAGAACAGGGCCGTGTGCTGGCGGTGGATGCATGTGGGGAGCTCTGGGTCCTCTTTCCAGCATCGTCCTCCCCACCCAAGGACAGCAAGGGGCCCTGGGACTCTGCCTAAGACGTTGCCTGGACCAGACAGACAGGCCGGCCTCTGTGACCTCCCCAGGGCCATGGGGACCAGCAGACCCAGAAGCCAGGGTGAAGGGACACGGGAGGCCGGTGTTCCGTGGCCCGTCCCGAGGGCTCTATCCACATGGTGGGCTGTCCGAGAGAGTCCTGGGGAAGGGTCACTGTCCTTTGGTGGGGCCTGGCCTGCTGCCACCTCAGCACCTCTGGTCTCTGGACACTGCCCCCTCCCCCCACGGACCTCCCTCTCCCACCTCCTCCCCCCAAGCCGGCCCTCCAGGGCAGTGTCAGCGGCCACGAGGCTGTCTCCACAGAGCCTCTCCCCGCGAGCTGTTTTTTTCTTTTTAAAATCAAATTTCTACATATTTTAACTTCTGGACGTGGTATGAGGAGTGGGCCGAGTGGGGCCGGGCGGGAGTCCAGGCAAGGCCCAGGCGCTGCGGCCCTCCAAGGCGGCTCCCCGTCGGCCCTGAGGCGCGCTGGCTGGAAGAGGCACCCCCAGCCCTAGGAAGCCACCTCACTCTGCTCCCTCCCAGGGTCCCCGGGGCCTGTCCTGCTGGGAGGGGCAGGGGGAGAGGAGCTTGGCCAGGAGGCCACCTGGACACCTTCTCAGGCGCTCAGTGGCCCTAGCCACCAGCCCAGGGGACACCGATGTGATCACCAAGGAAGCTGGCAGCCCCAGGCTTCTGTGTGTGCAGAGAGCTTCCAAAAAGTCAGCCTCGATGGCCGTAAGACGCGCCTGTCAGCCACAAAGAGCCCCCCGAGGTGCAGGCCCCCAGCCCCGCCAAATCCCGCATGGAAAAAACAGACCTGGATTTCCCGTCGTGGGTTTTGTGACTTTAGGAACCGAGGCTGCTGACTGGGAATTAATCCCAAAGGGCACCTCTTGACACGCTGGGAAACACAGCAGCTGCTGCTGTTCCCAGCAGTTTTTTTCTTTCTAAATTGAAACATCATTTTCTTTTTTTCTGTGACACAAATGTGGTTTCATCCTGAAGTGAAAAAAAGCTACAAAGCGGTTTGCCAAATGTAAGGGGCAGACCCAGGTGGGCGCCGCTCCAGTGCAGTCAGCGTGACGCGGTGGCATCTGCCCAGCCTGGCCGACATCTGCCTGGACCCCTGGGAGGCAGGTGACCCCGGTCCAGGAAGTCCAGGAGCCTCCCCTCCGATGACAGAGCCAACCCCAAGGGCAAGGGACAGTGTCAGAAGTGCAGGGCACCCACGGGGCCCCCAGGGACCAGAGGCTGGAGCTGTGGCCAAGCAGTCCTGGGCAACGGGAGCCTCAAGGACGCTGCAGCTGGAGACGCAGCCTCGCCACTGGCTCTGGGCTCTTAGAAGGTGCAGGGGGGCAGCTGCCTCCTTGCTGTCTGGAATGGAAGCCTGGGCATCTGGGGAACCTTTGGAGATGCCAGAGCCCCCCACATGTGCTCGGCCTCAGACTGGCAGAGCTCAGAACCAGGAGGCCTTGGGGACACTCTGTGCTGGCAGAGGAGGGCGTCCCATCGCTGCAGCCCCAGTGGCCTTCAGCTTGTCACTTCCAAGGATGGGGGCTCGGCACCCCATGATCTGGTCTGGTTTCTCCCAGACCAGTGCCCCCCAGCCCACCCCTCTGCCCCCTTCCTCAGCGTATCTACCACCCTCTGCCCAACCTGGCTCCAGCCAGGCTCTCCCTGAGAGATCCCCAGGCCCCCACCGTGGAGCACCCCAGCTCCCAGGCGGGTCTTCACCCCAGTGTGCCCTGGGTTCCTGTGCTGTTGTCAACGCAGCTCCTTTGTCCATGGCTGCCCGTTGCTGGGCAGAAGCAGCTGCCTGTGCGGCTCTGGAGAGAGACGCGGGCCGCAGCCGGCCAGGAGATGGGTGTGCTCCCAGGGTGAAGTGCCCGGACAGTTGGAGGCTGGGTCTGGCCCAGCACAGGGAGGTGGGTGCCAGTCGTGGAAGAGTCGGGGACAGCAGCATGCCCCTCATGCTGAGGGAAGCATCGGGGGCCTTGGCACAGGCCTAGTGTGGGGCTGGGGCTGGGCCCTGGATGGCCTCCTCCCCAGGGCTCCAAGCGGGGTCCCTCTGAGAGGGTGGGCTGCAAAGACAGGGATGGGTCTGAGGAGGCTGGCTCCCTGCCCAGCGCTGGGACGGCAGAGGGTGAGACCAGTCAGGCTGCGCAGGCCCCAGGTGGGCATGGCAAAGCCAGGGGCCAGGGCAGGGACGTGGAGCCAGGAGGCAGGTCTCTGCTGTGGCCACCTTCTGTGCTGATTGAGCGGCCGGTGCCTGTGGGCCACCTCAGCGCCCCTCCCCACGACCTCCCGGCCCCTCTCAGTGGCTGAGGGGCCCTTTGGAGGCAGCTATAGAATGCCCCTGACTGTCCTCCCTGGTCAGTGCGGGGTGGGAGGTCAGACAGGCAGGACACCGGGTCCAGAGAGCGAATTACACGCTTCCCAACTCTCGCTGTGGGAGCCCGTCCCGTGGGCAGGATTGCCTGGAGTGGGGAGTACCAGGCGGAGGTCAGGGCTGGCTGGCTGGGCTCCACTGCAGAGCTCTGTGGCAGGTGACAGGGACCCTCCTTCCCAGCCCCAGCCCAGCAGGGAGTTCCAGCACCGACCATGGCCGGGCCTGGGAACAGGGTGGGTGGGAAAGACATGCTGGCCTCAAAGGGTGCCTGGGGGACGGCCACAGGCCTGGCCTGAGGCTCTGAGATGAGTGACCCTATGTGTCCCGCCTGCACCCCGGGCACCCCAGGGCTCCGCAGGGGCCGCAGCAGGCTCCAGTCCGTCGGTGAGTGTGCAGGCATGTGGGGAGGGTCGAGCTGCCTGCATGGGGCCAAGGAGCAGTGCCCTCCAGAGCCACCGCTGAGCGTTTTATTCAAGCTGGCAGCTGCAGGGCTCTGGGCTGTGGGGGGAATCGGGGAGCAGGGGCTGCAAGCAGAGGCAGCGTTTCCTTCCGTTCACACCGAGGTGGCCACCTGTGGACACGGGGCCTCACCGAGGCACTGGCGGCTCTGGGGTGCAGCTGTAGATGGCCTGCCAGCCACCGGAGGCTTCAGCGCCTCCTTCTTCCAGGATGTGGGGCTGCTGGCCAGAGTTGTTCGCCACGACCCGCAGATGTTTGAAGGCGGTGGGCAGCGTGCGTCCCAGGAACGGCGGGGTGGTCACATCACGGATCATGACCACGTACTCTCCTGTGGGGAATGGGCTGGGCTGGTCCTTGGTCAGGCTCCTGTCCTGCCCTTCCCCTGGCCTCAGCCCTGTCTCCTGTCCCCACCGGCCCCCGTGCCCCCAACCCTGGTCATCTCTGCCTGGGTTCCAGGATTCTTGGCGCTGTAACCACAGCACCAGACACTGGACCAGTCCTGGGGTGCTACACACACAGTCAGCGTAGGTGAATAAACTGATGTTGGGTGAAGCAAACTGCCCCCGACCTCAGGCCACAGCCCAGCTACGGCCTTCTGTTCAGAGGCTGGTGAGGACGGAAGCGACCCTTGCCAGGCGGCCGCTCAGGAACCCTGAGGCTGACCGGCTTCGGGGGCTCCTGGGGCATTCTTTGGCAAATACTTTCCTACCTTCTTAGGAGAAAAATCATTCATTTCCTCCATAAACGGTTTGTCCGAAGACAAGACCTGTCTGGCTTGATTTTGAAGCCCCCGGCCCAGCCCCTTCCCCACCCCTGCGGCGGGCTCTCTAGTTGGGGCTGGGGGCGGCCCTGCTGGGGGGACTCTGGAGAGAAGGAAAAGTACTTTCCCTTTCACCCTCTGTAAACTGTCTGGAGAGCTTCAAAGTTGAAGAAACCATAAAAAAGAAAATAAGGAATAACAAAAAGTGAGTTGCCATGGAAACCGTCCTCTCCCCTCCCCTGAGCCTGTGGGGCTGGCACTGGAGCGTGGAAGAGGCGCCGGGCTGGCCCAGGCTCACACCAGGAATGCCGCCGCGCTGAAACGGGGCAGGAGTCGGCTCCCACCGCAAGGCAGAGACACATTCCAGACGCCGGGGCCTGGAAAACAGCGCTCCCTCCCCGAGCAGAGCGGAGCGGTGGCCTCCTCTGCCCGGGCCACGGGCTCCGCCGCCTGTGCGTTCCCGAGCTGGACTAGCACGAGCCTCGGGGCCTGGGGGCGCGTGCTTGGCCCTGAGTCAGTTCCTTGAGAAAATTCCAAGGTCTGGGGGGGCCTCGCCAGGGGGCACACGTTCCGCAGCCACAGCGCAGTGGGTACCGGGCCAGCCTCCCTGGCGGGCGGAGGGACAGCCGTGCGTGGCAACGCTACAGTGTTTGCAAGCAGCCGGTTTCTAGGTGTTCCCAGGAATACAGCTAGGCCAGTGGCCGGGGCCGGGAGAGCTCTGCAGGCAGCGGCTGAGGGGCCGGGCCACAAGCCCCATCTGACCCCGCTCCTGAGGCTGGCAGCCTGGCGGACGGGAAGGGCAGGTGGGATGGGCCCTGGCTGGCAGCCACAGTGCGGCAGGCCGGGCCTTGACGGCCATGGGATCTAGCCCTGGGTCAGCTCTCCCCAGGACCTCGGCCACAGCTACACTTGAGTGTCCCCACATCCATCTCCCTTTGCTCCTCACCCCCAGAGCTGTCTCTGCGGAGCTCGGAAACCTGGGTGGGCAGGTGGTGTTCTCCAGGGCTGGGGGCTGCACAGAGACGCTGGGACCCAGCTGATTCTTGTTGGTGTGAGATGTCCCCACCCCCCACCCTCACCCACCTACTCCTCCTGGGATGACCAGGATGGGGTTGGCCCAGTGGATGGTGTGAGGGCTGCTGTGGGACCATGGGGACCACCCGGGACCCACGGCCTTGTTGGCTGCAGCCCCAGCTACACCAGGCCGTCCCCATGACCAGGGTGGCTCTGCTTGCTCTCCGGCTGCACCAGGTGCAGCTCCGTAGAGGCATCCAGACCCCAGCAAGCGGTGGGCCCAGGCCTCCCAGCCTTTGGCTCTCCTGCCAGAACCCCAGAGGAAGGGTCACTCTCTCTGGCCCAGGGTTCAGAGAGGCTCTGCTCTCCACCAGGCACAGCACCCGTGCCCTGCTGGGGACCATGCCTTGGTGTAGCTCAGGCACCCTGGCACTCCACCCCTCAGACTGTGGGGGGGGGGATGCCAGTCTCAGGCCGTGGAGCTGAGCCCCAGGACTGCAGCTACTGGAGGAGGCCCCATGGCCTAGGGGTCTGCACCTGAGCCTCCTCCAGGCCCTCACTGCCACCCTGCTTGCTGTCCCCACAGCAGCTCCCACGCTGGGAGGAGCCTCATGCCCAGCCCAGGCCCCCCAGGCCCTGCCGCCGGCCTTGCTGGGGAGCAGCCCCTCATGGCTCAGCCACCCTGGGCCTCGGCAGCTCCCCTCAGCTCCCCTCAGCCTCCAAGGCCTCTGCGCCCCTGTGCGCCCTGCTCCAGGCTTCCCTCCCTTCTAGGACATTCCCCACATCAAGGGCTGTGTCAGCCCAACTTCACGTCCTCCCGGACCAGCCCCCATCACCAAGCCACCAGCCCCCAATCATTCAGGCCCGAGAGGGCCAGCTGCTCCCACATCCCCACCCACTTCCACCTGATGCTGTGGCTGAGTGCCCTCAACTGTTGTGGGGATGGGGTCTCACTGTGTTGGCCAGGATGGTCTTAAACTCCCCAGCCCTGGACTGCGGCCTCTCGCCTCTCCAGAGAGTGGCGCGGCTGATGATGGACGTGGGTCCCGTCCACCTACCTGGGTATGCTGTCATTGTAGCCCGCTCCTCCGTGGCTCTCCCCTCAGGCCTGTGGAGACGACAGACACAGTGAGGCCCCTGAATGCACTGCCCGGGCCCCCAGGACGTGCTATCCCCGACCTGAACCAGGGCTAATGGTTATAGGGTGGACTGGGGCCGAAGGATGGTGGAGATCAGTGAACCCCACCTCGGGGCCACGGGTGGGACAGGAGAGCCCCCCGAGGTCTGCCTCCGGCTCGCTGCCCCTCGGGCCCACAGGCTGCATCGAGCAAACCCTGTTTAAATCCTTGACAGACGTTTGCGCTTGGAACAGGAGAGGCACCCACCATCCCACTTCCACAGGCTCCTCACGAGGCGGAGGCCTCCCAGGGTGCAGCCTGGAAGATCCTGGAGGGCGGGGAAGGCCCCAGGCCCGGGCAGAAGGCGATGCTGGAGACTGCAGGGAGCGATTAGGAGCGGCCGGGAAGTCCCAGCAAGAGGGACCAAGAGGCCCGGCGGAGCACGGCTTCCCCTCAGAGTGACAGAGGCCCAGTGTCAGCTGGGGGCATCGTGGCTGGGAAAGGAGGTAGCCATGAGAATGGGAAGGCCCAGGGGTCCGCCGGGGCTCCCCATGACGACACTCAGGGTCCTGGCTCCTTGGGTGCGGCTCTCTCCCTGAGGCAATCTTTGGGGCCACCACCCACCCGGGTTTCTGATCTGCAATAAGAGACGGGCCTGCTCCTCCTGCCTGGACGGTGCCTCAAGGACCTTCGGGCCGGGGCGGGGCTGCGGCCAGGTGGGATCTGGGTCACGGGAGCAGGTGGGACCTGAGGATGTGGCCGTGGCCCAGCGAGGAAGCAGCCTCTGCCCATGGGGACGCTGGGCTGGTGGCAGGCGCCTCCGAGACTCTGCTGCAGGGACGGTGGGGGGCGGCTGGCTCCCTGCGGACTCCCACCCTCCTCCCCGGCCGTGAGGTGTGCTTCTGCCAGGCTTGCCTGCTGCTTCCTCTCCCTTTCACCTTCCCCTTCCTTCCTTTTCTCTTTCTTTCTCTTATTCGCTCACTCCACTTTCATTTCTTTCTGTAGCTAGGGTCTGGCTCGGTGGCCGGCGCTGGAGTGCGGTGGCACGATCACAGCTCACTGCAGCCTCCACCTCCTGGGCTCAAGCGATCCCCTCACCTTAGGCTTCCAGAGCTGGGACCACAGGAGTGTGCCACCAAGCCTGGCTAATTACACAACTTTACACCACGTGTGTCACCACGCCCAGCTAATCAAAAACATGTTTAGAAACGAGGTCTCACTGTGTTGGCCAGGCTGGTGTCAAACTCCTGGGCTCAGGAGAATCCTTCCACCTCGGCCTCCAAAAGTGCTGGGATCACTGCACCTGGCCCTTGTCGCTTTTTGTTAACAGTAGACAAAGTCACTCTGTTGCCCAGGCTGGAGTGCTGTGGCCTCATCATGGCTCACTGCAGCCTCAACCTCCCAAGTAGCTGAGGCTGCAGGCATGCGCCATCATGCCCAGCTAATTTTTAAATGTTTTTGTGGGGAAGGGGTCTCACTATGTTGCCCAGGCTGGTCTCAAACTATCCTCCCACCTTGGCCTCCTAAAAACGCTGGGGTTACAGGCACGAGCCACCGCAGCACAGCTCGCCCAGATGCTCTTTCTGCATGAGGCCTCAGATGCGTGGGCCTGGGCTGTATCGGGCATCACCATCCAATGGGCCTGGGACAGGCTGGTGCCGTCCTCCCCGCCCCCTGTGGCTGGCCCATTCCTGTCATTTGAGGCTCAAGGGGGTCAATAGCCCTCCCAGAGCTGGGTCAGAGACAAGGGTTTGACTGGCCAGGTTCCCACCCCTCAGCAAACTTAAATCCTGCAGGCAGCAACTGAGTGATACATAATTAAAGACAAAAGACTTTGAAATGACTTCATTCCGAGTGGGGAGAGTGGGCCTTGGCTTGGCCCCAGGGCCCATGTGAGACGCTGGAGTGCGGGCGAGGAGGGGAAGCGGGGTGAATAATTCAGCACCAAGAATAACTGCAGGCTGCCAGGCTGCCAGCCTCGGAGAAAGCAGTGGGATTACAGGAATCCTGAGAGTTTTACAGAACCCCCAGGGCTTTGAGAACACAGAGGCGGAGCCAGGAAGGAGCTCGGGAGTCTCGGCCCAGGGAGGAGGTGGCTCTGGTTCCCAGTCATCCGTCCCACAGACAGCAGGCCCGAGGCCAGTGTTGGCCGAGACCTGGGAGTTGGTCACACGTGGGGAGGCGGCACAGGAGCCCTGGGCAGTGGGGGGGCATCTGGGCACCCACTGCATGCCTGGACTGCATCTTCACACGGGTGCCCGCCCCTCACTGCTTTCCCTCACGAGCCCAACACCGGCTGCCCTATGGCGTTCCCAGTGAGTCCACAGCACCCCGGTTCTGCCCGAGGCAGCAGCCACTGACGCGTCCTCTTCCCTCCTGATCTTCAGAGGCCTGGCCCGGCATCGGCCCGGCAGTCTCGGCCTCCACCTCAGGGTCAGTGTCTGGGGGCCTGGGTGAGGACACAGAGGCCTGAGCCTCCCCACAGGGTTTGTGTGTGGCTGTTTGCAGCACTTAAAGTCTTAGGCCTGTGCTGCCCTGTGGACTCTGCCGTGGATGCAGCCGGGCTCACGCAGAAACACAGTGGGAGGCGTGGACTCGTGCCGTGGAAGCAGCCAGGGCTCACACAGAAACACAGTGGGTGGTGTGGACTCTGCCGTGGATGCAGCCAGGCTCACACAGAAACACAGTGGGCGGTGTGGATCTGAGTTGTGGACACAGCCAGGCTCACACGGAAACACAGTGGTTGGTGTGGACTTGGGCCGTGGATGCAGCAGGGCTCACACAGAAACACAGTGGGTGGTGTGGACTTGGGCCGTGGATGCAGCAGGGCTCACACAGAAACACAGTGGGTGGTGTGGACTTGGGCCGTGGATGCAGCAGGGCTCACACAGAAACACAGTGGGTGGTGTGGACTTGTGCTGTGGACACAGCTGGAACTCACATAGAAACACAGTGGGCGGTGTGCAGGCCGCAGAGACTCCATTGCTGACCCCAGGCCCAGAGGCCATGGTCTGCTGCTGGTGGCCTGGTGAGGTTGGATGGGCAGATGGGGCTGTGAGGAGGGGCAGATGCAGTCGGGCCTGAAGGCCCAGCCAATACCATCTCTGCAAAGCCAACAAGGTGACACGCCTGGCCCCCTCCTCTCACCCGTGCCTCTGGTGGTGACCAGAGCGGTCCGCTGGCTGACTCAACCACCCTGACAGGTGAGGGTGGCTTTCTGGAGGCCCTGTGCCACGCCTCGGTGGCCCCAAGTAAGCTCCTGGCCTCAGCAGCTCTCCTCACTGTGCCTTCCCAGACCAGGTGCTCCGAGGAGCCGGGACGTCCCCAGGAGCCCTCTGACGGGCTTCTGTGTGCAGACAGAGCCCGAGCATGCCTGGTCCCACTGAGAACTCTAGGGAGCGTGTCAGAGAGGCCTCGGCCGAGTGCAGCCCGAGCGAGGGACCTCTGGCAGCCTGTGGCCCTGGACCCCATCTACCCGCACTGTGCCTTCAGGCCTGGGCCCGGCCTCAGTCTTCCAATCTGTGACGTGGGCAGGTAGACGTGCTCCTCATGCTTGGCTTTGGCATGCGGACCGCCTGAGCCCTGATGTGGACATGAGAAGTCAGAGCTACGCCTGAGGCCAGTTTGCTGCCAGGCCAGGGAGGGTGGTTTGTGGCAGGGGTGTGATGTCCAGGGAACCCCTTCCTGTAGCCTGGCCTGGCATCTAGGCCCCTGGAGAAGGAAGCCCACTGGAGTGGTCAGGGGCCATGCCTGGGAACCACAGGGTCCAGGCAGATGCTGGTGACAAGGGGCAGGAGCTTTGGCCCAGCTCTGGGGTTCCACGAGGGCTCTAGAGCCACCAGGATGTGCCAGGGGTTGCTGAGGCAAGAGTCAATCAAGAAATGATTGACAGGAAACTGTCATTGGAGGGGGGAATGATTTTCAGGGAAGCGGCCCAGGTTCCCCCCACCCTGGCCACCTGGGGGGTTTGTGACTTTTGGAGGAGTGGCCCAGGCTCCCCCTGCCTGCTGCGTGGGACGTGGGACGCACGCTCTAGGGCTCTCTGCAGCCCCAAGAGCCCCTGTGAAAGTCTGAAAATCAAGGACTGCAGCCAAAGACTTGGGGCCAACTTGGAAACCATTGTCACCTCCTTAGTGTCCCCATGAAATGGCAGCTATGGGCCATGTACTCCCGTGACAGCCCTAGGCGTGAACGCAGATGGGAGTAGATGTCAGCCCAGCTCTTCCCCGGAGAGCACAGCCCTGTGTCCTGCCCCAGGGTGCAGCTGGAGAATGTGCCAGCACCAGGGAAGCCTCTTACCCCAGCCTGGGTGAGGACCTGGAAGCCACGTTGCCAAGGGGACCCTCCTGGAGGCCTCTCTGCACACGCAGGCCTCCGCAGCCCGGGGAGACAATGGTGGTTTGTGACTCTTTTCCAGGTCAAAGAGGATCAGAGCTTGGACTTTCGGCCTCTGGCCTTGGGGAGGCCACCGCTTCAGACCCCTAGGTGCCCTGTCCCCAGTGGGCCGTCAGCTTTAGGCCTTGGGACACCTGAGAGGTGTTCCCTGTTTGGGGGAGCTTGTTTGCCTGTGGGTGAACACCTTGCTGGTGTGGGTGTTCGAAGCGTTATGGTGGCTCTGCCCCAGCCCCTGGCCCCTACATCCGCTGTGGGTTACCATTCCACAGCCCGCTGAGCGCTGGGCTCATCTGCCGGCCCAGCTGTTCCCCAGCCCTCACACCTGCTCTGGCTTAGGATCCCTGCTGCTCCTGCCGGGTCCTCACACCTGCTTGGTCAAGACACGGCTCATTTTTCAACCTTTAAAAGTTTCTAAAGAAGAACCCAATCAATCCCTTTCTCTCTGCTCTTGGAACTCCCACCTGGAGGCGCTTCCAGCAGCGGGGCCAGGTGCCTGGTGCCAGGGAGATGGGGCTGAGCCCTCAGGCCTGAGGCCGAAGAGGCCCTTGCGCCCAGAACTGCAGCCCCTTGCTCTGGCCACCCACAGAGGACCCCGGTGCCCCAGCTGCCCAGCGCCCTCCCTGCAGTCCACCCCATTGTCCCAGGCGCTCTCATCCCTGGGGCCCGGCCCCCAGCCTGTCGGAGCCCAATCCTCCGCCCCAGGGCCAGGCCCCATGAGGACCACGGCCAGCTGCAGACCGAGACACACTGGCCGGTGGGTCTCCTGGGCGCTGTCCCTGGGGATGGAGGGACCGGGCTGAGTGGGGCCTCCTGGCTATGGGCTCAGCAGGTGGCAAGGCCCAGACGGGAGGTAGCGCCCTCGGGGAGGGTGGGAAGGTGAGCTGAGGAGGCCCGGGTCGCCAACCCACCGCGAAGCCCTTTTGGGTCTGTTTCGAGTCTATTCCAGATTGTGCTCCCTGAGGCCCCGCTGGGTGGGCCCTGAGGCTTAGCTCAGAGGAAGCACCAGCAGTGAGCGGAGCAGGCTCGGGCTGCGGGGCTGACTGTGTCCGTGTTTACGGCGGAGACCAGCACAGGGAGAGGCCTGGCGGAGCTCTGGGTGAGGGGGACCCCTGGCTTGTGCCGTGGGAATTACCTATTTGCACATCTTGGGGCTGGGGCGGGGGCAGTTGTGCGGCCTCTCTGTGCCTCCTCACTCACCTTGTCTGGGTGAGTCAGTGGCATGGGCCTCCCACCTGCCTGCTGGCCAGGCTGCCCCTGACTGGCCCCAGCAGCTGGCCAGGACTCACGCTCAGGAAAGGACATGCCGCGGCCCCGAGCCCTGTCCCTGTTCAGACCCGGGCAACCCCGATGGGCCCGGTGGGTGGCAGGCTCTCGCCCCGAGTGTCTCCGGGGGCCCGTGGCGGCCACCATCTCCAAGGCCCTTCTCCTGGCCCCTGTCACCTCTTCGTGGCGGATGAGGGAGGAACAGGTCGGCGTCCTGCATCCTCTGGAATTGGGACAGGAGAGGAGCCGGGTGCTGGCCTGTCCCCACCGGTGGCCTTTCAGAGGGGACGAAGGCCTTCATGGGACGCTCAGTGGTCATGGACGATGGCGCCAGCAACGGGCTCTGTGGGCTGCGGAGCATCCACGATCTTTTCAAGTAAAAAAAAAATTAATTGACTCCATCTGTGTTGGCCTAATGACTGATTAAATGACTAATCACAGAAGTCTTAATTAAGCCTATTTTTCTCGGAGCTGAGGAGGGAGGAGGGAGGAGGGGCTCCGAGGGCTCAGGGGAGCGGCTTGGACGCCGACAGCCACCAACGAGCAATGACGCACAAGGTCGCTGCGCTGAGCCGCGTCGTGGCCGGGCTGATGGGCTGATTGGACCGTCCCAGGCTGAGGGGGCGCGGGCCGCCGCATTTTCCTATCATGAAGCATGGAATTGGGATTTCTGGGGCCAGCGCCACCGCCCCGCCTCCACCGTTCCTGTGGAATTCTCCTGTGTGGCTGGAGGAAGTCACGGCCACATTCATTAAATCGGGTCCCTCTTCTGCAGCTGACATGATTTCACATCTTTTAGGAACTGACAGAGCTTTGTCCTTTTGTGGAATTCCGTAACATGCCTGGAATGTCTCCACAGGAATGCAGCCAGAGGCCCTCTCAGAAATGTGTCCCCGCCCAGCTCGTGCGGGGCCCTCCAGTCTGGTCTGTGTCTACCGCCCGCCACAGGGAGGGCCACCGCGTCCACGCTGCCTCCCCATCCACAAGCTGGGGTTTGGCCCCAGGTGGACATGGGGCGTGTGGTGAGGCAGTGACTTGGGAGCCAGATTCGGAGACAGCCCAAGAGCCCCTCGCACACCCTCCCCCAGCCACGCGGGACCCTGCCGGTACCTCTCCCTGCCGTCCCGCCAGAGGCAGTGTGGGTCAGCCGTGGCCCTCCAGGCCTGGACTCTGCCCCACATGGCCGCAGGGGTGGGGCTCCCTGACATCCTTGGAGGTGCTGGGGCGGTTGGGGTGGCCGGGCAGGCGGGTGCCGGGCCTCAGCCTCTGGTTGCACCTGCAGGACCCTCGTGGCCAGACCCACTTTCTGGCTGTTCTACATCTGGGTGACCAGGCTCTGGTGGGCTCTGCAGGGTCAGAACGTGCCTGAGGGGGTCCCGGTGGCCCCGGCTGGGCTCTGGGAGGGCAGACAAGGCCTCTGTGCCCACAGTACCTGCGCTCACCTTGAGGCACAGCTTGTGAAGGAAACTTTGCCCCTCTCCTCTGCCTATTTGCAGGATCAGTAAGAAGACCTTGCAGAATCCTGCCTGAGTTGGAACAAAGGCACTGGCTTCTCCAGCGGGCGCTGCAGCGTATGTAAATTCAAACCCGCTGCTGCGCCTCTCCCGAAATTACAGGGTGGTGTGTCACTCTGCATCTTTGTCCATTTTTTTCAATCACTTCTATTGTTTGGAGCCTCCTGGATGACAGTGACAGGCTCTAATGTGGGCTTTGAGGGGACACCAGGTGGGGGGTGCACCAGGGCTCACCAGGTGCCCAGCGGGGCTGCCTGTCCTTTGCAGGGCATCAGCATCCCCTGAGGTGTAGCCGAGGGAAGGGGGCACAGGTGTGGCCGTTTTGGTGACAGGTTCGTTCCAGTGGATGGAGGAACCTGGGCCTGGACTCGCTGCTTCTCCCACTGTCCCGCGACGTGTAACCCCAGAGGCTGGAGCAGCTGGCAGCTCTGTGTCTGACACTGGCCCCATGCAGGCCGCTAGGACTTGGCTTCCACGTTGTGGGAGTGGGCGGCGCTGTGAGGGGTGTGTCAGTCTTCAGCACAGGCCCGGGTTGGGGGCCAGGAAGGCAAAATGTGGCATCTGGACGTGGAAGGGGCCACGCTCCCGTCTCACTCGGAGGGCGCGATGTGGCGTCTGGGCTCCCGTCTCACTCAGTCTCTTGTTGTCCACACTGCAGAGTCTCGTGTGTGGCCCGAGGTTTGGAACGGCCCGGAGACCCCTGTGTAAGCTCCCATCGGGGTCCTGGGATGGGGTGAAAACCTCCATGAGTGAGCGAGGCTTTGGGGTTTTGTGGGGAGACGAGGTGAGGAGCTGTAGCCGGGGACTTCGGCTCTCAGACGGGCTCCCAGGCTGTGCCTCGATGGGCCAAGCTCTGTCGGGGGCTGAGGCTGGGGCTGGGCTCCGTGTCCTCTGTGGGTGCTGCCCACCAGAATGCCCACCGGGTGACTCCGAGACTTCACCCAACCGACCTCCAGCCGACCCCCAGAGGTCCCCCAAAGGGGCTCGCTCTGGAACTGGAGGGTGGGACTATAAAGAAACGTTATAAAGGTCACGCTGGGGCCTCAGGAAGGAGAAAAAGGCAGCCGTGTGCTGAGTTGTATGGAGACCGGGGGTTCCAGAACATTCCATGCAGGAAGTTCAGTGAGCAGGCTTTGGCCTGGAGATGCTCCTGGCGTATAATTATGCTGGCCAGTGGGCATGTGTGGCAGGGCTGGGGACAGGCCCCATGTCCTGTGTGCCCAGCAGCAGAGATACCAGCTGGGACCCAGCAGCCAGGTCAGCCCTGGGTCCAGCTCCCAAGGCCTCCTCCCCATTCTGGAAAGAGGGTCCCCAGTGACAGAACTGGGGACAGCTGTTGAGTGAGTGACAGCTGGATGCAGCGAGTGACCGGGGGCCTGGGGACTCTGGGACAGGACTGTTTTGTTCCGAGGCAGGGGCCGAGGCTCGGGCAGAACAGAGTCGGTCACAGAGCCACCCCTTGCGGGCAGCCGAGAGGGTCTCGGGTCTGAGGGGTCTCCTGGGACTCCAGGGTGTTCCTGGCTCAAGGCGCTGCTTCGGAGGCTGGAGGCTGAGGATGTGTTGAGAGCCGGCCTCGGCCCCTGCCCTCCTCTGCCCCCGTCACAAGCACCTTCTGACGCTTTCAGAAGGGTGGCAGGAGCTTTCACTCCTCCGGCGCTGCCCGGCCCTGCTGGTGGACATGAGCCCTCCCCGGGGCCGGCACAGGCTGGGACCCTGCCTGGAGCAACTCGGCCACAGAGGAGCGAGGGTTCCTTAAACGCAAACCAGACGCGGCCGACTGAGTGCTCAGGGGCTCTGGACTGGCCAGAGTCGGCCGCCTGCTGGAAAGAATGGCCATCTTAGAATTCTGAAAAGGAGGTCTCCGGGCCCAGAGCCGGGTCTGGACGCTGCTGCGGGAAGCTGGGAGCGGGACTGGAGGGAGGGGTGCGTGGGAGGCTGCAGAGCAGGCCGCACACAGCTGGGGAGCCCCTGGGTGGGGGCAGAGGGGTGTGAGGGCTGTGAGGGATCACGTGGCGGCGAGGACCCCATGGTGGGGCCAGGGGAACCAGGCTCTGGGGAGGGCGAGAGGCAGAGTCCAGGTTTGTCTCTAAGCCGCTGCCTCCCCAGGGCCCACGGCGGAGAGGCCTGCAAACACGTGGCCCTTCACCCCCATGCTGGGTCCTCACCCCGGGGGCAGGCGGAGCTTGTGGAGAGTTCACGATGGGGAAGAGCCCCCAGGGTTTCCGTACCCAGAAAACGCAAACCCAGCTGCACAGAGGGCCGGGGCTCCCTGGCAGGGGCAGGTGTCCTTTTGGGCTGTCCACCCAGCGCGACGGGGAGGGCCCTGGTGATGTGGCCGTGGCGCTGACAGGAGGCAGGGGAGGCGGCCGCTGATCACAAACGTGTGCCCAGAGACGGCGTCATTTTAGCCGTCCTGGGACTGGGACTGTCCTGGTCCAGTGACACAACCTGACGGCAGTGACAGCTGTCTGTGGGCACTGCCCAGCCTGGGATGAGACGCGACTCCCTCTCTCAAGCGGAAGACAGCAAAAGCCTGCTTTCTGCTGAACTTAGACGTTTCTTTTTTTTTTTTTTTTTGAGACGTAGTTTTGCTCTTGTTACCCAGGCTGGAGTGCAATGGCGCGATCTCGGCTCACCGCAACCTCCGCCTCCTGGGTTCAGGCAATTCTCCTGCCTCAGCCTCCTGAGTAGCTGGAACTACAGGCACGCGCCACCACGCCCACAAATTTTTTGTATTTTGAGTAGAGCCGGGGTTTCACCATGTTGACCAGGACGGTCTCGATCTCCTGACCTCGTGATCCACCTGCCTCGGCCTCCCAAAGTGCTGGGGAAATTAGACGTTTCAACATCACCCTCAGCACTGAGGTTGCCGCAGTTACTGAAGTGGACGCGCCACGCTGGGCGCTGGGTCTGCGCGCGTCTGTTGGGGTGACTCCGGTGACTCTTGGAGTGTCTCGGCCTCTGGCTCTCGCAGACACTCCCGAGACTGAGAAGCTGGGCAAACGGGGCCCCTGCGCCTGCAGGATCTTGGCTGTTTTTTAGTCTCTGCTTCTCAAGTTATTGTACAAAGCGAGCTTCATGTTTAATTCACAACCACGACTCAGGAAGGACAGAGGCGGCGCCTCCCCTGGAAACGCTCCCGTCCCAGCACCGCCAAGCAAGTGGCATTGAAGGCCAGTGCCAGCGCCTTGGCAGCCCCTGAGCGCCCCCACCGTCGCCTCACGGCGGGGGCTGCAATACGCGCTCCTCCCCTCCACCGGACCTGTTCCCTGGAGCTCCACCCCTGCGCCTGTGCCACAGGTCTGTGCTCTGGGCCTTGGCCACTTCCAGAAGCAGGAGGCGGCCTGGCACACACGCTCACACTCACAATCACACAATCACACACATTCATAATCACGCAGTCACACACACACATTCACAATCACACCAACACACACACATTCACACACACGCACACGCAATTACACACACATTCACAATCACACACGCTCACACAATCACTCACAATCACACACATTCATAATCACGCAGCCACACACAATCACACACATTCACAATCACACCAACACACACTCGCACACACATTCACACGCACATGCAATTACACACACATTCACACAGCCACACACAATCACACACATTCACAATCCCACACCAACACACACTCGCACACACATTCACGCACACGAACATGCAATCACACACACATTCACACAGCCACACACACAATCACATTCACAATCGCACACCAACACACACTCGTACACACGCACACGCACACGCAATCACACACATTCAGCCACACACACTCACAATCACACATTCACAATCTCACACCAACACACACTCGCACATTCATGCACATGCAATCACATTCACAGCCACACAATCATTCACAATCGCACACCAACACACTCGCACACACATTCACGCACACGCACACGCAATCACACACATTCACACAGCCACACACACTCACAATCACACACATTCACAATCTCACACCAACACACACTCGCACACACATTCACGCACACGCACACGCAATCACACACATTCACATAGCCACACACAATCACATTCACAATCTCACACCAACACACACTCGCACACACATTCATGCACACGCACACGCAATCACACACATTCACACAGCCACACACACATTCACAATCACACCAACACGCACTTGCACACACATTCACATGCACACGCAATCACACACACATTCACACAGCCACACACAATCACATTCACAATCGCACACCAACACACTCGCACACACGCACACGCACACGCAATCACACACATTCACACAGCCACAATCACACACATTCACAATCTCACACCAACACACTCGCACACACATGCACGCACACGCACACGCAATCACACACATTCACAATCACGCTCAATCACACTCACAATCACACATTCATAATCACGCAGCCACACACAATCACACACATTCACAATCTCACACCAACACACTCGCACACACATGCACATACACGAACACGCAATCACACACATTCACACAGCCACACACAATCACATTCACAATCGCACACCAACACACACTCGCACACACATTCACGCACACGCAATCACACACATTCACACAGCCACACACACTCACAATCACACACATTCACAATCTCACACCAACACACTCGCACACACATGCACGCACACGCACACTCAATCACACACACACTCACCACTAATACACATCCACTTCTGTTTGGTGGATGGGCGGAGGCAGAGGAGGTCTTGAGGGCACCAGACCTCCTGTTGGTCCCGGGGGGCACTGGGGACGCCCGGAGCCTCCTCTGTCCCCGAAGCCCTTCTCTGGCCATCACAGGGGTCTCATTCTCCACCCACCTGCCTTGCCCAAGGCCCCCAGTGCCCACCCTGTCCCAGGTGGGCTCAGGTCTCTCAAGAGCAGGTGATTTTTCTCACAGGGTCTGTGCACCGCGTCACCAAAATGTTTTGCTCCGATCGGGAATCCCAGATGTCACAGCCAAGGAAATGAGAAAGAGGGCCTGGCAGGTGGGCGGGGTGGGGTGGGTGCTGGTCACTCTGCAGGGAACCTACCAGCTCCTCCACAGCCTGCCGGGCCACGTGAGGGTTGGTGGGAGAAGCCACTGTGTCCTCTGGCTCAGGCAGGAGGGACAGGCCCCCAGGGCACAATACCGGGGCCTCCTGCCTCCACAGCTCAGTGAGCAGCCGCCTCCAAGGTGTAGAGAGAGCCCCGACATGGTGTGGGAGACGCTGGCGCGCCCCAGGCTCCGGCTTCCTCCCCAGCAGAAATAGCTGGTTGAGACCCTGCATGTGCTGTGCCCGTGGCCCTGCCAGGCTCAGGATGGGGAGATATGCCCGCCGCGAAGCCCTCATGGTGTTCCCGCCCGCCCGTGCTGCTGCATGCACCTCCGCCCGCTCCTCTTTTCGATCTCAGAGTCCCCTTAGGCCACAAATCCCGGTCACCAGCCGCCTTCCGCTGGGAGCTCCCCAGCCCCTCCCGCCTCCCTGCCTCTGTGAGCCGGCAGCCTGGCCCACCCGGCCGTCTGGGGCTGTGGTGATGGAAGCAGATGGACCGGCTCCAGCTCCGTCCACTCTCTGCTGGCCCAGGCGAGGGGCAGGGCAGGTGTCCGCCCGCAGGACCCTGGCGGGGTCTCCCTGAAGTGAGGCTGTGTAGGCTCATTGCTTTCCTGGACCAGCCCTTGGCTCCCTGAGGCCTTCCGTGTCCTCCTGGCCCAGCTGATGAGGAGGCCAGAGCTCACCCTCCAACAGCCCAGGGTGGGCGGCCCCTACCTGCTGCCTCCTGGTGGCTCCTGGGCGGTGAGTGGTGCTACCTTGGGGTGTGGGCCACCTCTGGATCTGCTGCTTGCCTTCTAGAAGGGTTGGGCAGGAGGAAGGGAGAGGGAGAGGCTCAGAAGGGAGCCCAGGGCTCTGCTCCAACCCGTCCGGTGCACGTGGCCTGGGTGTTGAAGTGGTGAGTGAGTAGGGACTGGCTGAGTGATGTGGGTGCCTCCCCGCCCCCCACCGTGGGCACCCACCTTGTGGAGGCTGTCCAGGAACAGGAAGGGGTGGTACCCGGGCGGGGGTGGCCCCAGGAGGACATCCGTGAACGTGGCACGGCCCTGCTCCACTCGCTGACAGGCCCCAGGACAACAGGGCGGGCACCCCTTGGCTGTGGAGACAGAAGGAAGAAGGGCCCTGTGAGGCTTGGGGCAGAGACGGAGGGAGCCCGTCGTGGCCAGGCAGCGAGGCCGATTCGCTGGGAGCAGGTCGGAGGGCAGGACCTATCTATCCTGCGTGCTCCCTCTGGCTGCGGAGGGTGGAGGCGGGGCTCCTCCGCGTCCACGGCCCCGTGATGCCCCCTGTCCCGTTCTGAGTCCACCCCAGTGCCTGGGAGGCCAGTGCTTTACGGTGGGAAGGGTCTCCCATCAGCAGCCCCTGCCAGCCGAGGCACCTGCTTCTAGGGTGGGGCCGGGCGGGGACCAGGCCGGATTGGGGGGTGCACAGCAACACAGTCACCTGCCGTTCTGTGAGCGCAGCGAGGAGGAAGATGGTCCTGGTCCTGCGGCACATCCAGCCGGCCTGGCATCAGACCCCGCCCGCCACAGCCTGGAGGGGAGGAATCAGGGGCAGCTGCCAGCTGCCCCCGAGTGGTTGCAGCCCCTGGAGAACCTACGTCCTTCAGCATCGGAGGAGGGTGTGGGGGCTCAGCCTGCGCATCCCTCAGTGGGACCCCTGCAGACCCCTGCCCATCCTGGTTCCTTCAGCCCCTTTCTCAGGGTCCTGCATGTGAGATCTGGTGGCTTCCCTCCGCTCTCCCCACGCGCAGATGGAGCTGCAGCTCCAGGGTCCCCCGTGCTGTCTCTTTTACAAGGACAGTCAGTGGCAGAGCCTGAAGGAGAGAAGTTAGGAGCAGCCCCTCCACACACACATCAGAGCCGTGTTCCTACGGGTGCTTGGGGCTCTCCGGATACCCTCCCGAGGGTACCACCCACCGCTGGGAGGAGGTGCCAGGAGGAGGCCACTGATGTGCTGAGGGCAGGAGGTTGGTGCTGGAGTTGCATGCACCGGGGGCATTCTGAGCGGGAGGCACGGGCTGGGGTGGTGGCTTTAGGGCCACAAATGAGTGTCCTCACTGGGCAGTGATGCCATCAAAAAACAGAAGAGGCCCAGCCCCAGGATGGAAGGAGGAACCAGGGCCTGCTGAGGGGTAGGCAGGAGGGTCTGTTTGAGCTCGAATTCATTGGAGGCCAGATCCCAGGAGGCAGGACCCTCATGTGGGGCCCTGGGGCCAGACCCTCTGTGGGGCTCTGAGTGATTGCAGGGGCGCTGGAGAAGGCCTTAGGGCTGGAGGCATTAATGTCCCTTCCCCAGAGCCCAACTTCTACAGGAAGTGACAGGGACACCAGGGAGAGTCAGCCTCAGAAGTAATTCCAAATTGCAGGTGGGAGAATTATCTCTCTCGGAGGTGTCTTAATGTAATCATTATGGTGCTTTGTAGAGAGCAAGCCGTCCCTTCTGCAAGGACACTCTAACTGACGTCCCCCTCCCAGTAGCTTTTGCTGGCCTGGCACTCCTGACGCCCGGGGCAATGGCCGGGAACTGCGCTGCTGATGGCGTCATTTCCATTTCTTGACACGAGGATGGTTTCCGAGTGGACCGCACTGGAGCTGACTTGGACTACGTCTTTTCTCGACACCCCTGGACAGTAAGGACGCCAGCTCTGGCTCCTAACCATGCGACACCCTCACCCTCGGCAAGGTGACTGCTCCGAAGTGGGCCCAGATTGTGACCTCCCAGGACAGGTGACTCCCACGGTGGCGAGGGCTTTGGATCTCCATGGGGCAGGGTGGGAGATTGGAAAATGTGTTTTAGAAGCCCAGCAGGCATTCCTGGTGTGCAAATAAGCATACATCCACATGCAGGCTGGAGGGTGTCTGCAGCTCTGAGGCTTGGGGGGGGACGAGCCGTTTGCAGAGTCTCCTTTGCACAGTGATCATGGTGGCTGGTGCCAGGCACCCTCAGGCAGGTTCCCACGACATCCCCACTCCCCTCGGAGGAAAGGCTCTGTCGTGATTGCCGGCTGATGAGAATCTGGGCTCAGTTAGGTAAAGGCAGCTTTCCTGGCAGCACAGACGGCCTTCAGCTCAGCAGGAAGAGGACAGAGGTCAGCAGGGCGTCTGTAAAGCCAGGTTCCTTGAGCTCACGTGGGTTTGACACGTGGGGTCCCCCGGATGTGCAGACAGAAGCTCCCTCTGTGTGGCCCCCATCTGACAGTGAAGAGGAGGCCCTCTGGGTTGGCCAAGATGCTTTTGTTGCAGGAGGAACGAGAAATGGTGAAAAGCAGCAGGGGAGCAGCGTCCCCGGCCCTGGCCTGGGAGGAGCCTTCTAGATCCCAGCGTCTCTGGATCTGGGAGCCCACGCCGTGTCGCTTTCTTCTGGATCTCACCTCTCCCTCCCTCAGGCTCTGACCGCATGGCACAGGCCTGCACAGGGGCACTTCTGCTGCCACGTGGGGAGGAGACTCCCTGGCCACGAGAGAGGGAGGTCCACCTCTGCCGTGTACTCATGGGGGGACACCCTGGCCACGAGAGAGGGAGGTCCACCTCTGCCGTGTACTCATGGGGGGACACCCTGGCCACGAGAGAGGGAGGTCCACTTCTGTCGTGCACTCTCAGAGTTGGGGCTGCAGGCTGACCCGGCGGCCCTGGGTGCTGGCTGTGACCGAGTTCTCTGAGGTTGACATTGCACCCCGCAGGCGCTCAAGCTGAAAACTGGGGGTCGGCCTCCAGGGGCCCCGTCCCATATCCTGTACCCCCACAATTTCTGCAGCTGCAGTAACAAGGCTGACATCAAGACTTCCTTCAAACTACATCTGTGCCTGGACCTCCAAGGCTCCCCACCGCCCTGCCACACCCCCCCAGCCCCAGCGTCTCCCACTGAGTCACTGGTACTGCCCGCAGCTGGAGGCTGACTTCTGGGTCCCCCTCACCCCTCAGTCCACTGTTTACACGGGACTCTCACACGGAAGCCAGGTCAGTCTCCCCCTGCCAAGGGCCAGAAGCGCAGCCGGCTTGGCCCCTGCCTAATGCTGGACCAGAAATGCCACGCAACTCGCCATCCCCTACAGAAAACGAGGGCTTGGGACGGCCCAGCCAGAGGCTCTCTGCTGAGCAAGGCCTGGAATCCACTTGGCTGCCCCTGCTCAGGCCCCCTCCGCCCAGGAGCAGCACTCTTGACACACAGCTTCTTCACGTTTACTGAAAAGGCAGGTTTCCAAGGCTGTGCCCGGGCTCTGCCTCTGACATCAGGCTGGCCCTGGCCTGAACCCCACTCCCTCCCCTGGCATCATCGGCTACAGCTGGCCACTGTCCTCCTAGGCCCTGTTTCCTCCTGCCCTTGGGCCCCCAGGGGCCCCCAGAGGCTGCTGTCCCTAGGGCAGGCCGGCCTCTCCTGTCCACATCCCTCTTTGGGTGGTCACCTCACTTCCCATGGACATAAGCACCACGTTCAGCCAGATGACCTCCAGCACCTGCCTCCTCAGGGACCACAGGCTCAGCCCTGGTGGCCAGCAGACACCTCACACTGTCCTGTGCATCCCATGCTCTGCAGCCACCAGAGCTGACCCGAGTCTCTCCTCCAGCTCAGCCTCCCCAGGTCGCTGACTCCTCCCCTTGTGCCATGGCACTCCTCTGCCCAGCAAGTGTCCCCAAACCTCTCGGATCCTCCTGTGGGTACCTTCAAGGCTGCAGTCCTGGGGTCCAGGCCACCATCTGGCTCAGAGGACTGCAGCGGGTCTTTAGGCCTCCAGCATCCCTGGTCTTGTCACCCAGGACAGGACCAACCAGGACAGGACCTCCAGCACACGGAGGACTCAAGGCAGTAGGTGGACCTTGTCATTCACTGGCTCCAAATGGCCAGAGGCTTTTCCTGCAATGTGAGCATATGCCACCACACAGGCCACGATGCAGGCTGCCACACAGGCCATGACATGGGCGACCACACAGGCCACCACACAGACCATGACATGGGCCACCACAAAGGCCATCACCACACAGGCCATGGTGCAGGCAGCCACACAGGCCTGACTTGGGCCACCACACAGGCCACCACACAGGCCACGACTTGGGCCACTATAAAGGCCACCACCACACAGGCCACAGCACAGGCTGCCACACAGACCATGACATGGGCCACCACAAAGGCCATCACCACACAGGCTATGGTGCAGACTGCCACACAGGCCATGATGTGGGCCACCACAAAGGCCACCACTACACAGGCCATGGTGCAGGCTTCCACACTGGCCATGACTTGGGCCACCACAAAGGCCACCACATAGGCCACGATGCAGGCTGCCACACAGGCAGTGATGTGGGCCACCACAAAGGCCACCACCACAAAGGCCACAATGTGGACCACCACATAGGCTGTGGGAAGTAAAAGTTCCTCTTCAAAGTTTCCTTTCTTGTTAAAGAATAAATCATAAGTGTGCTAATAACTCTTGTTAATCCCCATCCTATGTGGCTGTTAGACATGCTCACAGGCACGTAGTACATTCTATGTCCTTGTACTTTAAGATATCTGTGCTGGATGTGCTCAGGCGTGTCCTAGCTCACAGCCTATGACCCTTCCTTACTTGGACTTCTCCATTGCTTTTACCTGTTTAGAAAAATTTTGGGAGGCCGAGGCGGGTGGATCACGAGGTCAAGAGATCGAGACCATCCTGGTCAAAAGGGTGAAACCCCGTCTCTACTAAAGATACAAAAAAAAAATCAGCTGGGCATGGTGGCGCGTGCCTGTAATCCCAGCTACTCAGGAGGCTGAGGCAGGAGAACTGCCTGAACCCAGGAGGTGGAGGTTGCTGTGAGCCGAGATTGCGCCATTGCACTCCAGCCTGGGTAACAAGAGTGAAACTCCATCTCAAAAAAAAAAATTTTAAGTTATTACCCAATCAGGTTTTAGTTTAGATTGTGAGGTTTGGCTCCAACCAGCAGAAATCAGACACAGCAGTAAGAACAACCCCAAATACATAAGGGATAAATAGGTCTGCTTTTCCTTTGTTTGTTGTACTCCTGCAGCAAGATGGCTAGCCAAGGCATCCTTCCTGCAGGAAGTAAAAATTGCTTTGCTGAGAGATCCTTTGTCTCAGTGCTGATTTTTCTTTGTGGCACTGAGCATCTGTTTCCAACACAGGCCACGATGCAGACCACCACATAGGCTACCAGATAGGCCACGGCGAGAGCTGCCACACAGGCCACCACATAGGCCACGATGCAGACCACCACATAGGCTACCAGATAGGCCACGGCGAGAGCTGCCACACAGGCCACCACATAGGCCACGATGCAGACCACCACATAGGCGACCAGATAGGCCATGGCGAGAGCTGCCACACAGGCCACCACATAGGCCAGGGCAAGGGCTGCCACAGAGGCCAAAACATGGGGCTGACAGTGCAGACCATGCCGAGCTGTGAGGCAGGCCGTGATGCAGGTGCCCTCCAGTCCTCTCCTCCTTGCCTGTCTCCACTCTGCTCCTCTGGTCCTGGCACTGTTGCCCGTCAGGAGCAGGCTGGCCTTGCCCTTCTGCCCCAGTCCCCACACCACCTTGGTCCGGCAGGCCCTCCGGACGGAGCCTCTCCTAGCCCCGCTGTGTCCTGCCTATCTCCTGCTGCTGCGGCTTCCCCTTCCTGGATCTGTCCCCAGCAGAGCACCCACTCCTGCCTTGTCCCCGGGAGTCCCCAGCTGGCCCCAGGCATGTTGCTGACTGTGTGGCGGCCAGGTGCCTGGCCAAGCTGACTTGCTGGTCACCGTGTGGCTGCCCCGTGTCACCTCCTTCCTGGGCATTGCCTCTCGCGCCCCTGGTCTGCAAACTTGCTCCCATTTGGCCAAATTACTGAAAAGAAAAGGCAAAAAGTCCGATGGCACGTGCCCCCCACTCAGAAGGGATGGGGTGCGGCGTTGCCTTCGGACAGCGCGGTGCCCACTGTCAGCGGAGAGCCTCTGCCCAGTCTGAGTGGCGCCCGCCAGCCCCAGTGGGCTGCGCCCCAAGACTTAGAGAGACAAATTCTGTGGCGGACGCATCAGCTCATCAAATTCCGGGCTCCACAGGCCGCAAAGGAACCACTCATGCCAAAGAGCCAGGGGCCAGGCAGCGTCCGGGCCCTCCTCCCCGAGACCATGCTCCTTGCTGCCCGGGCAGGCCCAGTCACTGAGGCGGGGCTCCCGGCAGGCGTGCCCGCCCCAGCTCTCACGAGTGACTTCCAAAGCCTTTATGCCAGTTTTAATTACAATGACGGCTTTATAAGCAAGAGAAAGGTCACCGTGTGACCTCCAGGGGGCCTCGGTATCCGGGAGGCTGAGCTAGCCCGGGAAGGGATTGGGCAGCTTGACCGCTCCAGAGGGAAATGCCAATTCATTATCTTTTTACAGCGGACTCAATTAGACTCCCTAGTCATCTGTGTAGGGCACGCAGGCAGCAGGTGGGGACACTGCCGGAGTCATCAAGGCTACTTGGGATGGGCCAGCACTGAGAACGGCTGCGGCAAGCCCAGGACCTGGCCATTGTGAGCACAGGCTGAAGCGGAAACGTCAGCTTCCTTTAAGTAGATTCAAAAAATAAAACGTTATTGGCCCTAAGGGGACGAGAATGGTGTCATTTGGAGGTGACTGGACACAGGGCATTAGTCTTTAAGAGTCCATCAGTCAGCTGGGAGCGTGGCTCATTAGAGACGCAGGGCAGGGCCTGGAGAAGTCAGCGGGGACACGTGGCCAGGACACGAGCTGCACGGGGACCTCTCGGGTTCCCCTGCTGTCCCCAGACCAGGGCCTCCTCCTCACCTCCCTCACCGGGGAGCAGGTGAGGCCCTGCTGAACCAAGCCACCTGAGAGCCACAGGGAGGTGTGGACCAGGCCATCACCATGTCTGAGCTCCCTCAGCAGAGCCAGCCTGCTCCCCAGCACCGTCACCGAGAAAGAACCCGTGCTGGCCTTTCCTCTGCCTTTTTCAATACTTTATTTTATCATAGAGATGGGGCCTCCCTATGATGCCCAGGCTGGCCTTGAACTTCTGAGTTCAAGCCACCCTCCGGCTTCAGCTTCCCGAAGTGCTGGGATCACGGGTGGGGCCCGGCAACAGCTCCCCTGCCTTTCCTGAGGTATAGTGGGGCTGGGGAAGGCCTGGGGGGCAGGGTGTGGGGCGTAGGAGCCCCAAGGCTGTCACTGGTGAGGAGGCCAGGAGCAGGACAGTGCAGATAGCAGTTCCTCTGGAGAAGGGGTCCTGCATGGGCCAGGCTGTGTGCAGGACACATTGGTCCCTGCTGGCATCTCAGGGTGAGCATGAGGACCCTAGCCTGCTCCGGCCTCCTTCCCAGGGGCCCTCATCCTGGCACTGCACAAATGAAGCCTGGCCACCCCGTGGGAAGGGAAAGGGGAGAGCTGTGCCCACATGCTGGCTCTAAGAGCCACAGCAGCCACCTGCAGAGCCCAGGAGGCAGGGCTGGAGCTGGCCACAGCAAATGCCAAGTCCCTAAATGCAGAATTCGGCCAGAGGGCTCACAGCCATCTCTGTTGGCACAAAGTGAGAGCAACAAAGACCGGGTCAGCTTCTGGGAGGGTCCACGCGAGCTCTGTGCTCATGGACATCCATGTGCGAGCACACGCACCCGCTCCCACGCTGCCATACCCAGGGTCCGTCTCTGCCCCTGGCATCTCCAACCCATTCCTTCCCCTAGCCCAGGGCCAGGCCTGCACACCCGCAACCTGCCACCTGCGGGGGCAGCAGCCACGCACTCTCCTGCTGCTCACAGCAGACTCCTGTCTGTGCTCCCTGCAGGCGGCTGAGCATGGGCGGCCTTGCTGGGGGGGCACAGGATAATTCGGGGCACTTGCCTCGCCTCCATCCTCCTTGGAGAGCCTCGGGCCCACCCTATGTGTCTCTGAACAACAAGGGCCAGGCTCTGCACTGGGAGGCCCCCTGCCCTGCCAGGTGGACACCCAGGCCGCTCCGAGGACCAGCCCCAGCACCCGCCCCTCGCCCATGAACACAGGCTGCCGGCATCACTGCTGACCACTGACAGAGACGAGGGCGTGCTAGCCGGCAGCACATGGACCCTGTGTCCCAGGGTCTCCTCGAGGAACAGAAACTGCCCTGAGAGCCCGGGGCCAGACCCTGCTGAGCAGCTCTGACCTCAGATGCCCAGGTGCCCACACCGGCCAAGCTCATGCCAGCAGAGCCGCTGCTCACAGGCCCTGTTGGAGTGTCAGAGCACACACAGCCACGTGCACGTGGCCAGGCACACACACGTCTGCATTCATTCCTGTGACTCACAGCCCGAGCTCACGCGTCCCAAGCCTGTGGGTTCTTTCTTGTCTCTCCTTTTCCACATCGACCAAAGATACAACCTGCTGTGACGAGACCTCACACAAGGCTACCCGGGGACCTTCCCTGAAAGGTCTGGCCTAGAAGCTTCCAAGACACCAGGGCCTGGCAGTCAGGGAAAGGCCCAGGAATGTTACCAAGTGCTGGGAGTCTGAGGCGGGAGGATCACTTGAGCCCAGGAGTTCGAGGATTGCAGGGGCCTCACCTGGTCTCGAGATAAATTTTATTTTTATATTTCTCCTCCCAGGTTCAAGCGATTCTCCTGCCTCAGCCTCCCGAGTAGCTGGGATTACAGACGTGCGCCACCACACCCGGCTAATTTTTGTATTTTTAGTAGAGACAGGGTTTTGCCATGTTGGCCAGGCTGGTCTTGAACTCCTGACCTCAGGTGATCCGCCCACCTCAGGCTCCCAAAGTGCTGGGATTACAGGCATGAGCCACCTCGTCTGGCCTGAGATAAATTTTAAAGGAAAAGACAAAAAAAACCCCCTTCCGCCTCACGCATTTTGATATAAGAGGGATGTTTGTGCACAACCTTCGCCCTCAGGGCTCTGGCCCCCAGCTGGTCTGAGTACAGGGGCTCCTGCCAGCACGCCTGATCATCAAGTGATTCTGGGCCTTTCCCTGACTGCCGGGCCCCACGCTGCTGGGTGGGGCAGGATTTCCACTGTTCAGTACTAGTGGAGTCCACTGTGAAGGCTCCGTTAGGGAACCATCTCCCTTAGGGTGACGGCCGCATCTCCATGGCGAGCTGACTCCTCCTCCCTCTGCCCTCTGTGGGAAAGTTCCTCCATCCTGCCCCAGCCCAGATCCGCGACTTCTCCAGGCAACCCCAGTTCTTTTCAGAGATGCCACCTGGGTGCTGAGTCTGCTCCTCCCTGCGGGGGAGCTGCTGCCCACTGGCCCTGGCCAAGACGGAGAGTGAGTGCATGCACATGCGCACCCAGGAGCACCCATATTTATGCACACGCACCCATGCACGCACACACCCACACATGCGCATGCACACACACACCAAACACCTGCACAGGCACATACACTCACGCATGTACACACATACGCACCTACGCAGGCACACATATGCATGCACACACACATGCACAAGTACATGGATGCACACATGCACACGCACCTGCATAGGCACACACATGGATGCACACATGCACACACGCACCTGCGTAGACACGCACACACACGTGCACGCACATGGATGCACACATGAACACATGCACCTGCATAGGCACGCACACACGTGCACGCACACCAATGTGCACACACACGCACCTGTGTAAGCACGCACCCAGATGCACACATGCACACGCACCTGCGCAGGCCCACACACACAGCCATGTGTACGCACACGGATGTGCACATGCACACACACACCTGTGTAGGCAGGCACACACACACATGCACCTGCATCGGCACGCACACACGCACCTGTGTAGGCACGCACACACGCACGTGCACGCACACGGATGTGCACATGCACGCACACGGATGCGCACATGCACATGCACCTGTGTAGGCACGCACACACACGTGCACGCACCTGTGTAGGCACACACACACATGCACACGCACCTGTGCAGGCTCGCACACACAGCTATGTGTATGCACACGGATGTGCACATGCACACACACCTGTGTAGGCACGCACACACACACGCACCTGCACAGGCACGCACACACGCACGTGCACGCACATGGATGTGCACACACACGCACCTGTGTAGGCAAGCACACACATGCACACGCAGCTGCGCAGGCACGCACACACAGCTATGTGTACGCACACGGATGTGCACATGCACACACACCTGTGTAGGCACACACACACACGCACCTGCATAGGCACGCACACACACACCTGCGTAGGCATGCACACACACACGTGCATGCATACGGACACACACAGGCACACATGCACCTGCATAGGCATGCACACACATGCACGCACCCACACACACGCACCTGCGCCGGCACGCACACACACACCTGTGCAGGCACTCACACACAGCCATGCACACGCAGAACCTGCCCACAAATGCACAGGTTCACTTTCCTCTCTACGATGCAAACCTCCAGCTCACACTCACCCGAGTGCAAACCCAGGTGTTCCTTCTTGTCCCCGCTTTTTTGTCCCCTCTGGACGCTGCCTCCATCACCCCCTCGGGCCCCGTGCTCAGTGCTTCCCTGCCCCATTGGGCCCAACACCCAGAGCAGAGGCTCTGAGGCCCCGATGCCCACCTCACTTGGCGGGACCAGAAGGCGTTAGGACTGAATTGTTCCAGGCGGGAAGGGGGGAAGAGGGGGAAGAACAGGAAAGAACCGGCCTGTGGAGGAGAGAACCTGAAAGCTTAAACTTTTACCCCAAAGAGCAGCTACCTCCAAGGAGGCTGCTTAACCCCAAGGGAGGGTGTGCTCCACTTGCCTGCTGGCCCCCACGAGCCTGCCTGAAGCAGAGAGTCAGCCTCACCCCAAGTCCTGGCCCCATCGAATATCCCGGCTTAGTTTTAGACAGACATACAGCCCGAAGTCTGAGTTCATTTCCATTTCCATCCACTGTTCTGGCATTGGAAGCAACGTGGTATCTTTTTATACTGTGTTTTCTGGGACAGTCGCTCTATATGATGTGATTCCCAGAAGAAGAATTTATAGCACAAACACTCCTTTAAAAATACGGCTCTTCCATGCTACTCTGCCGTAATTAACCATAGACAATTAATATTTAAAGCTGTTATCACCCCACCAGGCAATGAAATTCTCTGCTGTACATCCCGACACTTTTACTGGCAAGATTGAATTAGCAGGAGAGGGCACCTTGATTTTTAAAATCATCTTACAATAATGATTGATTCTTCATAGATCCCAGCTGATGAATACTCAAAGCCATTTGTCCAACACATGAAAACAGAAACCACTCAGATCCATTGAAAATATTCACTGGGCGTGTTTTGTTCACTTAAAAAAAAAAGAAAGAAAAAGCAAAGCAAAGCAAAGCAAAGCAAAGCAAAGCAAGCTGATGTCCTCTCACGGCCGCAGCTTCTCTACGTCCCCAATTCACAGGGGATTGTCCCAGGCGCTGCGGCCCAGCCGGCCTGACAGCGGCCACCCGCCATCGCAGCACCTGCACTCCAACTCAGTGGCCCAAATTACGGGGCCCAGGGAGACACCCCGCTGACAACAAGGGGCACAAAAGGCTCCAAGCCGCAAGCTGTGGGTGCGAATCACAAAAGGTGAAGAGACTAAGAATATAAAAATCCTTTGAATATAAAATCAATGCGCTTTGTCACTAACATCTGGGTGCTGTAACCCAACCAAAACGCGGTTTACAATATCTGCTACTAGTCTACGTCTTGGAAATCGCCTTTTCTTCTCAACGAAATGCAAATCCGTGTTTGAAAGTTAGAAACAACTAAACAACGAAAATACTTCATATCAACAAAATTATCAAATATGTGATGTGCGATCATGTATCACTGACATTAGGCCCCCAGAAAGAGAACGGATTTGCCCTCTTGGTCGATTCATCTGTACAAATGAAAGCCAGGTTTCCGGAAGGCTTCTGGCTGCTGTCGGGTCAGGGAGGAAAGATGCCTGGACCCAAGTCCATGCCAGTTGTGGGAAGAGTGTGAGGACCCGGGAGGCCTGTCCCTGGGGTGCGGACAGCTGGCCTGACCTTCCAGCCTCCTCCATGGACAGGGGAGCAAGGCCTGTGCTCCTTCCAACCTGGGCATGGGGGCAGGGCTGGCGCGCTCCTGGGGGACCCCAGTGGCCTTGACCCAGCAGGGAGTGGCTTCCGGGGCCCAGAGACCTCAGGGGTGGCTCGGGGTGACAGGGGGCAGCACAGGCATGCTGGGCGTCCGTGGCAGGTGCTCACCTGCCCCTGGCTGTTGCCCTGAGCTTCAGAACATGCCGAGGCATTGGCAACTGCGTTAAAATGCGAGGCGGCCCGGTGCAGGTTTATTTCAGGTCTGACTCAAGTCCATGCTCTCTCGAAGCCCTCCTTCCCTCCCTCCTCTCCCCAGGACAACCTGACCTCTGCGTCCCAAAGCCCAAAGGATGTGAAGTCTGGAGGTGGCAGAGAATGTTCCAGTTTTTGTGGCAGGTGGAGCAGGGCAGGGAGGCAGCACAACCCACTGGTGGGGCTGGCTCAGCTCTTCACACATGACCTCTAGGCAGAGGCCTCAGTGAAGCCTGGCGGGTGTCCTGCCAGCTGAAGTCCAGCTGGGACCAGCGAGGGTGCTGCTTGAGCACAGTTGTCCAGGGTGGCCAGGTCAGAGCCCGGCCCACACTCCCCACACACTCAGCCCCAGCACGGGGCTTTCACTGCTGAAGTGGCAGATTTAGAGTTCTGTGGAGATGGGGATGAGACTGCAGGCTGGCTCGGGGTCACGTCAGGCCACTTGCTTCCTTGTCAGAGATGTGAGTGAGGGTGTGACCTCTGGCTCCCTGGGCTCCTCCTGCAGGGGTGGCTGGAGACTTAGGTCCTTGCCCAACAGCCTTCTCCAGGACTTCCCAGCTGGTTGGTGAAGCAGCGGGGGCCCAGCAAGGGTGCATTCATGATAAGCTATTTGGCAGATGGCCAGTTGACTGGCAGCCTCCATGCTCCCCTTCTCTGGTAATGGAGTCTTCGCCAGCACTTTGTGCTTCTTGTCTCTGTGTGGCCTGGTGTGGCCCTGTGGCCTGTTGTGGCCGTGTGGCCTGGTGTGGCTGTGTGGCCATGTGGCCTGGTGTGGCTGTGTGGCCATGTGGCCTGGTGTGGCTGGGCCGTGTAACCAAGTTCTGAGCAACAGCAGTGAGTATTGCACCTCCAGGAAGCTTCTTTAGAAGGGCGGCGCCCTTCTCCTTGCCACTTAGGCTTCCCCCTTTCTGCTGGCTGGAATAGGGGAGTGACAGCTAGAGCCTGTGCAGCCATCCAGGACCATGAGGTGGTGCAGGAAGATGACAGTGGCAGAAGAAGCAACAGGAACTGGGGTCCCCAGTGGCCAGGGAGGGAGCTCACCTCTCCCTCAAGCTCTTATGTGTGCAAGAAGTCACCATGGCTGGGCTGAAGCCACCCTAGTGTGTTTGCTAAAAGCAGTCACATCTCATCCTAAGCACACGGCCTGCCGGGAAGAAGCCACATGTGGCAGGGCCTTGAGGACGCCTGGGTCAGGCAGCACTGGGTCCGTGGCAGGGAGCGGCCAGAAGGCTTGGTGAGAGCTGTCCTGCTCTCTGGCCGTGGCCAGCTTTTGTTGCAGGTGGGCGTTCCTAGTGTCCCTCTTCTGCAGTGAGACGGACGCCCAGACCTGGAACTTCTGCCGTGGATGCGCGTGTCTCAGCCACCGGATCAGAGTACTCGGAAGGAGCCTTGACGGACAGGTGCCATGGAGATTTTCTTTTTTTTTTTTTGAGACAGAGTTTTGCTCTTGTTACCCAGGCTGGAGTGCAATGGCGAGATCTCGGCTCACGGCAACCTCCGCCTCCTGGGTTCAGGCAATTCTCCTGCCTCAGCCTCCTGAGTAGCTGGGATTACAGGCACGCACCACCGTGCCCAGCTAATTTTTTGTATTTTTAGTGGAGACGGGGTTTCACCATGTTGACCAGGATGGTCTCGATCTCTTGACCTCGTGATCCACCCGCCTTGGCCTCCCAAAGTGCTGGGATTACAGGCGTGAGCCACCGCGCCCGGCCTACCCTGGAGATTTTCTGGCCCAAGTTTCTCTCAGGCCTCATGTTAAATTATCTTCTGGCCTGAAGCTCTCTGGCCTGACATCTCTGACCTGCACGTGAGTGGCCATTGGGGGAGGTTCTGGCTGGTGGCTGGAGGACACGTGGACACTCAAAGGCCCATGGCCAGTGGCAGGCTGGCAGGTTTCTGCAGGTGCTGTCTCTGCAGCCATGGGGCTGGATTCTCACTGGGCATCCTGCGTCCCATGGCCCCAGCTGTCTCACAGGTAAGCACCAAGGTGGAAACTTGAGGCGAGAACCAGCATGGCCACCCTCGGCCCCAGGATGAGCTGCAGGCAAGAACAGAGGCTTCAGTGGGGCCACCTCTTGGCAAGGGCCTGGCCAGAGGGAAGGATGCCCATCCAGGAGCCAATCAGGCAGCACTGTGACAGGGCTAGGGACGAGTGAGAATGCAGAGTTCACACTCACAAGGAAATGATTCCTGGAGTCTGTTTCCTGGACACGCGGGGCGGTCTCAGATCACCACCCAAGCTGGCCCCGGCCCCGCTGGCAGGTGGTGACGTCTTGCTTGGTCCTGGGCCTCCGTGGGGCGGGGCCTGGGCCCGTCTGGAATCCACCAGCGCTTCCGGCCCTGAGCAGGGGTTGCCGACTAAGGGAGGGGCTCTGGGAGCTGCCTCCAACCTCGGGGTGACTGGTGGGCCCAGGTCGATGGAGTTGGGTTCCTGACGCAGTGGGGCTCTCCAGCCCGGGGCCGACGCCTCCGGGCCTCCCGGCCAGGACTCCTCTTCCAAAGCCACGATGGTTTTAGTTTTCCCTTACTTAGAGATGAATGCTGTCCTGGCTGGAACTGAAACTTCAAAATGACTCCGTTTCCTCTGCTGGGGTCTCGGCCCGAGGGCTGTGGTGGGGGTGGGGCTCCAGGTACTGAGTGGGACCCTCTGCCCAGCACCCTGCTGTTCCAGGCCGGAGAAGCCTCATCTCCCCACCATGTCACAGGGTGCTGTGACGGTCACATGTTGGGGGCAGACTTTCAGTGGGAGACGGGAATGGGGAAGAAAAGTTTGTGTCGACTGCTGCAGGGAATGAGGGTAGCGATCGTGGGTCGTGCTTTGGAAGTGGCGAGCCTGATGAATCCGTCCTGACTGGGTTAGGACTGCACAGGACTAAGGAGGCCGCGCGCGGTGGCTCACGCCTGTCATCTAGCACTTTGGGAGGCCAAGGCGAGCAGATCACAAGGTCAAGAGATCAAGCAGCCTGGCCAGCATGGTGAAATCCCACTTCTAACAAAAATACAAAAATTAGCTGGGCTTGGTGGTGGGTGCCCGTAATCCCAGTACTTTGGGAGGCCAAGGTGAGCAGATCATGTGAGGTCAGGAGTTCAAGACCAGCCTGGACAACACGGTAAAACCCCGTCTCTACTAAAAATACAAAAATTAGCTGGGTGTGATGGCGGGCAACTGTGATTCCAGCTACTCCGGAGGCTGAGGCAGGAGAATTGCTTGAATCCGGGAGGCGGAGGTTGCAGTGAGCCAAGGTCGGGCCACTGCACTCCAGCCCAGCAACAGAATGAGACTCCAGCTCAACAACAACAAAAGACTTAAGAAAGAGTGGGAAGGGCATCCCGGTGAAGTCCATCGTAGACTCCGAGACAGTGGGATCCCTTACCTGGGCCCGGCCTTCCCACTGTGCTTGGCCTGCGCACCTTCCCGCCAGGGACCTGGATTTCAAACGACACCCAGCAGCCCAGGAGACTCTGCCAAGCCTGACAGTGCTCCCGAGGCATAGGGTCTGATGCTTGGTCCTGGGGGATCCACGTGGGGTTGCTGGACGGCTCAGCTGTCTCGGTAACTGCCCCTCCCTAGGAGGGCTGTGTGGACTGAGCTGCCTCTGGGCGGGGCTGCAGCACGTGGAACAAGACCCTGCTTAGCAGCTCCGCCCAGGAGAGGCCTGTGGACTCAGAACTACCTGTCCAGGTCCTGCTGGGCCCGTGGCCCAGTCGCCGAGATGGGAGACAGACAAAGCAAGGACCCTGCCAACCGTGCCAGGGGAATCTGCCCAAGCAGCCCTTCCCATGAGGAACTTACCCAGTTTTACAAAAAGGAAAATAAAAGCAGCCTGTTGTGGTGGCCACGCCTGCAATCCCAGCACTTTGGGAGGCTGAGGCGGGAGGATTGCTCCAGCTCAGGAGTTTGAGACTATCCTGAGCAACATGGCGAGACCCTGTCTCTATAAACAAACACAAAATATTAGCCAGGCATGGTGGCTCGTGCCTGTGGTCCCAGCTACTCCCGAGGCTAAGGTGGGAGAATCAACGGTGGAGGCTGCAGTGAGCAGAGATCACACCACTGCACTCCAGCCCGGGTGACAAAGTAAAAGCTTACCGGGTGTGCCCTCCCTGACCCCAGCCTCCGCCTCTTTGTCTCGGTTTGGACTTGATTGCACTGGACCGGGCCAGGCTTCTCCGATCCAGGCCGCCCCTGCACAGGCCTCAGTCACCCTCCCTTTAGGAGGAGGAAACTGAGGCACAGAGAGGTTCGGCTGCACACTGGTGTGCAGACAGCAGCCCAGCCTTGCAGGGTTGGTCTCGGATGCACTCACAAGGCCCAGGCAGAGCTTCCCACAGGCCTGCAGGGCTCGGAGCAAACTCCAAACGTGTGGGGTTCAAGCCTCAGCAGGTCTCACAGAAACGAGCATGTTCCTCTAGGTGTCCCACAGGAAGTGTCTTTTGTGCTGGAGGATTTGTGGCTGCACAGTCACATCAGAGCCAAGCCGGGCTGGGATTTGGGGAGGCCCCAGGTTGGGTGTGCCCAGACCCAGGCCGCAGGGCCGGTGCGGGGGGCCAGGGGGTGGGGTGTGATGCCGGCACGAGGCTGGTTTCAATCGAGACCTTGGTTCTTGGCTCCAAAAATGTCTCCAAGTAGAAGGCGTGGCGCCCAGTAAGTGTTTTTATGCAGAAATATGAGAGCTAGTCCACCGATGTGGCGTAAAATTGCTTCTATAAACTGAGGTGAAGGCAGACAAGGGGGCGAGGGCTGGGCCCCCCGTGGCCCTGCTGGCCTGAGGCCTTGCTGTGTTGGCCTCCCGTGGAGAGGTGCCGGGTCCTGCTGCCCCACCCAGGCCCCCCGCACGCTCTCCTCTGTGAAGGATGCCCGGGCCCTGCTGCTCCTGTCACGGCCATTGTTTGGAGGGAGGCCGGTCAGATCCGGGAAGAGTGAGCTCCCTGCAAGCGCAGACCCCCGAGGCTCTGAGGCTCCAGGGCTTCTGTCACTAACTGGGTGAGGTTTCCAGGGCAGGCGTACAGGCACCGAGGGTGGTCCTGCTGGCGGAGGCGCCTCCCAGGGTGGCGAGGGCCATCTTGCTGCCGCTTCCCCCACCGGCTAAGTCTCGGATCTGGGCTCACCACGGGCTCTCAGATCTGCCCTGCGCTCCTGGACCCAGGAACCGGTGGCCTGTGCCCTCCCCAAGCAGCGCCCCAGGCTCAGATCCTCACTGTGGTGGCCGGGGACCTCAGCTGTCAGCTGGGCCTTCTTCAAAGGCCCCCAAACTCAAAGTGCCAGGCATTTGTCCAGTGGGGACCCCTGCGCCTGACCCCCGTTTATTGAGCCTTGAGGTGCAGGCCTGTGGCTATTGAGGAGGACCCAGCGGCCAGCAGCACTGCAGGGCCCCCCAACGCCACCAAGGGTGTCCCTTGACCCCGGCCCTGAGCCGCACCCCTTGAGTTTACAGCAGGCCGAGCTGCACGGGAAGACAGATGCCACCGGGCAGTCAGCTGCAGCGATGAAGCTTCCATTCAACTCCACGAGCAACTCTGGAAGGATCCATGCGAAGCCCAGGCTGCACATTCTCACCCGGCCCAGCCTGGGGGCGGGGGTGGGGGCGGGAGCCTCTGCCGGAGCGCCTGGAGCCTCATCTCCCTGAAGAAACTCGAGGCGTGGGGAGTGGCACCCGTTTCCCTCCTGGCTGCATCAAGAGAGGCCTGAGTATCTCTGCATGAAGTACGGGAAACCCTGATCTCGAGGGAGCAGTTGGCAATGGGCACCCCAGAGCCGTGGCTGGCAGCCACTGTGAGGGCTCCCGGGTGGCAGGAGTGGCTGGGGCCGTGTCCAGGATGGCCACGGGCCTCCAGGCCTAGGTAAGTCTGCTGTTCTCAGCCAGGCAGACCCAGAACTCTGCCCTGAGAGGACCCCACGAGGCTGCAGCCCCTGCCAGGCTCAGGGCAGACGAACAATCGACCTGAGCATCCTCAGCTGCCTGGGACTGCTTGTCTGGGGATGTGGACCGGCTGGCCCTGCCTCCTTTCTCCCACATGTGATGACTGACCCCAGGCGTGGCTTGCTTCCTCACCGAGGCCTGCTCCGGCCTGGTTCTGGGCCCCTACAACCCCACACTCCCTTGACTGCTGGGGCCACCCACCCCTAACAGGTTTGTGAACTCCACTCACCAAGCTGGTCACCGAGGGTGTCCTGGCCATGGAGGGCATCCGAATCCAGCTCCTGGTCTCCCCCGGGCAGGGGAACATTGGCTTCTGCACCTCGCCTGGCAGCTCTGGGCCCCAGCTCCCCAGCTTTGGAGCTGGACACGGGATAGGGGATGCATTCAAACCCACTGCAAAGGAAGGGGAGCGGCTTGGCTCTGCTCACCCCACACCAAGCTAGGGCGCAGTGAGACAGCGTGGCCCACGCCCTGGGCCCTGGGATGTGCCTAGCACTGAGTCCAGGGAGCACTACTCAGCTTCTCTGGCGGTGGGGGTGTCTCCGGCTGGGATGGGACCAACAGAGACCCAGAGAGGAAAAGGCCTCGCCAGGGAGAAGACGGCAGGTCTCGGCCGTCTTGAGGGAAGAGCTGCCTGCCGCCCCCGTTATTATTTATGATGATTTCAGCAGCATCGCCTCTGGGTGTGTTCTGACTCTGACGGTGGGTCCAAGTTTGCCCCAAATGCCTGACTGTCCTTAACTCTGGAGAAGGGCTGGTGGGAAAGGGAGAATCTGCGCTGCGGCTCAGACACATCTGGGAGCTCGGGCACTGCTAAGCTCTGACTACGAATGGTACAATTCATGGATTTCCATGTCGTGGGGCTTAGAGTGAGGCCTCCTCCTGAGTCCTGCAGCTTAGGCCTCTGCATGTGGGTTCGTGAGCAACCTGGCCTGTCCAGTGTGTTCCTGGGAGGCCTGGTGAGTGCGCGTGGGGAGTGGTACCCCCTTTCCTCCTGATTGCATCAAGAGAGGCCTGAGCATCTCTGCAGCCGACCACCCTCCCGGGAGCACCGAGGCCGGGGTCCTATGTCTTCACCCCAGACACGGACCCGTGCCCAGAGGCTTGGGGGCCGAGCGCTAGGGGAGACCAGGGCCTCTGACCGGGGGCTCGCTGTCTCAGAAGGCAAGAAGGGTCATGGCAAGGTCAGATACTGAAATCCAAGGGAGCTGTTTCCTTAAACAGACATCGAATATTTCATTTGTCACAACCTGGGCTTAGTCCAGGGAAGAAAGAACAAGGAATTAATATGATCTAAACCAACTGAATGGTAGAGTTCTAATTGAAACGCATTCTCAAGGCGCCCAGCTGCCTTCACACGGGACCGTCAGGGAGTGGGAAGCTGGCCTCCCTGCCCAGGCAGACTCTCTCCCCACAGACACTGAGGGATTCCGGGCCTGGGACCAGGAGCCAGCCCCCACGAGTGAACCTCTGAGTCCCCCAGCAATCTCTGACCTGGGACAGCTGCAGCCTCTGGAGGTGGGCAGGATCTGTTGTAATACGCTTTGAATGAGAACGACTGGAGGCTGGAGGGTGGAGGCTGATGTGCCTATAGGAGGTATCACCGGCCAACGATCACAGCTTATTCCCAAAGTTTATGAGCGGGTTTTAAAGATGGCTGGCACCATGGCTGGGGCCTGTAATCCCGGCACACTGGGAGGCCAAGGCGGGAGGATGGTTTGAGCCCAGGCAGTCAAGGCTGTAGTGAGCGTTGATTGCTCCAGCTTGGGCAACAGAGCAAGGCCCCGTGATGAGGAAAAAAGCTTGTTTGGAAAGAGAGGAGGGAAGGAGGAAAGAAGGAAGGAAGGAAGGAGGGAGGGAGAGAGGCAGGGACGTCAGCCAGCCTCACTCAGGAACACAGTGGTATGGCCGAAGCCCTGGCCTCTGTGGCTCTGCCTGGCTCCCCTTCCTCCCAGGCCCCTTGCCTTCTAGGGGTGCCTTTGTCCCCGTCTTCCCTCCACTGCACTGTACGTCTGTGTCTGGCGGGTCCTGGCTGTGCCCAGCCCTGCATCAACCCTGGTGTGTGCGGAGCACATGGGCAGCAACAGAGCGAGGGGCGGCGGGGGCTCCGGGTGGAGCTTATTCTCATCCATTCCTCCTGAAAGCTGAGGAGGGACCCCCTGCCCCCCTGCCCCTCCCAGGGTGTCACCGGCATCACCTGTACTCACAATGGGGTCTGGATGAGCGTCTCTTGGTTGTCTCTGTCCACTTGGAAAAAGCTGACCTCAGAGTAAGCCGGCAGCTGCACATATCTGACAGCCGCTGAGATCCGCAGGACCCGGCCGCTCTCACCTTCCAGGAGAGAGGAGCGGGCCGTGAGCACTAACAGGCACCCCAGAGCGGGGTGCATGGGCGCAGGCTCACCAGGACTGCACCTGCGGGCAGGGGCTCGGGGCAGGCTTCTGGGACGCGTGTTTATAACAACAGCAGGACCGCATTTGCCGGCGGCCGTGACTGCTGAGGACCCTGGCTTGCCTTCTGTGGCCTCTCTGCTCCTCTCCCATGCCCTGTAGGAGAGTCCTGGCCCTGGGATCTCTGGTGCTGGCCGCACTCACCCCAATACCTTTGCACCCCTCACCTCAGGTCCTGGATCCCAAATCTCCACCTCTGGGCCTCGGGGAGCCCTGGCTCCACAGCTGCCCTGACCCGGGGCCAGCACACTATGGGAAGGCCTCTCCGAGCCAGCCAGCCTCATGGGTTCACCTCGGGCACACCCAGGCCCTGGGCTGGTCAGGGGTGCAGGGTGGCACTGGCACTTGCAAGCTCCTGGGGCCTCCATCTTGGTCCTCGTCACTCTGGTGGATATCAGGCTCATCTCCCACCCTGACCTGGGGGGATGGGCTCCCCCCTCCACCAAAGTACCCAGCACAGGGCCTGGCACACAGCCAGTGCCCACTAAATGCCAAGCCATCTGCTCCAGGTGCAGGTGCCTGCACTCCATCACTCCTGGGAACCTCGGGCTGCAGTGGCCCCCAGAGGACCATGTCCAAGGAGTGGATATCACTGTCCCTCTGAGTTGCCAAGCACAGATGCTCTGGGCCCTGCTGGGCAGGTGGAGGTGGTGGAGCTGGGTATTCAGCCAGAAGACCCCATGTTGGGGGCCGGATAGCAGGGAGGAGTGGCTTGGGCACCGTGGGTGGAGGCAAGATGGCTGTGCCGAGAGGAGCAGGGAGGAAGAGGAAGGAGGCTGGGTACGGTGGTCACGCCTATAATCCCAGCATTGTGGGAGGCTGAGGCAGGCAGATCACCTGAGGTCAGGAGTTTGAGACCAGCTTGGCCAACATGGTGAAACCCTATCTCTACTAAAAATACAAAAATTAACCAAGTGTGGTAGTGGGTGCCTATAATCATCACAGCTCATCAGGAGGCTGAGGCAGGAGGATCGTTTGAACCCACGAGGCAGAGGCTGCAGTGAGCTGAGACCATGCCACTGCACTTCAGCCTGGGTGACAGAGTCTTTGTCTCAGAAAAAAAAAAAAAGAAAGAAAAAAGAGGAAGAGGAAGGAGGTGAATGGATGGGGGCCCCAGAGTGGATGCCAAGCTTTGGGACAGGCCCCCAAGTTCACAAAGGAATCGGGAAGTGACCGCACTTCAGTGACATTGGCACTTGGACAAAGCAGGGCCCAGGCGGGCTCCCACTTGGGGTGGCCATGGAGGGGTGACCTCAGAGCCTGGGGCTGCGCCCGACCAGCCAGTTGAAGTATCACACCCTGCAGCCGCAGCACTAGGCGCAGGTCCAGGGCCTGCTCACGTGCATTCTGACGTCATGGTCACATGGGAGGGGTCAACAGGGAGCCAGCTCTTATCTTACTAAGATCTGCAAAGGACACATGGCTGAGACAGAAAAGATGTCAAATGTCGTGTAAAACTCCAGCTCATGCCGGGCGTGGTGGCTCACGCCTGTCATCCCAGCACTTTGGGAGGCCGAGGCAGGTGGATCACGAGGTCAAGAGATCGAGACCATCCTGGTCAACATGGTGAAAGCCCGTCTCTACTAAAAACACAAAAAATTAGCTGGGCATGGTGGCGCGTGCCTGTAGTCCCAGCTACTCGGGAGGCTGAGGCAGGAGAATTGCCTGAACCCAGGAGGCGGAGGTTGCAGTGAGCCGAGATCGCGCCATTGCACTCCAGCCTGGGTAACAAGAGCGAAACTCCGTCTCAAAAAAAAAAAAAAAAGCCTCCAGCGCAGCCTGCTGGACTTCTGTATGGTGATGGAGTAACTGGGACTGAGTGACACCACTGGTTCAAACAACCAAGAAAGCCGACAATGTGCAATGAAACCTGATCATCAGAATCCCGGACACCTCAGGACAGTGATCCTTGAAAGAAGTAACAAGCGGCGTGGACTCTACAATTACCCGACCACTGCCTTAAAGGAACATGCAGGACGAGCTGCAGAGAGGAAACTGAGGCAGAGTCCCATTAAACCCCTCAGCTGAGAAAAAAGAGCAGAGACCCCGGGGAACAAGACACACAGTCAGAATTTTAACGTTCAAAGGGCAGAGCAGCAGAGGAGAGGGGACGCTGAGCAGAGGGAGGAGGCTGCAGGCCTGCAGGAGCCGCTGCAGTATTCAGCAGAGCACCGGTCAGCACACACAGAAGGAAACTTCCCGAGGCTGGGGAAGAACCACCTGAAGAACCAGAGGGACCGGGACCTGGGGCTCACACAGGACTGGGCATAGTGCCTGTTCTCCGCCAGGCTGGGAAAATGGAGAAGTCACAGGAAGCCGGGGCAAGCTCTCAGAAGGTCTTTCGACAGTCATGGGGAGCAATTGGTGTGAGGCAGACGGGTCTCCAGCAGCCCTAACAGATAAAAAAGGCAAGACCTGAGAGCATGCCAGTGTCTCCATTCACGAACTGTACCCCAGAGCAAAGCTCGAGAATATTTACAGGAATACAAAAATACCCAACACCCAACGAGGTAAAATTTACAATGTCTGGCACCCAATCAAAGATTACGAGGCATGCAAGGAATGCAGGAAAGCATGGCCCGCGACAAGGAGAAAAATCCATTGATGGAGAGTGGCACAGAACTGACTCCGATGTTAGAATCCGCAGTAAAGGACATGTAAACCTTCCTATTGCAACTGTGCTCCATGTTCAAAAGTGAAATAGAGACACAGAACATATAAAAAAGAACAAAGAGCCAGGCGCGGTGGCTCACGTGTGTGGTCCCAGCACTTTGGGAGGCCGAGGCGGGCAGATCACCTAAGGTGAGGAGTTCGAGACCAGCCTGGCCAATATGGCGAAACCCCATCTCTACTAAACACACGAAAAATTAGCTGGGTGTGGTGGTGTCTGTCATCCCAGCTACTTGGGAGGCTGAGGCAGGAGAATCACTTGAACCTGAGAGGTGGAGGCTGCAGTGAGCCAAGATGGCGCCATTGCACTCCAGCCTGGGCAACAGAGCAAGGCTCTGTCTCAATAAATAAATAACTAGGCCGGGCGCAGTGGCTCAAGCCTGTAATCCCAGCACTTTGGGAGGCCGAGGCGGGTGGATCACGAGGTCAAGAGATCGAGACCATCCTGGTCAACATGGTGAAACCCCGGCTCTACTAGAAATACAAAAAATTAGCTGGGCACGGTGGCGCCTGCCTGTAATCCCAGCTACTCAGGAGGCTGAGGCAGGAGAATTGCCTGAACCCAGGAGGCGGAGGTTGCGGTGAGCCGAGATCGCGCCATTGCACTCCAGCCTGGGTAACAAGAGCGAAACTCCGTCTCAAAATAAATAAATAAATAAAAATAAATAAATAACTAAATAAATAAGAAAGAAGAACAGAGTCAAACTTCTGGAGATGAAAACTACAATGTCTGAGGTAGAAACCGTGTTGGCCGATTCACAGCGGGTTAAACATTGCAGAAGAGAAGGTTTATGAACCTGGAGATGCAGCTGACCCTGGGCCATGGGGATTAGGGCCACTGACCCTCCCGCAGTGGAAAACCCATGTGTCAGTTCTGACTCCCCCAAAGCGTGACTGCTATAGCATACTGTTGACCGGAAGCCTTGTTGAGAACAGAAGCTGTGAACACATATTTTGTATGTTCTAGGTATTAAATGCTGTATCCTTATAATAAAGTAAACTCGAGCAAAGACTGTCATGAAGAGAATCACAGTAAAAAAAACATGGCCGGTGGGCGCAGCGGCTCACACCTGAAATCCGGCACTCTGCGAGGCTGAGGCGGGTAGATCACAAGGTTAGGAGTTCAAGACCAGCCTGGCCAATATGTTGAAATCCCATCTCTACTAAAAATGCAAAAATTGGCCAGGCGCAGCGGCTCACACCTGTAATCCAGCACTCTGTGAGGCTGAGGCGGGCAGATCACAAGGTCAGCAGTTCAAGACCAGCCTGGCCAATATGGTGAAATCCCATCTCTACTAAAAATGCAAAAATTGGCTAGGCACAGCGGCTCACACCTGTAATCCAGCACTCTGGGAGGCTGAGGCGGGTAGATCACAAGGTCAGCAGTTCAAGACCAGCCTGGCCAATACGGTGAAATCCCATCTCTACTAAAAATGCAGAAATTGGCCAGGCGCAGTGGCTCACTCCTGTAATCCCAGCACTTTGGGAGACCAAGGTGGGCAGATCACCTGAAGTCAGGGGTCCAAGACCAGCCTGACCAACATGAAAAACCCCGTCTCTACTAAAAATAAAAAACCAGCTGGGCATGGTGGCGTATACCTGTAATCTCAACTACTCGGAAGGCTGAGGCAAGAGAATCACTTGAACCTGGGAGGCAGAGGTTGCAGTGAGCCGAGATCCCACCATTGCACTCCAGCCTGGGCTACAGAGCAAAACCCTGTCCCCTCCTCCAAAAAAAAGAGAAACATTAAGATGTTTCCAGACATACAAAAGCGGAAAGAATTCCTCACTAGCAAACATGTACTACAAGAAATGTTAAAGGTTACATCCTTGGAGGCAGAGGAAAATGAGAGCAGATCCAAGCATGGACCCAGAGAAGGGGCGAGAAGCAGCAGAAACCACAGCGACGCAGGTCAGCAGAGGAGGCTGTTTTCTGTTTATTAAGTAAACATTAAAACCTAAGTGGTCATTAAAAAAGTAGCAATGTATTATTAATTTTATTACATAAGTGAACATAAAATGTATGAAAAAAACAATTGCATAAAAATTGGGAGTGGCAAAAAAGGTGTACTGTTACACAGTTTTTACCAGTAAAGTAGAATTACATCTCTCGAAAATAACTGTGCCACAGCTTGCCAGGGGTAAGAATAAAATAGAAAAGAAAGAAAGAAAGTAACTGTGGTGAGCCAAGTACCTCCGCCACCCCTGAGATGGCAAGACCAACCCTTGCTCTTCCTCCTCCTCCAGTACCTTGATGATGATCCCCTTCCACTTAATGAATTGTAAAACCTTAAAGTAACCCCTCAAATAACAAAACGAAGAGTTAGAATTAATCTGTCAACAGAGGGTCAGGAATGATGCCTCATAACTATAATCCCAGCACTTTGGGAAGCCCAGGTGGGCAGATTGCTTGAGAGCAGGAGTTTGAGAGCAGCCTGGGAAACAGAGTGAGAGCCTATCTCTACAAAAAAAATTTTTTTTAAATTAGCCAGGTGTGGTGGTGTGCACCTGTATCCCAGCTACTCAGGAGGCAGAGGCAGGAGGATTACTTGAGTCCAGAAGTACGAAGCTGTAGTGAGCTACAACTGCACCACTGCACTTCAGCCTGGGTGAAAGAGTGAGGCCTTGTCTCAAAAAAATATCAGAGAAGATAAAATGGAATCATAAAAAATGCCCAATTCAAAAAAGATAAGAATAGATATGGGGGAAATAAATAGCTGGGGCAAATTAAAAATAGTAAAATGGTAAATTTAATCCTACTGTGTCAGTAACCATATTAAATGTGAATGGCATAAACAGTTGAGTTAAAAGGCAGAGACTGTTAGATTGGATAAAAAAGCAGGACGACTATATGCTTCCTATAAAAAGTACACTTTAAAAACATAAGCAGCTTAAAGTGAAAGGATGGATAGAGCTGCATCATGCTAATGCTCATCAAAAGGAATAAAATGTGACCATATCAATATCACAGAAAGTAGATGTAAGAGTAAAGACAGTTACTAGGGATAAAGAGAAATTTCACAGTGATAAGAGACCAACTGCTTACACCACAAAGGTTCCGAATGCGTATGCCCCCAGTAACGGAGCCTCAAAATATATGAACCAAAAATTGATACAAATAAAAGCATAAATAGGCAAATCTGTTTTCTTTTGTTTTGAGACAGGGTCTCCCTCTGTCACCCAAGCTGGAATGCATTGGTGTGATCTCAGCTCACTGCAACCTCCACCTCCCAGGTTCAAGCAATTCTCCTGCCTCAGCCTCCCAAGTAGCTAGGATTCCAGGTGTGACCCACTATGCCTAATTTTTGTATGTTTCAGTAGAGACTTTAGTAGAGATGGGGTTTCTCCACATTGGCCAGACTGGGCTCAAACTCCTGACTTCCAGTGATGTGCTCGCCTCAGCCTGCCAAGACACTGAGATTACAGGCATGAGTCACCGCATCCGGCAAGGCAAATCTATTATAGTCAGATACTGACTGCAGTATACTGCTCTCAAGAACTGCTAAAACAAGCAGAAAATCAGCAAGGATATAACAAACTTAAACAATAATACCAACAAAATTGACCTGATTTAGAAAATATTGTACTCAACAGCAGAATTCACATTCTTCTCAAGTACACACAAACTCTTCCAGAAAACAGAGACTTTTTCCCAATTCACTCATTCTATGAGGACAGCATTACCTTGACAGCAATACTAGATGAAGACATTACAAGAAGAGAAAATTTCAGACCAATATCTTTCATGAACAGTGATGCAGAAATTCCCAACCAAACGTTAACAAACTGAAGGACAAGATAATTTATTGCTCTGTTAAAAAAAAAAACCAGAAAAAGAAAAAAGACCAGCCATGGTGGCTTATGCCTGTGATCCCAGCATTTTGGGAGGCTGAGGTGGGAGGATTGTTTGAGCCTGGGAGTTCGATACCAGCCTGGGCAACATAGTGAGATTCTGTCTCTATAAAAAAACAAAAACAAACAAAAATATAATTAATTGGGAAAAGAATACTATTTTTAACAAATGATCTTGGGACAAATAGATATCCACAAATAGATATACAGCAGTTGGACCCCTTCCTGACACCATACAGAAAGATTAACTCCAAACGGTTTCTAAATGTAAAAGCTAAATATACAAATATATATTATTTATAATATATTTATTATATATATTTAGCTTTTACATTTAGGAACTATTTGGAGTCAATATTTATATAAATATAAATATTTACCTTTCATATATATATATATATATATATATATATATATATATATATATATATTTTGAGACAGTCTCACTCTGGAGTGCAGTGGCGTGATTTTGGTTCACTGAAACCTCTGCCTCCTGGGTTCAAGCAATTCTCCCTGCCTCAGCCTCTCAAGTAGCTAGGATTACAGGCACCTGCCAACATGCCCAGCTGGTTTTTGTATTTTTTAGTAGAGACAGATTTTTGCCATGTTGGCCAGGCTGGTCTTGAACCTATGACCTCAGGTGATCTGCCTGCCTTAGCTTTCCTTTTTTTTTTTTTTGAGACAGAGTTTCACTCTTTTTACCCAGGCTGGAGTGCAATGGTGCAATCTCGGCTCACTGCAACCTCTGCCTCCTGGGTTCACGCAATTCTCCTGCCTCAGCCTCCTGAGTAGCTGGGACTACAGGCATGCACCACCATGCCCAGCTAATTTTTTGTATTTTTGGTAGAGACAGGGTTTCACCATGTTGACCAGGATGGTCTCGATCTCTTGACCTCGTGATCCACCCGCCTGGGCCTCCCAAAGTGCTGGGATTACAGGCGTGAGCCACCACGCCAGGTGGTGTGGAATTTTATATAAAAATATAAAATTCTTAAGAGAGAGCATAGGAGTCTGGGCTAAACAAAGTCTTCTTAGATATGACACCCAAAGCAACAAAAAGAAAAATAGAGAAATTGGGCTTTATCAAAACTTAAAACTTGTGTGTTTCAAAGAACCCCATCAAGAAACTGCCAGACTGCCCACAAAATGGGAAAAAAGATTTTCAAAGTAGATATCTGATAAAGGACTTGTATCTGGAATATATAAAGAACTCTTAAGACATTTTGATGCAGGGCAGGTGAACTCCACAGAGGGCTTAGCCTGTGAGGGTTCTTGGCTTTGGTCAGGGAAGGATTCGAGGGCAAGTGGGAGGTATGGGAGGGCCAGGGCTACAGCTCTGTGACGGCTCCTGTGGAGCAGCAGCTCAGGGTAGTGTTGCAGCCATATTTATACCCACCTCTAACCGGATGCGGATTAAAGGTGCTTTTGCGGAAATGTCTAGGGAAGGGGCAGCAACTTTTGGGTCATCAGGTCGTTGCCACGGAAAGGGGTGGTAACTCCCAGGTGTCGCCAGGGTGATGGTAAACTGGCATGATGCGTTGGTCGGCCTGTCTTATGTAAGGCTGTTTCTGCCCTGGCCCTGTTTTATCTAGTCCTCAATTTGATCCTGTGTCTCAGCCCCACTTCTGGCCTCAAGGGCCACCTCCTACCACCATTTCTCCAAATAAGATGTACAAATGGCCCGAGGCACACAAAAAGATGCTGAACATCCAGCCATTAGCGAAATGTACATCAAAACCACAAGAAGGCTCCACCTCACACCCACAAAGATGGCTGTATCAAAAAGACAGACAGGCCGGGCGCGGTGGCTCATGCCTGTCATCCCAGCACTTTGGGAGGCTGAAGCGGGTGGATCATGAGGTCGGGAGATCGAGACCATCCTGGCCAACATGGTGAAACCTCGTCTCTACTAAAAATACAAAAACTAGCCGGGTGTGGTGGTGCGTGCCTGTAGTCCCAGCTTCCCAGGAGGCTGAGGCAGAAGCATCACTTGAACCCAGGAGGTGGAGGTTGCAGTGAGCCAAGATCACGCCACGACACTTCAGCGTGGATGACAGAGCGAGACTCCATCTCAAAAAAAAGAAAGAAAAGAAAAAAAAAAGACAATAGCAAGTACCGAGGAGGGTGTGGAGCTGTTCGAATCCTCATTCGTTACTGGGGCTGACGTAAAACCCTACAGCTTCTCATGTTCCGACTGAAAAGGAAGAAGTAACGTGGTGTTTATTTACAGACAACGGGATCCTACACAGAGAAAATCCTAAGGAATCCTCCAAAACAGTGGAATAAAGGAGTAAAGCAAGTCAAAGGAAATGAGGTCAAAGATCAGCACGTAAACATCAGCTGCAGTCCAGAAACTTCCAAAACGCGGTTCAGAAAATTCTACCCACGATGGCACAAAAAGAATACACTGAATGCATCTGTGCTTTAATGACTGTGTTAATAATTGTACTAACAACACAATTATGATTCAATATCGATGAATAATAGATTATTACGTATTAGTAGATTTCATAAAGAAGGGCAAGATGTGCGCTGAGATGAACACCGGGGAGGGAAGTAAGGCCCTAAGGCAGGGGAGAGATGCTCCCTTTCAGGAACGGGAGGCCTCGGTGCTGGTGAGACGGCTGGTTGATCCGCGGGGGTCAACGCACCCCCATCAACATCCCAGCAGCCTTCTTTCGTTGTTGCAGAAACTGGCAAGCTGATCTTAAAAATTTATAGAGAAATGCAAAGGTCGCGGCAGAGTCAAGATCATTTTGAAACGGAAGAACGAAATTGGAGGACTCTCCAGTTGGAAAACGTGCTAAAGGCAGCCATAGTCCAGATAGGGCAGTCCTGGTGTAGACCGAGGAGACATCAGGAGAGGCAGGCCAATGAGCAGAACTGGGAGTGCAGACAGAAACCCTGGCTCTTAGGGCAAACCGACTTTCATCCAAGGTGCAAAGCAGCTAATGGCGAAAGGACAGTCTTTTCAACAAATGATGCTGGGACCACTGAACAGCCCCATGAAGAAGAGATGAATTGAGAACTTCACCTTTTCCACAAAAATTAAACTGGATCACAGACCTAAATGGAAGAGCTAGAACTATAAAACCTCCACAGGGCCATGAAAAAATCTTTGTGAAACTTGGGTTAGGCAAATCATTTTTAAATACAGTTCCCAGAACTATGATCCATGAAAGAAAAACTGGACAAACAGGACTGCAAAATTAAAAACTTTTGCTGTTCCAAAGACAGCATTAAGCAAATGGAAATATAAGCCGCTGGGCGCGGTGGCTCATGCCTGTAATCCCAGCACTTTGGGAGGCCGAGGCGGGTGGATCACGAGGTCAAGAGATCGAGACCATCCTGGTCAACATGCTGAAATCCCGTCTCTACTAAAAATACAAAAAATTAGCTGGGCATGGTGGTGCGTGCCTGTAATCCCAGCTACTCAGGAGGCTGAGGCAGGAGAATTGCCTGAACCCAGGAGGTGGAGGTTGCGGTGAGCCGAGATTGCACCATTGCACTCCAGCCTGGGTAACAAGAGCAAAACTCCGTCTCAAAAAAGAAAGAAAGAAAGAAAATATAAGCCACGGCAGATAGAGGACATTTGCAAAGATGTACCTGATAAAGGGCTTATATCCAGAATAGGTAAAGAGCTCTGTGACTCAAAAATAAGAAGACAACGTTTTTTCGTTGTTTTTAAGACAGGGTCTCCCTCTGTCGCCCAGGCTAAGTGCAAGAGTGCAGTGGTGCAGTCACGGGGCTCACTGCAGCCTCAACCTGCTGGGCTGAAGGGACCCTCCTGATTTCAGCCTTCCGCGTAGCTGGGGCCACAGGCATGAACTACCATGATGGGCTAATTAAAAACAATTTCGAGTTTTTTAAGAGATGGAGTCTCACATGTTGCCCAGGCTGGTCTTGATCTCCTGGGCTCTAGTGATCCTCCCACCTCAACCTCCCAAAGTGCTGGGATTTTAGGCATGAGCCACTGTGCCTGACAGTACAATTTTTTTAAATGGGTACAGTATTTAATAGACATTTCTCCAAAGAAGAGAAGCAAATAGCCAAGAAGCATGGTGAGAGCCACCCATCATCGCCGGCCGTGAGGGACACGCAAAGCAAAACCAGGAGGAGCTACCACCTTCCACCCGCAGGGCAGGAACTGCAGAAAGACAGAATTCCCAGCGTCAGGAAGATGTGGGCACCCCCGACCCTCACGCATGGCGGCGAGACTGGAAAATGCTGCCGCCATTTTGAAAAACAGTTCAGCAGTTTCTTTAAAAGTTCAAACATAAATCTACCACGTGATCCAGCAATTCCGTTCATAGGTACAGACCCGTGAGAAATGAAGACACACAAAGGCCCCTCAGTGCAGCGGAAGACCATCCTCCCAGAAAGGAAGGATGTGCCCACACACACGTATATGCATGCAGGCCTGTGCACACACGTGCAAGGAAGACACCCCTAGGCACACACACATGCCAGCACGCACATCACAGTATGTGCACACACATGCACACCTGCACACACACCTGCACACCCACCCATGCTCACAGGCCTGCACACACCCACATACACACACCTGCACACACACACGTGCACACATTACACCCCTCCACACACCCCTGCACACACATGCCTGCAAACACACACCCATGGCTGCCTGACTGGCAGGGGAGCTGGTACGCCTGCAGCCTCTCTGCCAGGCTCTGGGCACAAAGGCTCTGCTCTGCCTCAGGAGCCACATGCGACATCTTGCCTGTATCTGCACCGCTTAAGCACCTGACACCTGTTTCTCTTCTGGAAGTGTCAGACCGTCCTCCTGGAGATGCTTACTCTGGGCAATTTCCCCTTGGTCCTGCAGCAGCTGAACGTGCACCGAGAATGGGCAGCCTTGGGCCACTTCCATCACTTCCGGACCCAAGATCACCATCTTCGTGGCTTGTTCTGGGAGAGGGCAGAGTGTGGCTTTACTGGTGCAGAGTCAGCAGTGGGCGCCCTGGGACCCTACCAGAGCTTGGGGTGGCAGCTAGAACACAAGTGCATGCTGGGGCTGACCCCCAACAAGCCGCCATGCAGGCGCACCAGCTGGGCAGCTCACATAGTTGGACCATGCGGCTGGGCGCGGCTGGCCTTGAGCACTGTGGAGTAGAGTCCAGTAGACCCAAGGCCATGAAACACGGCACAGACACCAGTGGGTGGTGCAGGACTGTCAGCTTTTCCTGCCTATGGAATGTTCTGGTATGTCTTCCCGCTGGTCGCGATTGAGGCCCTACATTCCCTGTGTCTGAGTCAGAACCCTAAGGTAGCGAGGGTGACTTCCCTGGGGCTTGCCGGGGCATTGCTGTGGGTGCTGTTTAATACTGCATTCTGCTGCCAAGGTCCTTCAAACCAAGGAGTTGTGTGTGGAGCCGTCACAGGAGATGTGCGTGGATCCGTCTGAGGAGGTGTGCGTGGATCTGTCTGAGGTGTCCGTGGAGCCGTCACATCATGTGTGTGTGGATCTGTCTGAGGAGGTGTGCGTGGATCCGTCTGAGGAGGTGTGCGTGGAGCCGTCACAGGAGATGTGCGTGGATCCATCTGAGGAGGTGCGCGTGGATCTGTCTGAGGTGTGCGTGGATCCGTCTGAGGAGGTGTGCGTGGAGCCGTCACAGGAGGTGTGCATGGATCCGTCTGAGGAGGTGTGCGTGGAGCCGTCACGGAGATGTGCGTGGATCCGTCTGACGAGGTGCGCGTGGATCTGTCTGAGGTGTGCGTGGAGCCGTCACAGGAGGTGTGCGTGGATCTGTCTGAGGAGGTGTGCGTGGATCCGTCTGAGGAGGTGTGCGTGGATCCGTCTGAGGTGTGCATGGATCCGTCTGAGGAGGTGTGCGTGGATCCGTCTGAGGAGGTGTGCGTGGATCTGTCTGAGGAGGTGTGCGTGGATCTGTCTGAGGAGGTGTGTGTGGATCTGTCTGAGGAGGTGTCTGTGGATCTGTCTGAAGAGGTGTGTGTGTAGCTGTCTGAGGTGTGCGTGGATCTGTCTGAGGAGGTGTGCATGGATCTGTCTGAGGACGTGTGTGTGGATCTGTCTGAGGTGTGCATGGATCCGTCTGAGGTGTGTGTGGATCCGTCTGAGGAGGTGTGCGTGGATCTGTCTGAGGTGTGTGTGGATCTGTCTGAGGAGGTGTGTGTGTAGCTGTCTAAGGTGTGTGTGGATCTGTCTGAGGAGGTGTGCGTGGATCTGCTGAGGAGGTGTGCGTGGATCTGTCTGAGGAGGTGTGCGTGGATCTGTCTGAGGTGTGTGTGGATCTGTCTGAGGAGGTGT